>JAFJYI010000186.1:1200000-1567373 GCA_019022655.1 Acacia acuminata
AATAGACGGGCAGAGGCCTGAGGCAATAAGACCTAGTGTGCAAGTGTGCATGGGGCGGTGCCCCTAGAACATAAGACTGGTAATACTTAGCCCTGTGTGAAATCGATTGTCATAATAACTATGTCTAAAATACATCTTAAGACTAGCAAAACACTCATTTGTACCAGGTAGTAGTTAAGATGCCTAAAGCCCGAGGATGAATTCCTAGGTAGTAAGGCTAGAATCTCCGAGTCTTTGTGGTAATAGATTGAGCCTAGGGAAGGCCAATATGTGTTAAGCCGAGATTTGAATAAATCGAGCAATGAGACTGCGTAACCAAGCGCCGTGAGAATGGACCAAATGCGAGTCCCGTAATTGAGTACTATACCGGGTACAAGATAAATGAGACTTTTGAATAATAGGATGCGTGCTAGGTAGGAAATAGACTGGAGGTCTAGATAACCTTTCGAGTTTATATGTTCAAATTTCGAGGGCGAAATTTTATTTAACGGGGGGAGAAATGTAATACCCCAAAATTCATATGTCTCTTAAATATTATAGTTTGGCCAAATAATACCTATTTAAAATAGGAAAGTATGTTGTCTCTAATTTTAGTAATTTATTTGTTTATTTTCCTTGGAATTTAAAGAGGCAAAAATCCAATTTTATTTTAGGGACCATAAGTTGCCCTATAATTATTGAATTAATACATGGTGCATAAATGGCCATGAAAAGCTAAAAAGTTGTGAGGAAAAAATTAAACCAATTAGAGAAAATTGCCAACAATTAGTGGATAATTCAATCTATGATAATTGAATTATTTTCATAAACATTCACAATTAATTTAGTGGCATATGTTAAAAGCATAATTAAGGATGGATTACCTTAATTAAGAAACAAGGGCTAGTGAAGGGCTAGGATTAGCATAGAAGTGGTTCCTAATTAAATCTTAGAACCAATCATATTTTGGCAATTACACTTAACTACTTTATTAGGGATGCTAATTAAGATTAGAAATGGAGGGCTAAGATTAAATTTAATAAAACTAAATCCAAGGGCCTAATTTAAATATAACCTTAATCCTTGTGAAAATTGAATTGACCAATGATAAATCAATGAAATAGTCTTAATCCTCATGAAATTAATTTGACCAATGGGATATTAGCAAATAAAAGGCCAAGATTAGAGCTAATAAAGCTAGATCTAATGGTTCCAAATAATTATCTAATTAATCTTAATCCATGTGAAATGTAAGGAACCAATTAGGAAGCCTTAAAGACTTAAAGAAACACAATTTCTTCCAAGAATAGGAGAGGTCACGGTTTTGGTGCTGAAAAAGGGAATAGAAATTGTTGAATAAATTAATAAATCCCACATGCAAAAACAAATCAAAATCAAACAATTAATTGTGAAGACTTTAGGGGTAATGGAAGAGGATAAGAGTACTATGTAATTAAAGCTCTTAATTACATGGAAGAGGATAGGGAGAGAGGATTTATCATCCAAGTGGATCAAGGAAGGGATGAAATTAAATCATTATTTATTAGTGTGGAAAGGTCCATTAAGTGAGGCGCATGAGTTATGGATTAAAGCTGATGGAAATTCTGCATTGAATAAACAATGCTTTTTGGCTATCTAAAAGCATATTAAGTGATTTAAAAAGGAGTATGTCGGCATAGTGGATAGGGTTTTCTTTTCTTTTTTTTAATGAAATGAAATAATCAATTGTATAAATTGAAAAGCTCAATTAATGGCTAATGAATAAATACATATTAAATGCTGAATAAAAAGAGCATGTCGGCACCATATGTGGGGTTGAGATATGATTTGATAAAGTGCATTTAAATCTAATGAATGAGAGGAAAGAAGGAAAATTGGATTGCTTGGTAAAAGACCACTTTAACCCTTAGAATTCTCCTATAAATAGGAGGCTCCTCTCTTCATAATCTTCACACCAAATCAAGCTCCAAGAGTTGATTTCTAAGAGTAGTGAAGCAAGGAGGAGGAAGGAGTTGCAAGATGCTTCAAGAGGTAAGCAAGTTTCTAGTTTCTAGTTTTTAGTTCTTATAGTTCTTAGTAGAAATGTTGTTTTAATCTAGAGAATTAGGAAATAAATTCTTATACTTGTTTTTAGGCCTCATTGCATTGAAAGATGCTTGACGAGGTAAAAACATAGTAGGGAATAATTTTTGGGAAGCAATAGATCAAAGTAGCGAAACTCTGGCAAAATTTTCGGTGAAAATTCTGGGCAAACAGCGATAGAAATGTGAATATTTTATGTTGAAAATGAAGCCCATAAATCACAAAACTTTCCAGAAATAAAGTAGACATGTAGGGATTTCCGAATATATATAATATTTAGCGTTTTGATTCCTATACAAAGAAATACAATCAGTTGAAGTTATACTATTTTTCTGGGCGAAATTCTGGGCAACGTTGTGAAAAATGAAAACTGAGAATTGTTCATAAATTCTGGGTATATACAAGTATTTTTCCTTGAAAATAGACATCTTAAGGATTCCGGGGAATTTTACGGATCCTCGTTTCTATTTTTCTAGAATTAATTATGATTTTTCAAAGTTACCGAAAAATCTGCCCAGAAAATACTGCACTACGTTTTTAAATAAATGTAAGGGCAAAATTGTAAATAACAAATTCACCAAGGGTAGATGGGTAAATAGAGGTGAAAATATCCCTTAGGATATTATTCTAAGTACTATGGTGATATGTTAGGATATCCGGAAGTCTCGGGTTGGGTTCAAAGGTCGCATGTTGGCCATTACACGGTGAAAGGTACGTTCGCGTACTGTAACACTAACTCTGATGCTTATTGTATGCATATATGTGATAGACTATTTCATAGAGTCATGCACAGGACTTTGTCTTGGGTCATGCACCATGTCTAAGACTCTGTCTTAGTTCACTGTTTATACATTCAGCTTTATTTATACGGGTTACAGTCTTGGTAATGCCGTTGAGTTTTCCTAGCGCTGAGGACACGATGGGCCGTCGTGGCACTAGTTAGTGCAAACGTGGGTAACTTTACATGTCTTGTGTGCTATGTTGTTGATATGTTAATCTTGCATCTCGCCGTGTGCTTATGTATTGATTACTGCGTAATGTCATGAATATCATCATCCATATACCGTATTACTTGAGCATGAGGTTAACCGTTACCCGAGGTTCAATGGGCATTGAACCTCAGCTCTTAACATAGCGTCAGGGTCAGGAGGACCGAGGATCGAGGAGAAAGGCAAGCGGCATGCATAGGGACTCAGCTGAAGACTTTCTTCTTTTGTTATTTACTTTTGGAAACACTCGTCGGTATAACGTACCACTACTATAATCAGCCAGACTTACGGCATTTCGAATACAAATATCAGTTACTCAATCGCTCCGATGCTCTACTCGATGAAAAAAATATATATATACGCTTTTGAAAATGGGATGTTACATGTTTTTACGTGGGTGCATTCCATTCGATAAGGACTTCATTGCCCCTTTTACTAGTACAAATAATGAGCTCTCAGAACAGTATGTTATTATAAATCACTCTACTAAGAAGCCATACTAAGAGCGTGTTTGGATCCTCTTGTTTTTAAGCTAAAAGCTACTTTAAAGTTTTTTTTTTTTTAAAAAAAAAAAAAAAAAAAGAGCTTTTGGAAAAAAAGCTAAAAGTTGTTTGATGATTACATAAATTTTTTAACTTAAAAGATTAAATTAAAAATAAACTGTTTGACAAAAATTTTGTCATAAGCACTTTTTCTAATAAAAATTATCATAAAAGGTATATTATAAAATAACCTTTAAACTATCAATATATTCACAAGGAACGAGGAAGAAGATCATCATACCAGCACAAAGCTTAAAAATCTATCATGGCTACGGCTCCTCAAGTGTATCCTTTGCCACTAAAATTAACGATGATAAAAATCTATCATTGGTCCTTCATAAAGGATTCTCTAAGCATAATGAAATATATAGAACTAATAGCAAAAAGATGATCTTGCAACAATGTAACTTTATTGATGTGTTCTAATGCTAAGTACGGCAGATCTGTGTGGAGAATAATGCCTCCTCTCTATATATACAATTGATAAAAGCCCCATATATATTTGTTAACACTACATACATAAATATATATGTGTGCTATTATCATCTACTATACCAGATGATTTATTTTTTTTATTTCTTTTATGCTTGGGAGAAGAGGCTAACTTCGGCAATGAATTAATAGATAACTAATAATTAATGGCAGGCCATATGTATATCAGTATATATCATGATAATGGTACACCTTAGAACTTTTTGACTGCTATATGCTAGTGGAGCATAAAAATAATGGATACAAGTATAGGTGTTATGAAAACCCTCCAATTATACAACTCTATATGACTATGATCATCAATAATTCCAATCAGCAGAATCAGAAATAATATAAAAGAGCTATATAATGACTGTGATTATTGACACGTGATTTGGTGGTCAGGTTTAAAACTATGATAAGTTATATATATGACCTGTTAATATACTACTCCCCCTGGTCCTAGCTACAGCACGTGATTCTGGCATAACTTCCTCTGCATAATCCACTACAATCAAGTTAAACAACATCTATCATCTACCTTCTACCAACTACAAACAACTTCGTAGTAATCTCAATACTTAATAATTATCCATAAGATTTGCATTGCCTTTTGCACATATCAGTCCCGTAACCATATGTTTGGAATAGGATATAGTGGCATTTTAGGGCATGAACTAAGATAAACCAGATACAATAAGGTCATTAGGATTCAGATCCATCTGAAATAAAGTAATGAACTAACGGACGAATATAGACCATAGTTGAAGCATTTACTCATGCATATACTAGATGTATAAACATGTAACTAAAATTGTGTATTCTCCTGAAAGTTTCACCGGAAGGAAATGAACAATATTATATGCTTTGCATACATAATCCATTTACATGAATTGGATTTTTAGTTAAAGCTAACTAATTCCAAATTACATTCCAATTTCAAAAGGGGTATGCAGACAGAAATTTAGCAGTTTAGTTGCAGCTAGGCCAAAGGATCTAACACAAACAAAAATTTAACATGTAGATAGATTGGAATTCACACCAAGTGATATACTACAGCAGCATTCATATATTGCATGATTAAGGAAGCTGAAGACGCAAAGGTAAAAAAAGAGTGTCTAATCATGCAAGAAGATTATGAAACACATTATCATCATTTAGAACAAGAGGACAAAAGGGTGGTAACAGATTAATGGCAGCAACATGGACTCATTTCATTCTTTAAGGACCTGGAGTTTCAAGGATTGAAAAAGAAACAAGAAAGGGCATGCGGAAATGTTATACACCAAAGCATCAGAAAGGGGGAAAATGGTATTGAACAATAATATCCCCAGAATTATTGTAGGTTCCCTGAACGATTTAAGAAGGGAGAAAATCTGTAAATCAATAGTGGTATGGGATGGGAGTGAAGTAATTAATATTTGCGAATTGATACCATAACTAATAACAGAGTTGTACAGTTGCGCGAACACAAATCCTTCCACATCCAGAGTTGTACAATTGCGCGCACACAGAATGGGGGTTTATTTAATTATCAGCTTGCCAAAATCTAATCTAATTTCTCCAGAAGCGTACGTGCATTGTAAATCAGAACTGAACGAAATAGAAAAACAGAGCAAATCGAGCTAGCAGAAGCTTAACTAGGTGAAAAACAGAGCAAATCGACAAGTGTTTTAATCTCAAATCAATTTATAGGTGAAAATCGAACTAGCAGAAGCATATACTTACCAATTTGTCGGTCATAATGAGGTCCGGCCGAACACTGAACGAACAAAATGCACTGAACCAGCATAAGCGACGCCGACGAAGCTTGGGCGAGAGGCTGAGAGCAAGGAGCAGCCGGACAGAAGCGAGGAGCGTGTTGCACGAAGAAGAAAAAAATGTGTCAGCGTTATTTTGACGGAAGATTCAGAATTTTTCGCACGGAGCGAGGGAAACCAAATATGAAAATTGTTAGAGCATATACAGAAATTTACAAATCCTGATTCATATTATTGTTAGAGCATATATAGAAATTTATAAGTGTCCATAAGTGAATTTACAATTGCATATATTTATTTTAAAAATTAATAAAAAAATAAGTGTGATTAGAAAACTTAGAGCCTGTTTGGCACACCCCAAAATCTAGGTTTTGGAAACAAAACCTAGATTTTGTCAAAGCTCTGTCAAACGTTTTAAATTTTGTTTAAAATCATTTTCCATCCAAAATCTAGATTTTGGGTTCAAAATTTAGATTTTCCAAAATCCATTTTTTTTTTCCACTTTTCACTTTTCACTTTTTTAAACTCATTTTGTATAATTGTGGTCCCCACCATAATTAATGAAACCCCAAAATTACCCCCATTATGAATCACAAGCAGAGGGTAGAGGTGTTTACTGAAATGATGAAAATTGATGGCGGTGGATCTCGTCATCTTGGAATTCAGCAACAGTGAATCTCAATGAAAATTGATCGGCTTCTGTACCTCTAATGGTGCTTCTATCTTCTTTCATTTGCAAGTCTAGCTTACCGTGTAAATTCGCTTATTTCCTGTCTCCTATGGCAAGAATATTTATATACAATTATACTAAAATATTTTTATATATAATCTATTAATATATGTTTGATCTAATTTTTATCATGTTAAATAATTTACTAATGGTAGAAATTTATTTTTTCTAACAATTTTATGTATTTATTATGAAATATAATGTTTATAATATTTAAAATATAATCTTATCCTTTAAATGTAATTATACAAAAAGCTAATATCCTTTTTGGTAAATTTGACCCTCTAAAAGCTATTCGATAAAAACATCCAAATACTATAATTTTTTTTCTAAAATCATTCTCTAAAAGCTATTCTCCAAAATCTATGTTTTACCTCGTAAATGGTAAAAATCATTCTCCAAAAGTAACTCTCAAACGGGCCCTTAACTAAAGGAAGTGCATTCTCATATCTACTTCTCTAAATGTCTAATTGTTTTGTTCATTGTCTAATACAATTGATAATTAATCAAATGGATTTTTTTAGATAAGATGGATATTTGATACTTCCTTTGGCCCTTAATATAGAAGTTGGATAATTAATTCACTGATATTAAAAAAATTAGTTAAGTCAATTACTTAAAAAATGTGTGTTAATTTTCTCTTGAGCTCTTCTCTTTTATTTTCTCCTGAGTTGCAGTGCTATATTTTTGATGTTCTATCACTTTACTTTTTGTAATAAGACTTCATTTAATCCTGAGAAGTGAGAAGTGTCGTATATTGATTTGCTATAGTAGTTACCAAGGAACTCTTAAACACAATGTCTCAAACCATATATTATGTTTTTTGTAGGATGGGCTTTCGATATTTACCAACCTAGGAGGGAGTACTTAAATAAATAGTTAAGATTTGTTTTTATTTTGCAAACTATAACATTTGAACGGGATGCAAAATATAATCGAAATATTATATTAATTAAAAAGAGGAATAGAACGCACTTCTCCAAGATGATGGGAGAATAGTTTGTAGATACTTTATTAATATGGGAGAATAGTCTTGAAGAGTTTGATACACGATGGGGATGCGATATTCATCATGAGTATATACGTCATCAAGAATCAACAATATTATAAATAATTAACAAGTGTTTTCACAAACAAACAACACACACGCACAATACAAAAACCATTTATGGAAAGTAAATTGAAGAAGTTGATCTCGTGTAAGTGTAAAATCACCAATAAATACAATCCCATGTATCTCATCATGACCTACCTAATTCATAACACTTCTGTTAATATTACTTCCTTCTATATTTTATATGAGACATATTTGTCTAATTTAATTAAATTAAAAAAATTAGTTAAATTAGTTCATATGATGACATGTATTTTCTAAAACACCTTACTCAATAGTATAAATTAGAAAAAATTGACAAATATTATAAATAGATTTTATATCTAAAGCTAAAATCAACTCTTAAATATGTTATATATTAAGGACTAAAGGGAGTATTACTTTATTAACTACACACTCTCTCCAAATCTTAATATAAGAGCTAATTGATTTTTTTTTGGAGATATTAAGAAAGTTAAATAAATTACCTCAAAGTATATATATTTATTATTTTTCTCAAAACTAATTTTCTTAAATGATATATATTTAATTATATGAAACATATGTTACTATCAAGTAATATATTTGGCTTCATTAATTTCTAAAAAAAATCAATTAACTCTTATTTTAAAAACCAAATGTAGTATATTATTACTAGGGAAAAAGACTTCTCATGTTGTAGGAGAAGTGTATTCTCATGTAACACACACATGAAATAGTGGGACCCACTTATATATACAATTAGCATTATATATATATGTGGGTCCCACCATTTCATGTATGTGTAGGAAACTTTTTCTTCTCATGTAACATGAGAAGTGTAAACCCCATTATTACTATCGTTGAGAACAAAATACTCATTCTCTCAAGTATGGGAGCAAATGTCTCTCCCTTTTCTCTTTACGTTTTATAAGATATGAACCATATATTCAAATTAGTTTCATGTGGCACATATAACCTAAAGTTTAGTAACTACGTTTTTAATTCGTACGTGTTTCTCGAAACCATCATTTATTCATATTATCTAATTAATTTATCAAGAAAAATATTATCTAATTAATTATGATTTCAAAATATTTATGCAATATTTAAAAGAATAAATTCTAACTTCAAAATTTTTTATTTTCAAGATTCAAAATCTCTGTTCTGTTTTTTTTTTTTTTTGGGTGAATAAATCAAATTTGCATGGATGGAAGGATCGAGAACTATGTAAATGGATCGATGATGTTGGAGTGTTGCACGAGACCTCCTTTTACCTGGCGTATAGGTAACTCCGCTAGTCATAAATCTTTCGTTCTTCAGGTTGGACCACTGCCCTATCCCCGTGAAACTAAGGGCTATATGGAACATGTAGGAAAAGAAGGAAAGATGAGTAAGTTTCTTTGTTTAGTATAGTTGTGTCCAATCTTTCCAGGAACTTAAGTTCCCAGGCCCACCAATTTTTTTAAAGGTGGGAACCCAAGTTCCTCGTGAATAGTGACACTTTCAGATATATTTAATCCTCATAAAATATTTATTTTCTATAAGGTAAGAAAATAGGATTAAATTCGAATTTATATGATAAATTTGAACTTGATAAAAAAATATTTTAGATAAATTCAAACTTGATAAGACACTACAAAAAAAAGTAACGTTTATCGCGGTGTGCTTGTAGCGGTCAAGAAAAACCGCTACAAATTAACAAATTAGTAGCGGTTTAAACCCAAACCGCCACAAATTAGTAACTAAGCATTGCCGCCAAAATGCCGACCATTTTGCTTCGCTTTTTGTCACGGTTCACAAAACCCAACCGCTACAAATATGGCGCCGCCTTTGGCGCGTTATGGCGCGAAGTCCATCGCGGTTATGTCAAAATAACCGCTACCAAATCACGAAACGACACACCTTTGTCACGGTTAGAAGAAAGCGACACGTTGACCGCGTCAAAAATTCAAATTTGGTAGCGGTTCTCACAATAACCGCTACAAACTTTATTCTATAAATAGCCAATTCCATCCGTACAACAATTATAATGTTCAAAAATATTCTAAATCGGCTTTGTCGCCGAAAGAGCATTCTTGGCTTTGTTCTCAAAAATGGAAGACGGGCATATATCTCAAAGACCGATCTCGGGAGATGAGTGGTGCAGATATTTGTCTGTCTTCTCATCGTTCAAGCCGAGAAGGTTCCTTTCTGACAATCCAGTCATTCGATATTCTATTGACTCGAAGACTTCTACTCCTCTAAATATGTCTAACATGCCACTGGAGATTGGATCCATTATAGCCACCGTTGTTTCGTTAAAATATCTCGATCAAAATGAGTCGTGAGTTTTTCTTGGAACATCGGTGGCTATAATGAATCTGAATCTTCGATAAACTTATTATTCAAAAATTTTATTATTCCTAAATTAATTAAGATCGACTCTTTTAGGGAAATTTCAATAAACCCGTTATTCCCGATTTAAAGAAAACAATTGAGAATATTTTTTTTGGAAAAAGGAAAAATTCCAATCTAATTAGTTTATTGCTAAACTAATTAGTTTGGATTTTTTTAAAAAAAAAAATTTATTAAAATTAGTAGCGGTTACACAAATCACCGCTACAGATAAATTATTTTGTAGCGGTCTACCTCAAGAACCGCTACAGAATTTAAATGGTCGTCCATTTTGTAACGGTTACACATAACCGCGACAAATGTGAAAGAATTGTCACGGTTGGGGTAGCGGTCTTTATTAAACCGCTACAAAATGATTAATTTTGTAACGGTTACTTTGTTTAACCGCTACGAAACGCAGCCGGTTTTTATATTCACTTTTGAAATTCACGTGCTATCGTTCACCTTTTCACCTTTGTACTTTTACTTTTCACATCATGGTTTCTCGGGACAAGGGAAAAGAGAAAGTAGTTGAGCCCCCGAAAAGGCCTATTAGGGGTAGTAGTAGTAGAGGAGGCCGTAGGAGAGGGCATGGGTCTTTAAATGTCTCCCTTCGCCCCCTCGATAAATGTCCCCCTTCAGCCCCCTCGATAAATGTCCACCCACGGCCCCCTCGGGTTGGGAATGAGTTTGATGGGCTCTTTGAAAATGACCCAATCCCAAACCCCGAGACCCTACAAGAGACCATAGGTGGACAACGAGGCGCAAGTCCTGCCGCTGAGGACATCCTCAATGGTGATGATGACGAGATCGAGATTGAGATTCCCATAGCGGAGGCGGAGCGGTTTCTCAACGAGGACAACGAGCGGAACAAGGGTACCCCGACCGTCGTCTTCTCGTTCCACCGGATTTACGGTGGATATCGAAGGTAAGTATAAGTAATTTATTGGCAAAAAATAAAATTTAAATTCCTGACGTGTGAAAATTTATGTAAGTACAATACAACAATTTTTTTTTATAATTGTGCAGATGAATATGGGAACATCAGTAGGAGGACGTTGGATGTTCACACACTCGGCCAGAGAACGGCTACCGCGTGATAGTCCCCCGGAACACGGACACGGACCACCCGATCGGCAAGTGGTGGTCACCGTTGAACCGATACCGTCACAATTTATGAATTGGGTATGGTTCCCGATCTTTTCCGCACTGGAAAAAGATCCCGAAGGAGACCAAGGACAAGGCGTTTGAGGACGTTGTGCAAGTAAATTGTGGTTAATTTAGTTATCTCGTTTCTTAATTAATTATTACTTAATTACTAATTATTTTATGATATAGAATAAGTTTAAACTGCGAGCCAACGCAAAGAGGTATGTAAAGTTGAAAATGGGAGAAGCGTGGAAGAGTCGGAGGGGTCGTCTCTACACCCGCCAGAATGGAGATTCGACTATGCCTCTCGCAAAGAATCGATGGAGAACGTCCCACGGCGTGGACCCAAATCACGGGCGCTTTTGTCCAATATAGGAGGAGTGCGAGAGGCACAGTACGTTTTTTAATTAATCATAGTTCTGTTTTTTTTTTCTATGAGGGTATTGTATAATTACTCATTTATTTTGCGTGCTCTATCCCTGAGGAACACCAGATCCAGGGCAGCTCAAAGGATCAATCACACGGGTGGATCCAAGACGTTTCTTCGTGACCTACAAAGAAGATGGTATGTTAAAAGTTAAATTAATTTTATGTTTAATTGATTATTGTTTTGTTTTGGAAATAACAAAGTTTATACTCTTTTAACTCTTTCAAAGAAGAGAAGGCTCGACAGAGGGTGGTCGACGGACTATGGGCGTTGTGGAAACGCACACATAGACACCGTGATGGGACGCCGATCTCTCGAGGCGCAGAGGAGATAATAGTAAGTTACAAAAAACTAATTAAATAGTTAATGTTGTATATTAAAATTTAATTAAATTGATTGATTAATGTTTTATGAAATATATGCATCAGAGCCGGATTGAGCAGAGCCAACAAGAGATACGTCAATCGTGCACTCGGAGTCACGTGGTTCGTTGATCCTACGCCACATTGAAATATGCTATGGGCCCGTCGAGCATCCCGCCATGTTAGGGGCTTTGGCTAGGCGCCGTGCCTAGCATGGTGTACCGCAAGGACTCCTCCTCTACCATCACGGGAGCGCCGGCCATGTGCCACCACCGAGGCGGTTGATGCGATGATTGCCGAGCGCTTGACGGGGAAGGTTGCCGAGCGGTTGTTGCCGCAGAGGGCCGAAATGAGGCTAGGACTAGGCGCATGCGGGGAGGGTCTCAACGGTTGGTTCGCTAATCGAGGACTAGTTGGAAGTCACTTGCCGGGGCCTTGTCGAGTTGCTACCGAACGACGGTTTCCATCTCCCGAGCCTCCCCTCCATTCATCTTCGAGGATTCCCTCACGCTCCATCGCCTCCCCCTCCTCCCCGTCCGCATGTTGCCGCGATCAAGATGAGGGGGTTGTTACCTCCGGGTCGAACCCACACCGCCCGAGAGAGACCCCACTGAGACAGGACCTGATCATCGGGCCCCTGATAGTTATTAGTTTTTTTTTTGTTCAGTAATTCAGTTTGTACTGTCGGATGTTTGTTGACAATTTTTTTAAATTTAAATATTTGTTATCTTTTTTTTAAGTCAAAAGGTTTTTTAAATTTAAATTTTATCACAAAATAAACGGAGTTTATAATTTGTAATAAAAAAGATATGTTAATATTACACCCAAAAAAAAAACAAAAGTTAATAAATTTTGTAGCGGTTAAATCCTCAAACCGCTACAAATATATTTGTCGCGGTTCATCTAGTTAACCGCTACAAATTTGAACTTCAAATTAAAAAATAAGCGCCTAAACTTTCAAACGGTCATCATTTTGTAGCGGTTGTTGTAGCGGTTTGTAAACCGCGACTAGTTTATGGCGCGATTTTTCAATTCAAATTTGTAGCGGTTCATTAACCGCGACAAATTTGAGCTGAAAAATTGTCGCGGTTGATGTCGCGGTTGTTAACCGCTACAAATGTTCCCCGTTGCATTTAAGATCTCAAGTTATGGGATGAAAGTAATTAAACATTGTCTCTACATTAATATACTTTCTTTGCTTTATTTACTACGATGGATAAATCATGGATCAAGATGCCGCACAGTTCTCCAAGATATTTAGCGGGATTAAATAAGTTCTTAGATTTTGCCTTCTCTCATGCTAGCGTTAATGGCAAGATCGTGTGTCTTTGTTGTAGATGCAAGTTTAAGAAGTGGCAAACACGAGAAGGTGCTATGGAACATCTTCTTATTAAGCCTTTCCCAGAAGCATATACATTCTGGGGTGTTCATGGTGAGGAACGTGGTATGAGATATGGGGATCATCTTCCTCAAACCTCACAAGTAGGAAATCAACTGCTACCTCAAGATGATCCGGTTAATGATGCTGTTCGCGATGCTTTTGGTGTTCAAGACGACAACTTCACAGCAGAAGTGCAGGGTCCTGAATGAGTTTTCTACAGTAATGAAGTAGCTCGGGAATTTTTCAGCCTCATGGATGAGAGCAATCGTCCTTTGTATCAAGGTTGTCAGAAATACTCAAAATTATCCTTTCTGATCAAATTGTACCATATCAAGTGCATGTGTGAGATCACTAATAAGGCGATGTCGATGTTGCTGGAATTACTACGAGATGCTTTCCCTGACGCGGACATTCCCACAACCTTCTACGAGGCCAAGAAGATAATCAACAGATTAGGATTAGACTACGAAAAAATCGATGACGCCCCAACGATCGCATGCTTTATTGTGGGGAGGACGCTCGAGGGGAGACTTGTAAGAAGTGTCACACTTCGAGGTTCGGGACTGTTCGAAGGGAAAAAAAAAGAAGAAGAAACCCGCAAAGATTCTAAGGTACTTTCCTTTAAAACCTCGCTACAAAGATTGTTTATGTCGTCTAAGACAAGTGAGCATATGAGGTGGCATGAAGCCGACAAGAACGAAGATGGTAAACTCAGACATCCACGAGATGGTGAAGCGTGGAAAGCGTTCGAATCAGACTTTCCTGATTTCACGGTGGACCCTAGAAATTTTCGTCTTGCTTTGGCAACCGATGGTTTCAATCCGTTTGAGAATCTTAGCACAAGTTATAGTATATGGCCAGTTGTTTTGATACCTTACAACTTGCCCCCTTGGATGTGTATGAAACAAAGCTCCTTCATTATGTCAATGATCATTCCAGCAAAAAGGCACCAGGAAATGACATCGATGTGTATCGCAACCGCCGATCAATGAGTTGGTGGAGTTGTGGAATGTAGGCGTGGAGACGTATGACGCGCACGAGAAGACACCGTTCAACTTGCGTGCGGCGTTGATGTGGACTATCGCTGACTTCCCGGACCGGGAACATTATCGTGGTGGAATGTGCATACCGGCCTTGCGTGTCCGGCTTGCAATTTTGACTCGACTCGGTGCGCCTTCCCATGTCATAAGTGGTGCTTCATGGGTCATCGGAGGTTTCTCGATCGTACGCACAGTTTAGGTTGCAACGCAATCGTTTCAATGGGCAACAGGAAAAAAGAGGACCTTCTCGCATATTATCCGTGCAAGAGATCATAGAGCAGATTGTGGATGTTGATTTTGAGTATGGGAAAAAAGACGATCTAGCAAAGGCAAGGACAAAGACGGTCAGGGCTTCTGGTTCCACGACCCAACAATGGCGGAAGATAAGCGTATTCTTCGCTCTTCCGTATTGGAAAGATAATTTTCTCCGACACAGTCTGGATGTCATGCAGAAGTGGGCCTTTTTGTCTTTAGCCTTGGGGTCCACAATCAAAAATAAACCAAGGATTGCGTATAGGCAAACCTAGGATCGTTCTCTCTTTCGAGGAGCCTTTTATTGAGTCCTAAGTAATCTAGATGACATGCAAATGCAATTAAAACAAGGGAAAATTGGTTTTGGATTTTTCAATTGATAAACTAAAATAAGATTGCAATTAAATTAAATGCTAAACTATTGTTTTTGGTATTTTTATAAAATTGGTAAATGAGAGAATTAAATGAAATCGAATTGAAAATATGGAAGATGGTGCTCTTGGTGATGAATGAATGACTATCCTTGTTCAAAAAGATTATGAGAGTTAAAATTCATCAAGTCTTTAAGAAAAACCCCAAGATACCACTTGAGTCCAATATTCTCAATTAATAGTAGCTCCTACAAACATAGCTAACCACTACCTCTTGAGAAATTGTTAAAAACCACTTGATGTGCAATTAAAATTGGAATTATGCAACATGAGTCTTCTTAAAATTGAGTACATAATAGTCCCCTCAAACTAAGACAAATCAACTACATTAATTAGACAATAACACGCTAATTAATTTAATCTCATTGCATCCACAAGAAATTAAAATATGTATAATCTTCACATTGCAAAATCCAATATCAATCACAATTATCAAACTAACAAAGACAATAAACATTAATCTCAGTTCCAGAATTTATACACAATAATCCCTAAAACTAGGCAATCTAAATGTATAAATCTAGACTAATAGGATGAACAAATTAACTCCCCTTTGTAGCTTTGGAACTCAAGCACAAATCCTCATCTCCAAGAAGCCAAGGAATCAGCCACCCATGAACATAAGGTTGCAGGAACTTGTTCAAATCTCACAAGACACTGATGGAATGAATCAGAAAATTCAGAAACAGAGCATGCCTATGGAGAGAGAGAGAGAGAAAGGATGGTGGTGAAGGAGGTCGCCGGCGGCGATGGTGGTGGTGAAGGAGGTCCGCCGGCGACTAGAAAGGAAAGAAGGGTGGAAGGAGGGTCGAGGATCTGCAGGTTCAAAGAATGAAGCTCCCGCCGCGCTCCCCTTTTTTTCTTTTTTCGTTTTAATCCCTCAGCTGGTTCCTTTATTCCCCTCAAATTCAATGTGTCGGGTTTCCTTAATTGCCCAGTCGTTTTTTTGGATCTGTGCTATCTTTTGGGTTATTAATTCTTGGCCCAATAGTCTCGCAACACAAGACTTCATTCCTTTTCATTGTTAATTCCTTATGGCCCAAACCCAAACCTTCACTTTAGCCACTCACGTGCAAGACCATGCTTCAATTAATTGTTTGATGCTTTGTCTCTTTGCGTTTCCAGCTGATCATAATTAATTGGTTCCTGTACCAATTAAATGAAGAAGCCCTTTATTTAATAAAAACGCAGAGTTTTATGCTGACAGGGACCTAGCTGCAAAGATTAAAACTTCTGAAGAGGGGACTTCAGTGCAAAGTTTAAAAGTTTTCTCAGAACTCAAATGAAACTTTTGCAACTTGAATTAAAACTTTCATTTTCAAATTTGTTCTAATCTTTTTAGGCATTTACAATCCAAAATAATTAATCCAACATTAAATATTCTCAGAAAAATCAATGATTAAGAGTAATTACATTTTTTTGACAATTTTGCCCTTTTTAGCCCTAATTTAATATATTTACTCTTAATCCCAATTTATCACAAGAAAGTCATTTTGAGCTCAATAACTATGATAAAATACATTAAAAATCCCAATTTAATTATCAAAAATTATGTAAAAATATGGTTCAATCAATGTCATGCACATTGAAAAGAATGTGCGACAATGTGTTGCACACGATTATGAACGAACCAGGCAAGTCAAAAGATCATCTTCAAGCGAGGAAAGATTTACAGAGATGGGGTTCGTGCAGACGCGTGGTCGGATGAGCATGGCAGATTTCAACCGGTAAAATTCACCCCGACAAAACCGAATAAGGAAATCTTCCTCGCCACTTTGAAGAAAATAAAAAGTTCCCGACGGTATTCAAGCAACATTTCACGATGTGTGGACGCATGTGCCTCGAAAGGTTACTCGGGCTGAAGAGTCATGACTCACATGTGCTTATATAGCAATTACTTCCGCCTGGCCATAAAAAATACATCGCTCTCGATGTATCGATCGCTTTGGTCGAGCTTTGTACTTTCTTTCGGAAGTTGTGTTCCAAGGTGTTGATCGTGGAGGAGTTCAACCACCGCAACAAAGAAATCATTCTTCTTTGTGCCATTTGGAGATGATCTTTCCTCCTTCATTTTCACGGTCATGGTTCACCCGACAAGATACCTTGTTCACGAAACAAAGCTTTCTGGCCTAGTTCACTACCGATGGATGTATCCTATTGAGAGGTACTCTTTTAAAATTAATTACTTCAGCATTATATTACTTCCTAGTCGCATGTTTAACCATTGATGTATCGACATCTTTCCTCATTACTTTATAGGTTTCTTGGGAAACTAAAATCTTACGTGAGGAATAAGGCGTGGCTCGAAGGTTCAATAGCAGAAGGTTATCTTGGGGATGAGGTCTTGTATTTTTGTTCCAGGTACTTTGATGACATTGAGACGTCATTCAACCGACCGCCTCGTGTGGACGATTGTCCTGAGCCAGAGCCAGAGTCATCAGCTTCAAAGTTGTTATTCCCTCGTGTTGGTAAACCAGTTGGCGGATGTGAGAACTTCAAACTCACAGCACTTGAGAAGTTTCAAGCACATTGACATGTCTTGATCAATTGCACTCAAGTTGAACCGTACCTTCGCAAGGATTGCACACGTATATATATATATATATATATATATATATATGTTATCCTATATGTTTCCTAACATTTTATAGGCACATTTCTTGCTCGTCATCGCATGTTTAATTGCAGTGGAATTCGGGAGTCATGTGAAGCGTCGCCTAAGGATCCGCATACGTACATCCTCCGAAATTGATAGAAAGGTCCACAGAGAATTCCGTGGTTGGTTTAGGAGGAGAATAATGAATGACCACAACCCTCACTCACCAAAGATTCGAGCTCTCGCAATCGGCCCGCTTGACCACGCCCAAAGATTTACGGCATACAATGTCAATGGCTTCAAGTTTTGCACGGTTTCACGAGATCGTGGATTGCCGACCCAAAACTCGGGTGTATATGGCACGTTTGGGACGAGGAGTTATGCGAGCAAAGAAGTGACGGAACATGCGCCAGGACGCCCCGTATTATGGAAAACTGGTTGATGTGGTCGGGATAACTTACTAAGGCCTTTTCTCTGCATACTGTTCAAGTGTTTGTGGGCGAATACGACAACGTCCGGGGACTCACGACCGACGACTTAGGCATCACATCGCTGAATTTCCCCCCTATTCACACCGGGTCCCCAAGATGACGAGCCGTATATTCTTGCCTCGAGGCCCATCGTGTTTATTATGTCGTCGATGAGAGGCATAGGGATTGGAATATGGTGGTTCATTTAAAGCCTCAGGACCTTTATGACATGGGCGATGGTGAGAACGTCACGTACGATTGTGAGACGCTCCACCTACCGGTTCCAAAACTTTTTCCCAGGACGGCGATGACAATTTACCTATAGTTGAGACGTTTTTTAATATACACGTATGAAATTTAAAAATAGCATTTCACAAAAGTTTTATATATGTCTTATTCCATATCAACTCACACGTAACTTTTTATAAAAACTTTCTTTGTAGGGATGCTGACGAAGATTGAGAAGAAAAATTATCACTACTCTTCATTTTCCTTTTGTTTTTTAAAAAAAAACCCCAAAAAAAAAAAATTGTAGCGGTTAATAACCGCCACTAATAACAAAAAATGTTGCAAAATGAAACCGCTACAAAAAAAAAAAAAAAAAAAAAAACCGCTACTAAAATAAACCGCTACCAAAAACCGACACCTTAACCGCTACAAATTGATGCGCTGAGATCAAAATAAATACCCCACCAAACCACATTCAATATGCTTCAGTTCTCTTTTCTACACGTGTTTTCTCCCCGTTTTCTCTCATATTTTTGCATTTTCTCAACAAGAGGTGTTTGAATGAGGTAAGTGTCACTCACCTTGATAAAATCTAGTGATTATCGAAATATTTGTTTTTTGTTCTATCCGGTTGATATTAACTTCTCTCATTTTAGGTGTGGATTTTGTCGATTTTTAACTTTTTTCCTACTTTCACATACTTATTCTTCGATCTACTTTCCCACTTTTTTTTCTATAATTCGTTTTATATTAATGAACTCATAAATATTTCTTATTATACTCATATATTCTTTTTGTTTTACATATCTATAGTAATCTTATATAATTAAATATTATATTTTAATATCATTTATTTTTAATAAAAATATAAATGATAAATAAGAATGGTTAAAAATATTTTTTTTTTCAATTTCATTCATTTGTAGCGGTTACATAACCGCTACAAATAACAAAATACCGAGGCGCCAAAACAAGTTTTCAAACAAATAACGTCAATTGTTGTAGCGGTTCTTTAACCGCTACAAATATAAAAATAAAAATAGCGGCAAAACTTTTTTAAAAAATAATGGCCGGAATTATTTGTATGTTTCGACCGCTACAAATATTTTGGCGGTAAAATTTTTTCCCGTATATTGTGGAATATTTAGTAACGGATATATAACCGCGACAAAATTTATTCATTTTGTGGCGGTTTTTTTCGCATCGCGACTATTGTGCAAATAAGCTTTCAATTTGGCCTTATATAGTGGCGGTCAACTAAAACCGCTACGCTGCGTAGCGTTTATGTGGTTGTAGTAGCGGTTTTTTTTTTTTTAACCGCTACAAATGGGTTTGTTTTGGCCGATTTTGTAGCGGTTTTTGTAATCGTGACAAATGTTGTTTGTCGCGGCAAAACCGCTACAAATGCGCGATTTTAACCGCTACTAATAACCCGTTTTTTTGTAGTGAGAAAATACTTTAGGTAGATTTGATTTGATTTTTTTTTTTTAATGCAAAATAAATGTTTTATCATAAAATTTGAATTTAACATTAGGAAATTCGTATATAATTCGAATTATGGGGGAAAAATATTTTTCCTTTTCATTTTGAATTAATTACTTTTAAGGGTAAAATAGATATTTTTTTTTTTTTACCAAAATACACCTTTTCATTTTTTCCTACTAAACAACTTATCTCCCCTCATCCTTTAAAATCTTCCTTTCCCTCTTTAAATCTTCTCCGACCAAAAGCCTTTTAGGTTCTTTGCACCGTGGCTACTTCATGATGACTTTAATAACCTCATGCAGCGTACAAGGGAAAATGAACGCTGCTGGATGGATAATGTATAAGTGTTCACAAATGAGGTGGGGAGGTGGAAGTAGAAGTGTATGGACACTTGGGAATGAAAAAGAAGAAGATATTAAAACGTTTGGAAGGCCTTACAAATATGTACCACTGATGCTTTCAATATCCCAAACCAGGATAAGCCTGAAGAAGAGCTTTGGAGGGAATTAGAAGAACTAATTAATACTACAAGAGCCGTTGATGTAGAGTCAAAAAGCTAATAGTGAATGGAATAAAGTCCTTTAATAGGGATTTCATTGTAATTCCCCAAAATTTAAATGAACCATCCACAATCTGGGTAAGCCGAGTTATTTTTTTTTTCAAAAACTTACCACGTGCTTAAAAGACTTGGTTTGGCCTTTCAGTTTAGTTTAGTTTTTTTTGTTTTTCCATCGGCCACGCTACATTTTTTTTTCCTACTATACAATGGCAGAAATTTTTTTTAGTCCGAACCAAAAAAAACAAGCATATTGAATTATTTATTAAATAGTACTCCCTCCGGTCCTAATTATAGGAATACTTTCGTAGTGTAAATTATACTACAAAAAAGTTCCTATAATTAAGACCGGAGAGTACAATATAATATTAAAAATACAAATAAATAATAACCGATAATTATAAATCAAAACAAGATATAAGATGACAAGAATATTTTCAAAAGAGGATCTCAAACAAGAATTTTACTTTTCTCTCACAACCCAATAAGTAATGAACCAAATATTGTTCTTCTAAAGAAGATAAGAGACTTGGTCCATCGCATTATAGAGTCAAAATAAAATATCATATAATAAATATATATATATATTATATATATACACCATTTTTCTAAGGTTGGCTGGGGCCAATCAAGTCCCAGTTCTTTAGTCCATGCTACTATGTCTCCACTTTTGCATGTGTTCGTCTCCTTACCATAATCATCGTTTTCTTTAGTCCATCACTGTTGTTCAAGATGCTTCTTTCTCAGCCTCACTCACTAGACCGTCGCCGGAGATGCTTTAATAAGAGCTGATCTAACGCGTGCTGCTCGTGGAAGACAAAAAGGAAGAGAGTTTGTCAATATTTTGTGCGTTGAAGAATTTCACGTGCAAACACACTGTAATATGGGCATCCATCAGTTCAAGAGTTTTCTTATGTCAAATAAGATTAATTATTTTTTATAATAATATATGAATATTTTTTTTTACACATTTTAGTTAAATTATAATATATAGTTTTTTTTTACTGACTATTGAACCATTGTTTAGACCCCTCTATAGTGATTGGTCCAATTTTCAGTATCTTAAACATTCGATTACAAAATAACATAATGACAACATAACCACTTCTTATCCAAATGCTTTCTTGTAGCTTCTATAATGTATTGTATTATTTATACCAAGACAACCATTTCATTAGTTTTTTTTTTCCTTTTTTTTTTCTTCTTTTTTTAATATTACTCTCTCAGTGGAATTCAAATTTGAACTTTGACCCAAATTCTCATCAGAGTTACTCCTCTTGTCCTTTTTAGAGGTAAATTTCTGTCTCTTGAAGTTGTTCTTTAATATAAGCAACTTTTTTTTTGTGTCTCAAAATTTAAATTGCTTTTTCCTTTTCTATCCCTATTAAATACATATTTATATATTAATTATCTCCCACTCGCCACTAATTCTCTTTCATTTAATCATTTATTACTCATTCTCTCTTCTATGCTTTTTTATATAAATATGTGCGAATTTGGATTAAACATAACATTTTCTTCCACATTTATTTGTTTTAATTAATCTTAAACAAAAGTTCATTTTGTACGATAAAAGAAAAAATTGCTTATAAAAAGGATCAAAGGGAGTAATGATGATGAATATCATAGAAAAATATCATAACTGAGAACTGTTACTTTACTACTTATTTATTTCTTTTTGAAGTGATTATTTATTCTGTTTTAGCAATTGATTTTCTTTTCTTTAGAAAAAGATCTACATCTTTAAACAATAGTACAATAGGTTTTTTTTTGATAATAAAATTTTTGAGCTAGCAGGCCAGATCCGGCAGTCCAGGGCATCAAATGAGTTTGTTTTTGTTATTTTTCTTACAAGCATCAAGTAGGATTGGTTGGTTATGATGAGTTATATTCATAGGGACTCCAATAGGGTGGCTGATGCACTTACTAAACTTAATTGAGAGATCTAGTATTTTGAGTGATTGTCATTTGAACCGGGGACGAGGGGTAATAGATCAATAGTTTGAGGTTAGTTGATTCTTATTTTTGAATTTTAAGGGCATCAAATGAGTTTGTTTTTGTTATCTTTTTTAACAAGCATCAAGTAGGCTTAAAAACTTTTATCAAAACCTTAATAGGCTCATTAGGTTTGGACCTAAGCCCAATGCCATAGATTGGGTCATATATACTCAGAAGCTAGCCCATGAACAGTTTAATGGAGATGAGAGTGAACGGCAGTAGTATGGATAATATTTATACAATAAAATGCCAGAAAAAGTTCGTTTAAAATATTGAAAAAGAAAATTGGGATTCTAATCTCACGAATCTCAAGTTAGACCTATGGAAGGAATATGAGATTATAAAATCTTGCAAAAAGACACCATTGCCCTTGTGTTTTTAACAGTCACATACACATCATTGACAACTTACGTATAGGGAATGACTATTTAAGAATCACAATTAATAACTTAGGTATCATATTGATTACTTGGGTGCCTCAAATGTTAACAACATTTTTGAAGCTACCCCTATAATGCACCATTGACAACTTACAAATAGGGAATGATTATTTAAAAATGGTAATTGACAACTTGAATATCCATATTAACAACTTAAGTATAAAAAATGTCAACAACCAACATTGTAGGAATTTTTGAGTCACCCCTAGAATGCGTTATTAACAACTTATATGAATAGAGAATGATTACTTAATAATTATAATTGACAATTTTAGTATTCATATCAACTACTTACGCTTTTTTTGGTTCTTTATGTGTCACATAACAAAGGGGCACAAATGTCTTTTGAAAACATTTGCTTATTTTAGATTCCTCCTACAAATCCTATTCGTTTCTTTTCCATATTTTAAAAGAATTTTTGTGTGTGATTTCCATTTATTAAATAAAATAAAATAAAAAACCCCTAACAATTTTTTTTTTTTTTGAGATTTTCTCGTTTATAAAAAACCTTCCTCGGATTTGTAATATTAAAATATCTGATTTATCTTTTCCATAATTTAAAAGCTTTTTTGCTGTTGGAGATTTTCCCATTTATTAAAAAACCCCAAGGGTTTTCCACAGGCTAAAAAAACCTGAATTGTTTGATCTGGTTTTGCTATTTGGGCTTTTTTATAAGGTTGGGCAAATTCAGATTGTCCTGAACAAGCTTGACCCACCCAAATCACCAGCTTTAAGTGTATACATGTGGTCGAATAGCTTTAATTTTTGGTTAAACTATGCGTTTAATTTTTTAAGTTTAAAGGCTTACTCCTTCTTATCAAAAGTGAAAGAACGCGTATTAAGGCAAATATTTTTAATATCCATATTTCCTTCAACCTTACAAGCAAACCTTCTTTCTGACAGTTTTGATTCCGATTTTTAAATATAAAAAGATCATAGTATTAGAGAATTAAAATTTAAACATATTTAGACTCAGTTTTTTTTTCTTTTTGTGTTTTTTTTTCCTTTTTTTTGTGGGCGGCACTCATATATATAAGCGAGTCAGTGACTCGTGACTCAAAGGCCTATATTATAATTCCTTCTTTACTAAAAAAAGCTAGGCTTTTTTTTTTTTTTTTTTTTTTTTAAAAAAATTTTAATTGCTTCTCTACTCTTTATTCAACAAATTAGCTTAAACACAACTGGAACAAGATGATGCGTGAAGAGGGTTTTTTAGAAAAACAAAATAAAAAGGTGCATTTTCTTATCGTTATCTTATGTTGCATGACAATGACCATACATTCACTTTCTTTTATTAAGAAATTGCACTACAAAAATGTTCCTATAATTATTGCGTAAATTATTAAACATTGTCTAAAACATGTAGAAACCATAAGCATGAAAAATTACAATTATGAATGAAACAAATATTTCTAAAAAAGTAGTAGAAATTACAAATGTGATGCACAATAAGAGTTTATTAGCTAAATGTTTTATTACATACGCCAGTATCTACCTATATATTGGTGGCAATCCTGCATAAATTACTAAATATTAAGAACTGATGCCTCCCTACTTTTAGATAAATTTAAGATATATTTTAATATATTTGGGAGTCATCTATATTAAATTAAAGGATTTGAGTGAGATTTTGATAAGATATCAATTGGGTGCATGATTAAGGGGATTTCATTATAAATATTACAGTTTAGGATAAAATAATGATTTTAATATATAAGGATACAAATAATAATATTAATTAAGATAAGGAAAAGATATTTCAGTTTATCATCATTATTTATTGTTATCATTATCTATTTTTATCTTTCTATATTTTTGTTTGATTTTATTTTGCTAGAGGAATATTGCACTTTTTGGAATGAGGATTTAGGAACCTAACCTATATATAGGAGTCACGTTACGTTAGAATACAGAGAGCAAGGAGAGCATCAGAGCTAAGGGCTAGAGAGAGAAGATTGAGCGATTGGAGAGTTGGAACTTGAAGATTCAAAAAGATTTGAAGCTTTAATCTTAGTTTTTTCATTGATTTTCTTTTCTCCTTCACCTAGCTTTTGTTATGAATCGAATTATTATCTCTGGTTTTGGTTTGATTTTGAACTTGAGTAGCTCAACATTTTTGGTCTAGGATTATTTGAACCCTTGTATGAATTGAGTATTTTATTTCCCTTCTTTTATTTGTGATTAAAGTTCTTTTTATGTTGTTTTTTTCCCCTTTTTATATATATATTTAATGCTTCTTGTTAATTAGCCACCAATAAGATCGTTTGCTTTATTGATGCTTTAGAGGGTTATGTTGAGTATAGAACTTGAGTTTAATCGTGTGAGAATCTTGAAATTTGATAGATGAATGGATAGTTTATTTAACAAGGTGGAGATGCACTTATAATTAGCCTCATATAGTCAAAAAGGGACTTGATTTAGAAATTGGGTTTAATTAATTTATTAGGAGATTAATATATTAATTGAATTAAACACTTATTTGGAGACTTGAGAGAACACTTATAAGTATAATAGTGTCCTCGGTTAGCACAATTGACTTTAAGAAGCAAATAAAAAAAAGGAAATCTTATTAAGTGCTATTAAATACAAGGGGATAATAATTCTAGGCTCCTCATACCTTGAAGAAAATTTGTAACTTTAAAATTCTCAATTATAATTTTCCTTAAACAAACTAAATATTAAAATATTCTTACTCAACCTAATTGAGAACTTAATTGATATAATTAACTTGTTTTTGTCTTAGTCATAGTGGGAATGATATTATTATACTACTTGTGAGAGAACCTTAATAAAGGCTACGTCCCATTTCCTCGGACTCTCACGGCCTTTCCGTAATACCCGAAAATTTCTATTTAATATAAGTATTATATTTTGGAGGATAATTAACAAAAATGAAGGTAAATATGTGTGTCAAATTATTATAATTAGTTGATTATAATTTTAGGCAAATTTCCCTTGGAATTAAATAAACAAAAGACAAAATATAAGATTAACACTACTACGTAAATTGGCTTTTGCGTCACCGATTGGCGTCCTATTCTTAAAAAAGGAAGTAAAAAAAAAAAAAAAAAAAAAAAAAAAAAAAAAAAAAAAAAAAACGCGCGTGGCCTTTTTGTAATTAGCGGGTGACTTTTGGAGTCTAATTTTAATTCTTAGACGCCAAAAGTGCAGCCCGGCGCCAAAAGCAAGCGAAAAGTGGGCCCAGGCGAAAAAAGGGAAACAATTTGGAGTCTAAGTCTGAGAATTAGACTCCGTAGGTCGGAATTTGGAGTCTAAGTTCAAGAATTAGATTGCTTAGGTCATTTTTCCCCAACCCAAAACCCATTCTCGCGTTGTCTCTTGAGTGCGTATCCATCAATTCTCATTCTCTCAAATTTCTTCTCAACCCTGGTCCGCCTTGTCTCTGCCCTCATCCACCATTGCTCCGTCGTCCCCCTCTCCACCGTAGCTCCTCCGATCTCCGTATCTCCCGCGTATTCATTTTGGTTTTCCAATTCTCAATAGTCAAGTCGGCAAAAGGTACTATCTTCTCTTCCTAATCTCCTTGTAATACCCTAGATTTTTATTAATAGTAATAACCCATTAATTAGTTGCCTTAGGACTTCACACCATGATTGCTTGATTGAATTCAATATACCCTATTAATGGCATTAAATTCACACCATGATTGCTTGATTGAATTCAATATACCCTATTAATGACATTAAATTCACACCATGATTGACTGATTGAATTTAATATACCCTATTAATGACATTAAATTCACATTATGATTGCTTGATTGAATTTAATATACCCTATCAATGAGTTGGCAATAGTAGAAGAGCCCAAAGCTAAACCCTAATTTTATGTTATAAATAGAAGTCTAGCCTAACCCTGAATACTCTTATTCTCTTCTCCTATTCTCTTCTACTATTTCCTCTATTCTTTCTCTATTCTTCTAAGAGGCTAACAAAACGGAGACCAGGTAATCCTAATCCCATGAATCTTAGGTTAATTTTATATGAATCTTGATAGGATAATCCTAAATATATCATATGTGATATTATATATATATATCCTTCATTAATATATATAATACATAGACATCTTTTGCCTTGGGTGCTTCAGCTTTTGTATGTATGTATGTATGTATGTATGTATGTATGTATGTATGTATGTATGTATGTATGTATGTATGTATGTATGTATGTATGTATGTATGTGTATGTATATATCCTTTTTAATTTGTCCAATCGTAACTATGCTAAAATATATACATGTTCTCTTTTAAATGGTTTTACCTAGGTTTCCATAATTGATAAATAGCAAGATATTTATAAATATATATATATATATATATATATATTCAGTTTGATTCCGTAAATTTGAGAAATCCATTTTGTATGTGTTTGTTATATATGAAATATATTATATGTAATCCTAATCCCCATGAATCTTAGGTTAATTTTATATGAATCTTGATAGGATAATCCTAAATATATCATATGTGTTTGTTATATGTGAAATATATTATATGTAATCTATTCAATGAAGAAATTGATAATTGTGACAAGATTGAATTTTCTGATTGTGTGTGATTGTAATGAATTAATGGTGGGAGGATAGTTTGGGACGGTAACTCCCAAAGTGATGAACACAACTTTTGGGCTTTATGCCACCGATGTGAAAAGATAGTATCCGTTCTTTCCAAAGTGGTGTTTGGCGTGGTTTCCGGGACACTAGTAGCAACTTTGGGAAGAGATGTACACATTAGGAAGAAATGTTTTATGGCCAATTTGATTATTTGTGACTGGCGGTGTTTCCGGTCTACCATGGTTCTCTTCCCACTAAACTAAATAGACTCAAGGTGGTTTCCGGGTCTGGATAAATTTAAAAAGATAATGAGTAATATTTGATTCGATATGTATATATAGATATGATGAATATTGAAATAAATTTTTGATTCAATTACTATGTGATTATATATTTGATTTGATTAATATATTTGAGCTATGTCATCCTTGTTTTTATTAGGATTACCAGTTTTACTGATGTTTGTGTTCTGGGCTGTGATGATCCTTCTGGGAGCATTTTTTGAAACAGGTTTCAAAGTTAATGTTGAGGCTAGTAGTGAGAAATGAGGAATAACAATAAGCAATTCTAGCTAGTTTATTTTATTCTTTTTGTTATAAAACACTTTTATTTAAGTTCGGATTTATGTTAATGTAATAAGTTAGCCTTGCACTTGTCCCAATTACAAATGCGTCGGTAACACTTCCCAAAGTTTGTTATTTCGAATTTCGGTAATCATTTATGAAAATTATTGCAATTTTATGTTATTATAATTGTTAGAAATTTGGGGTGTTACACTCCTAATCTAGGGTTCCTTCATTATTGACGAGTATGAGCTACGGTGGGGCATGTGTTCGCACGTGCGACACAAAGTTTAAGGTTTTTTAATAGCACGTTTCCTCCGCTCTAGCGCTCCTCTTCCGCCATCTGCATCGGTCTTCATCCATTAGCATTATTCTTATCGTAATCTCTTAGTAGTCCTATCCCAATTCCATATTTGATGCTTTGCTAATGGATGCATCTACACTTGCTAATATGTTAGGTCAATTCTCCAGAGAAGGATACTAACCATGGTACATTGCTTCTATATGAAGGTGGAATATCACCTAGAGGGGGGTGAATAGGTGATTATGAAATTCTTTCGCTAATTGCTCAAGAACACTTAAGAGAGAGGCAGAGAGAAGAGCAATGAACACAAGAGGTTATACTGGTTTGGGCCTAATTCTTGACCTACGTCCGTCCTCGAAACACTCGGGATTTCGCATCTCCAAACACAATTACAGACTCTGTAACTCTCAAGTAATTCTCTCACTAGGACTTACTCCTCTTTACAAGCTATAACGAAATGACCGTGGACACAATTACACAATTTGTAAACAAAGGATGATCCTTTCACTCTCGGACTCACTCCCCCTTACAAGTTGTAATTGATACACCCACACTCAAGATACCTCTATCTTGAGATTTGAACGAATTGTAAAACAAATGATCAAACTCTCTCACAGAGTAGATGAATGATAAACACTGAAGCTCAATAATATCCACAGATATATACAGAATATAAATTGAACGCTTTGAATGCTATGTCTGTGTATGTGTCGGTTCTAATCTTTGTGAATTCAAACCTTCGGGCTTTTATACAAGTTGAAGCTTGAGGATTGTTGAAGGATTTGATTCTGTCTGTTTTAATGTTTGAATATGACCGTTGAGAGTCTTGAATGTATCCGTTAGATAGTTGATGCATTCGTTGAGAATTTCACCGTCTGAGTACTTAGGTGGAATGCCTGAGTTGACATTCTCTTTCATTCTTTTTGTTATGCCTCGTTGTGAAATGGCATTTAATGCATAGATTAATTTCAAAATGGCCTTACTTCGATCGAGTTGGTTTTCGTGTTTATTACCAGTTTAGGTAGCAGCATTTAATGCTTCTGACAGACGAGATCGCTTTATTCAAATCCGCTGGTAATCCATGTCTAAATAATATGAAACTCATGAACATATTGGTTAAAAGCATTTGGTAATCACAATAAGTAATAATCAAAAGAAATAATAATCCATTCGATGAATCATGATCTTCGTAGACGGTGATTTGAAAAACAGAATGATATTGCTCGAGCAATGATCCATGCTTGCTCGAGCAAGCTCCTTTAGATTGCTCAGAAGAATACTCTTGGTCGCTGATGCTCGAGCAGGAAAATTCCTTTGCTCGAGCACGTTGCTCGAGCATGAATATATCATGCTTGGGCAAGCTTCACTTGAATAAGGTAAAAGTGGATTTGTATCGCTGATGCTCGAGCATGCCAAATATTATGCTCGGGCAACGTTGAGACAGAGAGGGAAATGAGTTCAGACACAAGCTTGCTCGGGCAACCTTTTGCTCTTGCTCGAGCATGCTGCTCGGGCATGACCAATTATCTGCTCAAGCATGGCTTTCCAATTTGGTCTTCTTCGTTTCAAGTCCGATGATGCTCGGGCATGCTTTTTATCCTACTCGAGCAAGACTCCAAAGTTGCTCATTATTCCGACGTTGCTCGGGCAGACAAATTCTTCTGGTCGAGCATAGTGCTCGAGCAAGCCTTAAGAGCGTGCTCGGGCAATATCCAAACAGAGGCGAGAAGAGCCATTTCAACAACGTTGCTCGAGTAAGCCTTCCCTTGTGCTCGAGCATGACTTCCCATGTTGCTCTTCTTTTTCGATGTTGCTTGAGCAAGCCACATAGTTTGCTTGAGTATGCTTCCTGCACTGTACTTCTTTGCTCCGAGGTCGATGATGCTCGGGCATACCAAAATCTCTGCTCAAGCAAACTTCCTAATTTGCTCTCTGCTTCTTCTTGACTTGGGGCAATAATTCAACTCAATATGAATTGTTCTCCGCTCAAGTAGAATGCCTTCGAATATCAAATTGTTGGCTGCCATACACCATGTTCTTGTGAAAATTTCAAACTTTCAAGAAACAATTACGTTGATAGTACATGAGGCAATTTTCAGTCGGCATAACGTCTTTTGTGTAAATCCAAATTTAGCAAATCATCCCATCTCAGAAGGCTCTTCAAATATTCTTTCCATTTTAATAAGAGTCAGCTCCAAACTAGTTGTATTTCGTCCATTAACATCAAATGAATGGAGGTTGATCTTATCCATCGTTTTTCCAGAATCCAGAACAGACAATCAACTTCAAAACATCATAAATCCTTCAATTAATCTTATTTTTTTGATTTCTTGATTTTTGTGGAACGATATTTGAGTCTAGTGTCCAATGGCACTGATTTGAACTCATTTGGATTTGTCATTTGTGAGATACACTCAAATTACCAAAGCTTGGTCTAGACTGTGATGGTGATTTTTGTGCCAACTTGTAAAACTCATAGCTCTCTCATCTGAACTCCTTAGGGCTTACATTTTATATCAAAATGACGCATTGGATGTCTAGTTTCATATTCCACTAGTTTCGTGTCAATCCGATTCTTGGTTTGGGAGATATCGTCGAATTACCGAAGGTCGCCAGAAACAGAGCTGAACAGAGGAAGCTAAAGAACAATCTTGCTCGAGCAAGCATTTTTTCTGCTCGAGCAAGAGTGAATTTTATGCCTGAAAGGGCTGGAAATGGACCTTGCTCGATCATGACTTTGTTGTGCTCGAGCAAGACACTGTGCATGCCTAAAAAAGAGCTGAAATTACACAAATGCCCCAAAACAAACTAGTATTCATCCGGAAGCTTGAACTTGCTCATTTTAACTCCGAATTGACCCGTTCCAACTTCTATTTGATCACAGAAACTTGAATATTGATATTTTCATGATAATTAACAGATTCTTCTTTCTTCAAAATCCATTTTTGATCATTCTTCATTGTATTAAACTTTGTATCTACATTAAATATAAGAATTAGTCAAAGTATAAGATAAAAGTAGTATACAAACTTTTTGCTCTAGATAATGACATCAATATAAGACATCATCAAAACTAATCGAACTGACACTATCTCGGTCTTGATTCTTCGTTTCAAGAGATGAAATTCTTCAAATTTTTGGATTTTATGGAGAAATCAAAGAAGTGAGTTGATCACTGTTTGTTTTGGCAATTTTTTGCTGTTTCTTTATCAAAATAGCATGAGCATACTAAATATTATTTTTACTTGCAGATTTACCAATCTCCAAAACGAATTATGACAAATTTATAGAGTTTTATGATGCGCGAGAGCCGAAGCCGCTCTTCGTGCTCTAAACAAGAGTGAAATTTTGGGAAGCAGATCAAGCTTGAACCCACCATCCTAGGGGTTCAAGTGCAACAAGGTGGCTATTTTTTTCCTCCTTTTCATTCAAGTATTTTTTTTTCTTTTTTAGCTCATGTTACGATTCCTTGCTTTGAAGCACATTGCTCTTTATCGGTGTTTTGTAGATTATAGGTTCTGCTTTTTTTAGGATTCTTTCATCCCACAATTGATGAAACGACATCTCATAGTTAATGGACCGCTGCATTCTTTTTTATGCCTTTATCCTCAATTAGTAAATAGTACTAATTAAATTTGATTTTAGAATTTCTTTCTGTTGCATGAAAGTAGCATTGGAAATCTGTATTTATAGTTTGATGCAGCAGTCTCAGAAGGGGGAGAATAAGTCTGATCTTAGTCATAGTATGGGTGACTACTTATCACTAAGCTAGAGTGGTATGATTTTCGGTCTTCTATCTCGTCTAAGTCGTTCATGTTGTTATTTCCCAAGAAAGCGATTGGTTTTCTTTGTCTCACTATACATCATTTACAACAATAACGTCTTCTAGAGTAATTGCATTTGGCTCGCTTGGATAATGGATCGATCATGGATTTCCAAAGAACAATACGACAAACTATGGATACCTTACCAAGGAGTGTATTGCCATATGTGAATTCCGGCATTTAGAACACCGTGAAAGGGCCATCAATTCCTAGATTCCATCCTCATTCCCTCCCCGAGTATCATGATGGTTTAGCTTGTGGCAATCCTTACAACTTTTCAAGAACCTTTAGCTCCAGGAGTGACAGATAGCTCTGACAGTAGGCACTCTCTGGGATTCGGTTCACCCGGGAAATTGATGGACTTAAATGGAGGAGGTATGTCCATTGGACACTTCTTATATAGGAAGGGAAATATGTTGCTTTACATAATTTTTTTATTAACTCGAGAAAATTAAAACTACTATTTAAATTTACCGACCATCGAAATAATGCTCGATTTGTTGAAATAAACATTTCTAGAAGTGATTATGGATTGAAGAAACTAATGTTTGTGCTGCATTTTGAATAGTTGTATGTTGCAATCCCGGTCCGAGAACCTTTTTTCACCCATAAAATACAAGAAATGGGAGCCTTCCTAATCATGGGCTTTATCACATGTGGAGCGGATCGAATTTGCCCCAAAGAAACTCCACCAGGTCCAATGGTTTGGCGAAAACACCATCGTTTGTTAATGGTGCTTGTGCTCCTTGCCTTCAACAAAGATGCCTGGCTTTCCTAGATCACCATCTCATATGATGAGAGCACCACATATAGACCACCACGTCGGTTCGAAGACCGCTTGTTATCGCTCTCCCCCGTGGGACAGACGACATTCTTATTTGTCGAGTCCCCCGATTCCTCTGGTTTTCACATGGGTTCTAATGGTAGTACATGTTTTCCTGGTACATGGCAATTGCATCCTCCAGAATTTTCGTCTCACAATGTTTCCTCATGTTCGTGGGAATGGCTTGGATTTGTCAACCAATACCGGGCGTAGCTCGCAAATCAGTTATCACATGTTTTCCCTGGGAGATATGCCATGACCTTAATGTCTAAATTTGATTCTACCAGTGACAATGAGAAACTTGTATCACCGTAGAAGCGATGCTAACACTAACATTGCTGACAAAAAGCAATTTGAACTTGACCTAAGTCGCATATTGAACGGAGAAGACACACGAACAACACTTATGATTAAGAATATCCCCAACAAGTATGTAAATTGTTCTCCTAGCCGTTTGCCCCTTTAATTTCTCGACATTAGTACTTTGTCACCGTTTAATTTACAGCAGAAAAATTGCATTGTTTAAATTTGTTTATTACTCTTTGAGCATTCTTAAATCCCGAAATTGTTTTATTAAGATATGACAAATACTAACTTAAATGCATGCGCTTTGATTCAATGATTTTACTTAGGTTGGCTGTTTATTATTAGTTGTTTACTTTCCATTAATATTTTGAAGTGTCATTAGCCTCACAAATTCAAAAACTTTTTCTCCACTCATGTCATGCCCATACACATGCATGGCTGTGCTTATTGCATATATTTATGTTGGACTATAAGTTTATTGTAGAGGATGATTTCTTAAGTATTTCTTTATCATTTTTGTGTGTGTGTTTTAGGTATACTTCAAAAATGCTTCTTGCTACCATAGATGAGCAATGTCGGGGAACTTATGACTTTTTGTATTTGCCAATTGACTTCAAGGCAAGTATTTGTCTCACTAGTTGGTTGTTTTCTTTATAGAAGGAATCCTACTTGTGTTCGCATTTGATTATACAAACAATTGCAGAACAAATGGAATGTTGGCTATGCTTTCATCAACATGACTGATCCTAGTTAGATTATTCCCTTCCACAAGGTGATTCAAGAACTTTTATGTAACTGGATTTTGATTTATTTATCTGTGTAATATATTTTTTGGCCAAAATTGATGAAGCTGATAAATTAGCAAAACATTATGCCCATAGATGAATGAAGTTAGTGCTTATATTACTTGACTAGTAGCAGGTAGCTAGACAACATTTTGACACTTTGTGGTGATTGTTGTACATAGAAGTAGTAGTAGTTACCACTTGAATTAGTTAGAGCTAATTGGTTGAAATGATTTGAAGTTAGCCAAGTTTGTTGTTACTACTTTGTTACCTTTATGTCCAACTCATCATGAACTTGTATCTTGGGATATTTGTTATATAAAAGGTGCATGTATTCTGTTTCTGTATAAGGTTAGCTGAGCTAACCTTTTAGCACATAGCTAGGTGTTGTATGCAATTATCACATTTTGGTGATTGTTTATGTAAGGATGTTTTGTGTAAGAAATTGTGGGATAGTGAATATACGAAGCAATTATTATTATTTTTTTAAAAAAGAACACTTAAGGAGTCTAATTTTCGGAATTAGACTCCTAAAGTGAGACTTAAGGAGTTTAAGTTCCAAAATTAGACTCCTTAAGTGAGATCTCGAGAGCGTAATTGTCATGACTTAAGGAGTCTAAGTTATGGAATTAGACTCCTTAAGTCATGACTTAAGGAGTCTAATTCCATAACTTAGACGCCTTATGTTAGACGTCTAATTTTTAAAATAGGACTCCTTAAGTTTCCCTTACGGCGCCCCTTAGATATAGTCCCCTTGGAAAAGGACGTCAAAAGTACAAAAAATAGGACTCCATATCCCTGTTTTGTAGTAGTGTAAGATTAGGGATCACAAAATGTGATATAATTAACACATAAAATAATAGTTAATTTATAACCAAAAGAGGCAAGAAAATATTATGAAAACACTTAATTAAGATAAAGGAAATTAGCAAAAGCAATCGGGTTATTAAGTTGCACTAATTAAAGATCAATTGCATAATTACTTAAATTAACCAATTAACCAATAAGAGATGCAATAAAAGGGCAATTAAGCACATGATTAAGGAGATAATTAGGCTTAATCAAATCAGCCCCAAGAGTCAAAAGTTTCAACTAAGATCAATGGTTAAGATTGTTCAAATCCAATGGTCCTAATTAATTTCCTAATTAACCTTAATCATCATGAAATTGAATTGGACAATTAGAAGTTTAGACATAGGATCCTTGACACAATTAAAACACAATTCAAGAGCTAATAGAGATAGGGGCTGGCGGCACCAAAATGGAAGAAGGGAATGAAGTTATAATAAAGCATAAAGAGTGAGTTGAAAAGTCAATTATTTCAACTCTCCAATTATAGAATTGAACTATTAGTTATTTGTAAATTAAAACAAAAACACAATAAATGGATGATTGGTTGAGGCATGTCAACCAAGTCATGAGAGGTGCGGATTAAACTTCAAAAAGTGCATTTCTAATCCAAAGGTCAAGGTGAAAATCTGGTTACATTTAATTACCATGTGTGCCATAGAGTTTTTCTATAAATAGCCAACCTCCCCTTCACAAACTTCTTCACACCAACACAATCACCTCTGATCCTTTGATTAAGAGAGTAAGACGTGAGATTGAGGTAGAGAAGGAGGAAGGAGAAGCAAGGTTTTCAAGGGTAAGTCTCTAGTTCTTGAGCTTTAGATTTTAGATTTTTAATTTTTAGTAAAATGTTAGTTTAATCTAGAAAATGGTAAAATAAATTCCCATGATTTTTTTAGGCCTCCTTGCATTGAAAAATGCCTAATGAGGTAAAAACATATTGGGAAATAATTTTTGGAATTAATGGAACAAGATAGTGCAAGATAAGAAATTTTTGGGTTTTGTTGGGTTGTTAGAGTCATTCGGATAGAGGTCATTATTTTATGTATCCAATGAAGTTATTATCAAATTTTTCATGGTTATAGTAAACATGTATATATTTCCATTTATATAAAATATGTATCAATTAGAGTTCGGTAGAAGGAGATAAAAATTCTTGAAGTTGGGTCACGTTTTCTGGAAGAAAATCTGAACAGTGATTGGAAAACATTAAACTGGTATTGATTCATATATTTCAGGTGCAAGAAGTTATTTTTCCTCAAACATAGACATGTCAAGGATTGTGTGAAATTTTACGGTACCTCATTTCAATTTTTTTTGGAATTAATATGATTTTTCAAAGTTACCAAAAAATCTGGGTAGAAATGATGAAATGGCGTTTTTAAGGAAATGTAAAGGTATAATTGGAATAGCAAATCCACCAAGGGTAAAAATGTAATACCCAATTTTCAATTTACCAAAAATACAGTATTTTGAGAATATGTTACCATATTAAATTAGTTAACATATGTGACATAGAGTCACATAATGGCTATTTTAAGTTTAAATTAGCCATGGAAAGATTATAAAAACACTTAATCAAATTAGGTGCCAATTACCAAATAATAGGCAAATAAGCGTTGCACTAATTGAGATTAGTGGCATAATTCTTCAATTTAATTATGGGCAAATTAAAGTCATCATTTTGAAATAAAAGAGGGCTGGTTATTGAAGAAAAATTGAATCACCTTGTAAATGACCATTTTAACCTTGAAATTTTCTCTATAAATAGCAAGGTTTCTCTTCACAATTCTTCACACCATCACCAAAAACACCTCTGATCCTTTGATTAAGAGAGTGAGAGTGAGAGTTTTCTTGGAGCAAGAAAGAAGGAGGAGTTGAAGTTAAGGTAATGTTCTTAAGCTTTAACCTTTTAAGTTCTTAGTAAAAAAAGTAGTTTGATCTAGGAAATAATTAGGAAAATTCTCTTTCATGTTTACAAGTCTCCATTGCTTTTAAAACGCAAAATGGAGTGGAAAACATGTTAGGGAATAATTTTTAAAATTAATAGATCATTATGATAAAAGTTTTGAAAAACGGTGTAAATCGTGGTCGGGCAAAGAAAGATTGTGTCTATTATTTTATGTAGCAAATGAAGTCATTAAATCATGAAATTTTACAGGAATAAATTAGACATGTAGGGATTTATAAATATTAAAATATGTAACATTTTGATCTCTAGACAAGGAGATATGAATTTTTGAAGATAAGCCTTGTTTATTGGATTTAAATCTCAACAGTGTTTGAAGAGGCAAAACCTGGGAATGATTCTTGATGTTCTAGCTTCTGGGAATATTTTTCCTTGAAAATATACATGTCAAGGGTCATGAGTAATTCTACAGAATCTTATTTCAATTTTTGTACAATTAATTGTGATTTTTCAAATGTACCAAAAATCTGCCCAGAAAATCCAGCATTTCACTTTTAAGGAAATGTAAGGGTAGAAAGGTAAATTATACCTTTAGGATATTATTCTAAAAAATATGATATTTATCACAATATCATATCAGAATTCGACAATAATGTATAGGATATCCAAGAAGTCCAGAATCAAATTCAAAGGTCGGGCATGTTGGTAACTACGCAGTGAAAGGTACATACGCGTACTGTAACTTTAAATTTGACAATAATGCATAGAATGATTCATGAAGTGATGGACAAGACTAGGTCTTGGGTCATACACTATGACTAAGTTTATGGGGCTTAGGTCACCTGTTTATATACATTCAGCTTTATGCGGGTTATAGTCTTGATAACGCCGTAGTGTTGTTTTTCTAGCGCTGAGGACATGAGGAGCTGTCGTGGTACTGGTTAGTGCAAACGTTGCAAACATTACATTTGCTGTGTACTATGTATTGTTGTGCTGTTAACATGACATGTACTGTGTGCTATGTATTGTTGTAACCTTACATCTGCTGTGTGCTATATATGGTTGATGCTGAAATGTAATGAATATCTGTCATATATACTGTTATTACTTGAACATGAGGTTAATTGTTACCTGAGATTCAATTCGATTGAATCTCAGACTTGACTAAAAGTTCAGGAAAGGAACCTGGATCTGAGTGCCTGTTTGGGATGGCACTCAAAGCTAAAATAAGCTCACTAGAAGTCCATTAAAAGGAGAAGCAGGAATTTTTGCTGTTTGGGATGGCTTTGAAGTTCAATGGGCTTTAGGTTTTGAAGTGGCTTTAGGGATGAAGCTACCTTGAGTTGCTTATTATCCCATTAAAAGCCAGCCTCCTTTTTTTGAGACCATTTTGCCCCCAAAAGGACGTGCGCCTTCTCTCTCCCTCGTCTCATCTGTCGATCTCTCCCTCCTCTCATCTGCCAAAATAATTCCTTCGCCTGCCTCCCAGCAATTACTACCTCCTGTCCTCATCTTCAATTCTCTACGGTGCAATTTCAAATTCCCCCACCTACCATCCGTGTGAGCTACCTCTGATCTCCATCTCGCCATTAACTCCCCTACCTACCATCTGCGATATTGTCCTCTGCAATTATTATTGTCCATGAATCTTTGTTCAATTCCTTTGCGCCCTTCAATTCTAGGATTCAGGCGCTGTTCTGCTGTTCTTCTTCATCTCGTCCTCGTCGTTTGTTCTTCTTCATTTGTCCTCGTCCCGCATGATCCATTCGTGCTTCGCCTAATCTCCTCATCCTTCGCTGGATCTCATCGTCATTCGCCGATCTGATCATCCTTTGCCAATCTGTTCGTCCTTTGCTGGTTTGTTTCCTTATGTCGATTTGTTCTTCATTTTTTTTCCTTTCTCATCAGTTGATTTTAATATGCTCTATTCTTCGACATAAACGATTTTTTCCTTTCTCATCATATTTTAATCTGCTCTTTTCATTTATTGCATCCCTCAGGTTCAAAAATCGTGACTTCCTGAAACGCCTTGCGACTTTTCCTTCACAACCAGGTAAGGTGAATATGCTTAATCGTGACTTGCTGGTAAGGTGAATATGCGATGTTTGGAGTTTGGAAGAATAGGTTTCACATCTTGCAAAATATGCCCTCATATAAGTTTAAAACACAAGGTCACATAGTTTGCGCAACAATGGCGATACATAATTTTATCCGCAGATGTTCCCAAAATGATGTGGAATTCGGTCAAGCTGAAGAAGGAAATATGGGTGATGAAGATAATAATGATGATCCAGTTGATGAAGCATCCTCATCAATATCTTTAAAGAAATGAATCACCTTCGTGATCAAATTAGAAACCAACTTGTAGGGGGATAGGTTTATTAATCCTCGTAGTAATTGTGTTGTAAATTTTTTAATGGTAATGATACTATTTTATTTGGCAAATTTATATTTATTTTTAATTTTTATCCCAAATTATCATATTTTGTACACCATATATATTATATATATTATGAATTTGATTCATGCCCTTTTATGTCATTTTCCATCTAATCTACTTTTTAAAAGTTATGTCAAACAAGTGCCCATTAGAAACAAAAGCCACTTCTGTCACTGCTATCCCAAACACAAATCACATTAAAAAAAGTCCATCAGAAAATAAGTCCATTAAGAAAAGTCCATCAGATTTAAAAGCCACTTCAACCAAAGCTATCCCAAACGGGCCCCGAGAAGGTGACATGCATGGAGCCAAGAAGAGGCATCGATAGACGTAACCGTGAAAAGGCACTGGTCGAGACGAAAGCCGGAAGAAGTTCAACAGAGACTAGTTCTGGCATGAATCCGATAAAGTTATTTCAAACCATTTGGTGCTTAAACTAAGGAAGGGTTAGTCTATGTGGTTCAGTCAATAAGTCACCGTGAAAGACGGGGAGACTTCCACTAGACATCGACCTGGCCAATATGTTTGATTAACTGAGTTGGGTTCTAAGCCACAAGAATAGATAAGACATGATGTAAGATTGTATAATTACTATGTCAAGAGTTTTAATTATACAAGTTATGTATTATTGTATCACATGAATATTCCTTCGGGATTTTTAATATTTTTTATATCAGTTACTTATTGTCCAAACGTAAGTGCATGCTCTTCATTCCGCATTACTCTGAGTTTTAGCACCTCAAACTCTGTCGATTTTCCTAAAACTAAGTGTTAACCAACACAATTTGAAGTACAGGATTTGGGGTGTTACAAAAAAGGTCAATAGTGGCTAAGACATCTCTTAGGATATTGTTTATAAAGGAAATAATGTGGTGATACTATTATAGGATATCCGGGAAAATCAAGAATCGTACCGAATAGATGAACGTACCACTAGCTACACAGACTAAGGTACGGACGTGTACGGTAAATTTAACTCTTATGTTGTCTTGTATGCTTATATGTGATAGATGATTCATAGAGTCATGGACAAGACTAGGTCTTGGGTCATGTACTGTGGCTAAGACTTGGTCTTAGGTCACCTGTATATATACATTTAGTTTGTGTGGGTTATAGTCATGATAATGCCGTAAGGTTGTTTTCCTAGCGCTGAGGACATACGGAGGCGTAGCACAGGGTGAGTGTGCAAACGTTGCGAACATTACATTTGCTGTGTGCTATGTATTGTGTTAACCTTACATCTGCTATGTGCTATGTATGGTTAATGCTGAAATGTAATGAATATCTGTCATACATATATTGTTATACTTGAGCATGATGTTAACTGTTACCTGAGATTGAATGGGTATTGAATCTCAGCATTTACCATAGCTTCAGGATCTGGAGGATCGGGAGTCGATAACAAGGGTAAGCAGCATGCGTGAGGACTCAACCGGAGTTTTTATTTTAGATTGTATTATGTTTAGATATTCGGATTTTTGTACCTCTAAGGTGCCGACCAGATACATCACAAAGAGCTTAAGTTGTAGCCACTTATCAGTTACTCACTCACTTAGCGCAACTTACTTGCTCTAGACGCTCGACTCTGATGATATTCTTATATACTGCTTATTAGTATTCATAATGGGTAGTATTGAATATGTGGTGTTACAACTTCTCATCTCTATAGCCAAGGGTTTCAAAATTTGAATACTTGTTTCCATGAAGGTATCAAATTCCTTCTTCAACCACTCTCTCTCAACATCCGCACACCTTTGCAATGAAAAGGGGGTATTTATAGCATGTCTAGGTAAGTTGGTTTCCATGAAGGTATCAAATTCCTTCTTCAACCACTCTCTCTCAACATTTGCACACCTTCGCAATGAAAAGGGGGTATTTATAGCATGTCTAGGTAAGTTGGTTTCAGCTGTTGGGTTCTTCGATTTTTTGTAGATAGTAAGTAGTTTTCTCCTTTTCTTTATGACTTCAATCTTAGTTACTCTTCCACAAAGACGGCCTCCATTGGATTTTCTTCGTGCTCTGTGTGTTGATGAAGCAACGACGAGGACAATGTGAACAGATCTCACATGCTCTAGCTATTGATGTTTCTGCTTCTTTTTTCTGAAAATAGAACTATTCTTCCCAAAATGCTAAAAATGTTTGCAATCTCCCTCCGTTTTTGCTCTCTCCCCTTCAAGATATGACTGAGGATTGCCTAGGTTCCAACACCTGAGAGTAGGAACCCTGAGAAAGAATGAGTGAGGTTGCCTTAGGTTTCAATACCTGAGAGTTAGTTCCTTAACAGAACCATATAATGATAGAACTGCAGTAGCCACAGACTATGGTTTTAGGATAGGACCTATAACCGTGGTAAAGTTAGTGGCTAATAAAATTCCCTAGGAAGTGGGTGGTTACCCGATAGGGAAAGTTAAGATGCAGATGTTGCCTGGAGCTGGACTGAGAATGGAAGTCTATGAATAGAATGACCCTAGATAAGTTGACATAATTAAGACAGTGGATTACGAAACCACTAAAGGGTAGGAACCAGATAGAGATCCGAGTTCTCGTTATAATGATTTAGAGATGATCAACTGAAGATAGTACTCCTTATGGAACGTTTTGATCAGAGAAGGCTACTTACGGGGAGTTCTGATCGAAAAGGGCTACCTACGAAGGGTTCTGACCAGAGGAGCTGACCAGTCGGAGGGATTGAGTGAAGCACCGAGTGAAGTACGGTGGAGTAGAGCCACCGTGACGTCAAACCAAAGAGTGAAGCTGCTGTGACAACGAACCATAGAATAGAGCTACCAGTGTATCGATTCTCAAGGTAAGTACATTATAATAAGTCTCACATCAAATGGGTTCCCTAGAGAAAAGGTTTATGTAATCCAGTATATCGCCATAAGGTGCTCCAATGCTGTATAGCTTATAAGGTGCTTTGATATCCAAGCAAGAACTGAACTCACACTAGAAGACATTCTAGATGTGAACAAGTTCCCTGAGATGTTTTTAGAAGCTGTTAGTGGATTACAACCAGTAGGCGAGGTAGAATGCACTATTGGGTTGATGCCTGGTACCGAATCAATAGCAAAGGCGCTGTATCAGATGACTCCAAGTGAATGAGTTTTTGAGAGACGAAAGCACACACCAAAACGAATACACCAATTTGGGAATTTTGATTCCTTCCACGTCGGGAGGGTGCATGGCCCACGATGATGGTTGACGCCGCTGATTTCTGGTGACTCAGCTCCAGTCCTATGGACTTGGAGTATGTGAGACTAAAGGGACGCGATGGTCATGGATCAGATGGATCCGGTGGTTGCAGTTGAAGCTGCACAAGATTGGGGTATGTCCTAGTGAGGATAAAGTGGTGATGTGTACTTCTCAAATGTTCATGGTGGGCAGTAGGACCTTTGGGACTGGTGTGTCCATAGGTCATTGGACATGTGTATGTTCGATGAAAAGCCCTAAGTCTTGTGAAACTATTATGTCTATAGGCTGGTAGAAGCCCACAGTTGTTAGACAACGAATACCGTGAAGTGTCCCGAAAAGTTTACGAAACCCGAGGATAGCGGGCAATGTCCGGAATAGCCGGAAGATTAAAAGTAGAACAGACTAACCATTCTACGGATGGCTTGAGTAGCCAAGAACAAAGGTCCAAATGCCTTTAGTTAGTGATGACCCTCTAAGATTAGTTGTCTGGTTCCTGAATAGGTTTAAAAATTGAATTTTTAAACTTGCCAACATATCTGCTATATTTGAAATTTTTGAAATGAATTTTTCGAACTTATGAATTTTTGAAATTGAGTTTTCAAATGAAATGTTTTCAACAGAATTTGAGACCACAAAGTAATGGTTATTTTGAAATGATGTTGTCTTATAAAAGGGCTTTGCTAGAACCCAGAGTTTGAAACCGAGTTTTCAACTGTGTTGTGGTAAAGTCAGTATGAAACTGGGAGGCCAGAAGCTGTTGTAGATGTACACGGTTTGTTGGGTCTTGCCAGATGTTTTATAATGTTTGAAATTACTGGCCTTTGATAAAGGCTCTTTTTGAACAAAGAGTTTTTGAGGGATTTTTGTTTGAGAGAATGAAAATCACACCAGCAGTGAATGCACCAAATCCATAACATTTCGCCTAGGGCGTATGTTTTGTATAGTAGTAAACCGACCGTCTATGGCTCGGACCGAGTTACCAGTAGATATGGTTGCTACTTTATGTGCCAAAGGTGAACACGTTGGGTCTCTTATGGGAGGGGCGGAGGTTCTCCCACATTTGATGGTATTGTTGATACCTGGTGACTCGACTTGAGGCCAGAGGGATACAGAGGCCGGATTTGGGGATTAGGATAGGGTGCTTACTGTACCAAGTGGTTGAAATGGTGGCGTGAGCTCTCAATTGTTAAAAATTTTGTGAAATGAATTATGTTCCTCAAAGATATGTGCCGGTAGTAAAAGTTTTTTAAACTGATTTGATTGTGAATGTGTTTTCACGAATTTGTGTTGGCAGCGATTAAATTTGAAAATGTGATATCACTATTACTTTTTGGTATAGTGTGGATTGCGAAATGTACTGAGACCACGGTTTGAAAATTTGAAAACGAGACAACATAATGGTTTTGGGTAGCGATGACATGTTTGTCGATGCTATTGTGTTGAAAAGCGGTGTAGTTGGAAATTTCGATATAGGAACAGGAACTATTAGAAAGGTCTAGAACACTGAGCTAGTTAAGCCAGATAGTAGTGTCAGCTATAATACTAAGTAAGTGAAAGTAGTCTGAAAGCTTGAATGAGAAAGGCTCAGATGAAATAGACGAGCAGATGCTCGAGGCAATAAGACCTGGTGTGCAAGTGTGCACGGGGCGGTGTCCATAGCACTGTGTAAAAAGCTGATTGTCATGGTGACTTTAGACTAGTATATCTACAATATATCTTGAGTCTGGCAAAACATTCATTGTATCAGGTGATAGATGAGATGCCTAAGGTCTGAAAATGATTTCCTAGGTGGTGAGGCTAGAATCTCCAGTGCTATGGTAATAAATTGAGCCAAAAGGCCAATGTGTGTTAAGCTAAGAGGCTAAATGAGTCAGGCAGTGAGGCCTGCGTAACCAAGCGCTGTGAGGATGGACCAGCGGGTCTGCATTTGAATACTACACCTAGGTACAAGATGAATGAGATTAGGATGCATGCTAGGTAAAGCATGCATAGGAAAGGAATAGACTAGAAGTCTAGATAATCTTTCAAGGTTATACGATCAAATTTCGAGGACGAAATTTAAATTAACGGGGGGAGAAATGTAATACCCTAATTTTCATAATTCTTATAAACATCGTATTTTGACAAATAATTAGCAAAATACAAAAGGTGAATATGTGTCTCAAAGAAATATAATCTATTGATTGTATTTTTGTCCAAATTTCACTTTGAAATTAATTAACCCATGGTTAATTATGAGAAATTATTTAGGGGCTATTTAATGTGATATAAATATCACATAAAAGAATAACTAATTTATAACCAAAAAAGTTAAGAAAGGGTTATGAAGACACTTAATTAGATAGAACACATTAGCAAATGCTAAGTGGTAATTAAGCTTACACTAAATAAAGATTAGTAGCATATGTCTTCAAGTTGATAAAAGACAAATGGAAATAAGTAAAGATTAAGGTGCATAAAGCTTGATTTAATTAAAGCACTAATGTTTCCATGGTTAGTTAACAAATGCAATTAAGAGTTAATTAAACTTTGTTAATTAATGTTGAAGAGTCAACAATGACACCTAAGCCTTGATTATGTCATCAAGATGACGTCACAAGAGCACATGTTTTATAGTGAAGGATGAGGATTAAAACTTGTTGATTAAGTTTAGATCCAATGGTTAAGATTAAAGAAGAAACTTTGGATCACTTGTGAGATTACTATTTTAACCTTGAGATTTTCCCTATAAATAGAGGGCTCCCCTCTTCATTTTTTCACACCAAATCAAACTCCAAGAGTTGATTTCTAAAGTAGTGAGAGTGGGAGGAAAAGTCCTTGGAGCAAGAAGGAGGAAGGAGAAGCAAGGAGCTTCAAGGGTAAGTTCTCTAGTTCTTAAGCTTTAGTCTTTAGTTCTTTTTAAGTTCTTAGTAAAATAGTAGTTTGATCTAGGAAATAATTAGGGAAATTCCCTTTCATATTTGGAAGTCTCCATTGCTTTTAAAACGCAAAATAGAGTGGAAAACATGTTAGGGAATAATTTATAGAATCAATAGATCATTAAGATAAATGTTCTAGAAATTGGGCTGTTAAAGTCAGTCACTTTGAGGCTATTATTTTATGCATCAAATGATCTTTAAAAATCATGAAATTTTACATGAATAAAGTAGACATGTAGGGTTTCCAAATATATAAAATATGTAGCATTTTGAGTTCTCCACAAGGAGATAAAAATTATTGAAGTTAAGCCATGTTTTTGGATTTAAATCTGAACAGTGTTTGAAAACACAAAACCTGGGAATGATTCTTGATATTTTAGCTTCTGGGAATTTTTTTCTTGACAATAGACATGTCAAGGGTCATGAGGAATTTTACGGAACCTTGTTTTTATTTTTCTAGAATTAATTATGATTTTTTAAAGTTACTAAAAAAATCTGCCCAGAAAATCAGCAATGCGTTTTTAAGAAAATGTAAGGGCAAAATTGTAATAATAAATCCACCAAGGGTAAAATGTTAAAAAAGGTGAAAATATCCTTTTTGATATTATTCTAGGAAATATGATATTAATTATAATATCATAGTAAAATAAATAATCTGACGATAATTTATAGGATATTCGGGAAGTCCGGAGTTGGATTCAAAGGTCAGGCTTTTTGGTAACGACGCGGTGAAAGGTACGTTCGCGTACTAGTAACTTTAATCGCCTATATCTTGTATGATTATATATGATTGAGTGATTCATAGGGTGATGGACAAGACTAGGTCTTGGGTCATGCACCGTGGCTAAGACTCTGTCTTAGGTCACTGTTTATACATTTAGGGTTAAATGGGTTATAGTCTTGATAATGCCATTGAGTTTTCCTAGCGCTGAGGACATGAGGGGCCGTCGTGGCATTGGTTAGTGCAAACGTGGATGACTTTACATGTTCTGTGTGCTATGTACTGTTGTTGTGTTGACATTACATCTGCTGTGTGCTTATGTATTGTTGTAACCTTACATCTACTGAGTGCTATGTATTGGTTATTGATGTACTGTAATGAATATCTGTTGTACATATATGTTCATACTTTTCATATGAGGTTAACTGTTACCTGAAGTCCGATGGGTATTGGACCTTAGATTTGACAAAGGTTCAGGAAAGGAACTGGAGTCGAGAAAAGGCACCGAAGGACGGAGCCGAAGAGAGGCACTGATGAACGGAGCCGAGAAGAGGCATCGGCTGAGACGAAAAGTTAGAAAAAGCTTCATAGGGACTAGTTCTGACATGAATCTAATAAAGTTATTTCAAACCGTTTGGTGTCTAGAAAGGGTTCGTCTATGTGGTTTAGTCGATAAGTCGCCGTGAAAGACGGGGAGACTTCCACTAGACACCAGCCTAGCCAATACGTTTGATTAACTAAGTTAAATTCATTGCTACAAGTCTAGTTAAGGCTTGGTTTAAGAATGTATAGTTACTATTGAAGAGTTGTAATTATACACAGTCCTGTATTATTGTATCACATAAATATTCCTTTGGGATTTTTAATATACCAGATTATGCCTGGGTATTTTATATCAGTTACTCATTGTCCAAACGTTAGTGCATACTCTCCTTCCGCATTACGTTGAGTTGTAGCACTTCAAACTCTGTCCATTTTTCTAAAACTAAGTGTCAATCGACACGATTTGAATTATGGAATTTGGGTGTTACACTTTTTTTCTCTTATAGAAATTCCTTACCCAGATTTTGGTATGAGATTAATGTTCTTCTTCTTCCTTCTCTCCTTATTGGTTCTCTTACTTATCATCTACTCAAACTTCCCTTTTCTTTTGATAGTTGGTGCTGGACTTATTTTTTGTTCACTGTGACCATATTTTAGCCCAAGTTCAAGCAAAATGAAACTATGAAATTGTGCATCAAAAGAAAAGTAGATAGAACATGGACTATTTTGTGAATGGACAGTCCATTGCTCTTTCTTTCAAACTTTGGACAATTTTAAATCTATTTTGTTTTTATTTTCTTATTATTGGAGCATGTTTTTGTGATTTTTCTGGAGTGTTTTTTTTTTTTTTAATTGTCAATGCTTCAACTGAGAATGATATGTGATTTTTCTGGATATTGCCATATTCCTCTTTTTCTTGATATTTTGATTTCTCTAAATTTATTGCCATTCTGATTTTTCAGGAGGCCATTATTACTATTTATCACCTTTTTATCTTTATAGGATGCTTTCATTACCTTTTGCTTTTATTTCCTAACCAATTTGATCTAATAAACATACTCTTTTTTTTTTTTTTCTTCCCTTTTCCTACTAAATGAAAGCAAGATCATAACCTTTTGTGTTTTTTAACCCTTGCAAGTTATGTTTCCATACAATGGTCTATCTTTTTTAATAAAGAATATGAAGAAAATGTCATCTCCCTTTTCAATAATATTATAAAAAAGAAAAAACCTAGGAGCTAATTAATACTTGAGAGATGACAAAGAACTACTTGGCTAGGAGAGTATGGACATTGATGACAACTATGTATAAAGCTCAAAAAACAATTGCAAGGTCATTTTGAAGCAACTGAAAGGATAATAAGGTCTAGCAAAATTGACCCCACAATTCTGAAATATTTGAAAGCTAATTAATTGACCGTCCAGTTAAGTAGTAATTGATTTAAGATTAAATATTGAATTCAGAATGGTAATTAAATAAATAAAAAAAGAGAGCGTTTTTTGATGGACCTCAAATTATAGTCACTATACCATGATAAGAACACGCAAGCCCACGCCCTCAACAACAAAGAAAAGATTAAAAACAAGTTCTTAAAACATATTGAGGATTGCAATGACTTAGTCACATTATAAACTCGTCACTTACAATATTTAATTAAAATATTGGGATATGACTTGATAAGAAGAACATGTAAGGGATTGTATTGTGGTTAAATATATGCCCATGACTTCATGTCAAGATATGTCTATTCCATCTTTGACATGTCTGAAAGCTCTAGTGCTAACGGGTATACAAGTGCACTTTCCCTGATTTTCAATTATTTTTTTTTAAGACAATGTTATTGTCAGTTAAAGAAGACTTACACTTCTCCTTACACGCGCCTTCAATTCCTCAGTATAGTCACATCAATATGTATAATTTAAGTCTCACTGAATATATATAATATCATAGCTTGAGGTAGGGATGTCCATGGACCAGACTGGACCAGGTTTGACCCCAACCTGAGGTCTAGTCCAGGTAGAACCTCAGGCTGGACAATCCAGCTCGAGGTCTGGTCTGGTCCAGCACTAGCCCGAGCTCGAGCTAGACCAGACCAGTCTAGTAGACTGCTTCAACTGGTCCAGGCAGTCCAGCTCTTTTATTTTTTATTTTTTGGTTTTCTTTTCTTGCCAAATATGCAAATCACGTGGCCCTCGAAAAAGCAACCCCCCATCCCTAACTCAAATCTCATCCCTCACTCTCTCTTTCCTTGGTCGTTAATCTCATCTCTCACTTTCTCTCTTCCCCTGCTCTCACTCCTCGACGCCTCACCGTTTCCGCCTCGAAGAAGATCGAGAAGCTTGGCGCTGATATCTCCAACCTCACCCTTAAAGAGGCCAAAATCCTTGTTGACTACCTCCAAGACAAACTCGACGTTTTCGTTGCTGCCTTTGCCCCTGCCGCCGTTGCTGTCTCCGCAGGTGCCCCAAATTTACACAGATGGTGGTGCAACGGTGTAAGTGTGCCACCAACAACCATTGCTCTGAGTCTCTGTCTTCCTTAATGCCTCAATCTCACTTCTCCACCGTCTTCCTCTTTGCCCCATGGTCAATTACATCCCCAGATCTGAGGTAAGTTGGCTACAATCGAAGTTGTAAAACTCTTTGTCTGTGTTTTGAGGTTTGATCTGTATGGAAGATTACTTTTTTTGTATCTTTGTACAATTTTTTGCTTCCAGAGGCTGCTACCTAGTGTGTTTTCGGGCAAAAAAATGGTGTGCCTGTGTGTGTGTGTGTTTTTTTTTTAAAATATATATATATATATATCTCGGGCCAGACTGGACCAGACCAGGGGGTTTGAGCCCTTGGCTCGAAGTCTGGTCCAACCCGAGGAGATTAGTATGGTCTGGTCTGTTTAAAGTGTCTCGGGCTGATTTTTTTGCTATCGACGTGTCGGGGTCAACCGGGTCGACGGGTCAAACCGAACCTTGGGTTTTTTGGACATCCCTAGCTTGAGGCGCTAGCTTCGGATTTTCAATTTTTTTTTAAGAACTTCTACTTACACTCGCCTTACTCATTACAGTCACATCAATACATATACTTTAAGTCTCAATGAATGTATACGATATCATAGCTTGAGACACCAGCTCCAAATACTCGTAACACTTTTTGTGTGTGTATAGGATGCTCTCATTGATATAACATTTCTCTCTAGCCAAAGTCATGGGAAAGAAGATAAAAAGGAGTGAACAGAGAGTATGACTGGATATAATAAAAAAAGAAGTGACCCTTTAGACATATTGAATTGCACCAAGTCGAGTTTGATGAGTGGAACGTACTTCAAGAAAGAAGCAACTCAACTATCCATTGGGCTTGGCGAAAGGACTGATAATATCCAATATCCCGGGATCTCAACTTTGAAATGAAATTTGAACTGTTTTTACATTTTATTTTCTTTGAAAATGTCGGTTGAAAGATTTTTGTTTTTTTGTTCCTATTTGATTTCTTCAAGAAAAACCATCAAAATTATAAAATATAAAAAAAATAGTTTAATTCATCACAATATGATTTTAATATTTTAAAATAGTTATAAGTAATACATTTGGATTATTGAAAGCAAACCCGATACTAAATATCGTGTTATTGACAAGATTTTCGGACTGTAGATGTTTGCCTTGGGATCATCAAGAACTCAATATCCAAAGCAAAGCTTTCATGGGGAAGACGTGGTGAGGTCAGCCGAGGCTCTAGGTATGTCAGGAAAGAAGATCTCCAATCTCCCTCATTCCAATATGCAATGCTGATGTTGCTAGAGGAGGAAGAAGACGAAGCTGGAGATTCTGATATTCAAGACAAAATAGACTATAATCAAGCTGTGACTCGAAGTACGACCCTGGTGCCTTTTGACAAAAAGGAGTCTTTAACCTTGAGACTAGACATGACCACAAAGAAAAGCAATGGTGCAGGGAATTCCATAAATGCAAAAGCTAAAGGAAATATTAAATTAAAAGGGAAAGCTAAAAAAAAGAACTTTATATTTAATGAAGAGTGGGCTAATGGAGAGATGAAATCTAGTGAAGGTGGCGTTATTAAAAAAGAGGTCTTAATGGGCCGAGCAAAAAAAGAAAAAGAAAAGAAAAGGAAAGCCCATTGTGGCTAAGCAAAGATTACATTACATTGTTAGTGGCGATTTGGGCCACTGTGATTAAGCTGGAATCGAAATTTCAAATAGGAGGAAGACGTTTCATTCAATGGGACTATCTGACAAGAAGGATCAATTAAGTCTTCATATTCATCCCATAGAACACAAAAATGATGTAGAGGAAAGCCCCATGGTTGAAGTGCTACCCAAAGTCCCAAACCACCGGATATCATGAAGATGCAAACTGGAAGTGATATAGTAAAAATCATAGATGAGGAAGCTGGCATTGCCAAAGATCAATCCGATGATTTGGAGTTTGTTCTAGAAACTGAGTTAAGTAGATAAGTGCTCTTGTCTATTTCTTTTGCTTTACACATTTAATTATGATTATTGCAAGGTGGAACTGTAGTGGAGCCGGAAGCCGGTCTTATCCTTTTTTACTAAGAGATATTGTAAGGAAAAATAATGTAGGTATTTTTTGTTTAATTGAGCCAAGTATATAATGAAAGTAAGAAACAACTAATGTTCATTAAGAAGAAGCTCCAGATACTTGCCACAACTATTTTGAATAAAGACTATAGGAACAAAGGAAAATATGACCTGGGAAAGAATTATGACTTCTGATTTGTGAAAATCATCATTTGTACAAAGAGATATTATTAATTGATTAGAAGACATTGTTGTTTAATATTGTTGAGATTTCATTTATAAGGGGGTTAAGTAGCAAATCTGCTTTGAAATTATAGGCCCAGGAGCAATGTTACCCTGGAAGTTTTTTTTTTTTGGGTCTCAATATTACTCTAGAAGTTTTAAAACGCAGCAATGTTACCCTATTCCATTAAAACACTAATGTTGACGTTAACTTTTTAACAGAAATGGGCAACATTGCTACGTTTTGAAACTTCTAGGACAACATTGAGATAAGAAAAACTTCTAGGGCAACATTGCTCTTCAGCAAAAATTTTCGGGGCAAATTCATTGCTTAACCTTTTATAATATGTACTATGAATCAATTGGAAGATATTATTATTTACTATGGCTGAGATTTCATTTCTAATATGTAGTAATTCATTGATAGCAATGTTTTAATATTCCTTAGAGATAAGAAAGTTGCATCACTTTGGAAAAAGAAAAAAGGGTTTGAGTAACCCGTGAAGTATTATCACGCCATGCAAGACATGGGGAAGCACAAGCTCGTTACAAAAAAATAAAAATAAAAAAAGAGTAAAAGGTGACTTAATGGCGCAGTAAAACAAGTTTAACTTATATGTTTGCTAAACGGTTAATGTTAGTTGACTTAATAGCGTTCAGAAGAGAGAGCCCAACAGTAGAGACAATGTCCCCTCCCTTTCTGGTTTAGTCGCTGTTCCTCGACAAAGATCCATAAAGAGGAAGACTAATGAATCGTGGAGCCGCCTCTCGTCTTTGTGCAGCTCATGACTTATGTTAGATTCAAAATTGGTTCCCTGCAAAATGGCTTCGTCTCCTCTCTTGGCTATGGAAGAAAAGAAAATAAATCAGGGGGAGGAGTAAAAGAAAACTGAAGTTCCCTGTTTTTTTAATGAGTTAAGGTATAATTTTGCCTTAGAAAATTTCAAGGAGGAGGAGGAAACTGAAACTCTTTATTTTTTTGAATGGGTTAAAGATTTTGCTCAGGAGGTTTTCATTTAGGAGCTATGGGTAACAGGAAATATTACCCTTTACCCTTAACGGCTAATTAGGGTGACCTTGCTCCTTTTTCGAACGTTAAGGAAAAAAGTACTCCACAAAAAACTTTGGATATCAACAACTCATACACGAAAATTTCTAGGGTAAATATTTAATTTCAGAAAACTCTAACGTATTATTATTAGTATTATTTATTTTTATTTAAAAACTATGATATTTACGATCAAATCCCCAAAAAAATGCATAAAAAACTATGATGCACAATAAGAGTTAATTGGCTAAAATGTTTTTTTAATAGACACGCATGTGTCCTCCCCCCCCCCCCCGGGTCAAAAAAAAAAAAAAAAAACAATGGCAGTGAAACATCTCCTAGCAGAGATTTGAATCATGGTTCACTATGTTGTGTAGCTCCTATAACGAGACGCAACCCTTCTAACTGAATAGTTAACTAAAATGTTAAGGAAGTATTAAGAAATTCCGTTCCCACCTCTTATGTAAAAAAACAATTCTAGCTGGGAGGAGCTTACTATCTGTCTTCGATACGTCAAGAACCTTAAGTGTAAATATCTTGAAGGTAATGTTTTCTAAAAAAAATATAAATAGAAAACCTTATAAAATAAAACATTCACATCATACTAAAACAAATTCATCTCAATGACCTTGTGGCTCAGCTGCTAGTGAGTGGCAATGATTTAATCTTGTTAACTTTCAAGCTGCTGTTATGTACTAAAAAATGAAAAAATCTAAAATTTGAGTTTATTATTATTATAAATATATGCTAGAAATATTTATATAACAAGCCTTCTAATTAAGTGTTTATTGAGTTTAATTTATTTAACTATTTGTTCTTAATATGGAAAATAATTATGACTTGTATTTGAGACCAATGAGTGAATTAAATACAGTTAACTGTTACAGACTTGTTAGATGTAAAACTTGGGATGAGTTGTCTGATGTGCCCCCATGCTGCCCTCTCTGCCTGAAAAATTGGAGGCTTCCCAAATGCTTTTTTTAGGTTTCATTTTTTATCTTTAAATTCTATATAAAATTATTGACATTTTGACATCTTATGAGGAAAAAAAAATGATGTTGCTTTCAAATTTATTTTAATATTTTTTTAAAGATGTAATACTAAAAAATTGGGTGGTTTCTCTTTCATTTAAAATATTAAACATTTAAAAATTTATAAGAAATTAAAAACAATACAATTTTTTTTACCCATAAGATATCAAAATGTCAATAATTTTATATAGAATCTAATGATAAAAAGACACATACAAAAATATATTTAGAAAGCTCCCCAATTTTTTTTTTTTTTTTAGGTAGCATGGGGCACATCAGGCACTCATACCCAAGAATTTAATTGGTCAGTCAAAAGTAACATATGAGAACTAATCCATGGCACTGAGACTTGGATAAAATCTTTGCAAATTATGAAGTACTCCCTCCAATCCTAATCATGGGATAACATTTGAAAGTTGATTTTGGTCCTAATTAAAGAAAAAAAATTCTAATTTTTGTCAATTTCTTCGAGGGTTAAATGCCTAATTTGCCACGGAAGTTTTGTTAAGGAAGCGCCCAGCACCCGGAAGTTTTTTGGGTATCAAATTTGCCCCGGAAGTATGAAAAAGGTAGCAAATTTGCCTCGGAAGTATGAAAAAGGTAGCAAATTTGGCCGTCTGTTAATTTTGACCGTTAAGTTTGACTGAGTGTACACGTGGTATGCCACCTCATCAACCCAATAAGAGTTAAGTATCATTTTGCCCCGGAAGTTTTCACTGAGAGCAAGTTTGCCCTGGAAGTTTTCACTAAGGAGAAATTTTACCCCGGAAGTTTACAAAATGTATCAAATTTGCCCTTCTTTCCCACATATTAAATTTGACTATTAAATCAGTCAAAGACCACACATGTCATGCCTTGAAAAGGTCAAACTTGGAGTCAGAGAAGGAGATCCTTGAGATGTTGAGCTCAAGGCAGCAGAATTTGTGAAGCCGAACTGGTCACAGGAAGCATCACTTATGATCTAAGCAAATGATCAGTCTGTACAAACGTAAATATTATCACTATTGATTTGTTTTACTGAACCAATTTTTGGAACAATTCATTTCTTGTTTTGCGTTTCATTTGCTTAGATCATAAGTGATGCTTCCTCTGGGTTTTGCGACAGACCTTTCAGTCCCTGTGACTAGTTCGGCTTCACAAATTCTGGCCGCCTTGAGCTCAACATCTCAAGGATCTCCTTCTTTGACTCTAAGTTCGACCTTTTCAAGGCATGACATGTGTGGTCTTTGACTAATTGAATAGTCAAATTTAATATTGGGGGAAAGAAGGGCAAAATTGATACGTTTTGTAAACTTCCGGGGTAAAATTGCTCCTTAGTGAAAACTTCCGGGGCAAAATTGCTCTCAGTGAAAACTTCCGGGGCAAAAGTGATACTTTTGATTGATGAGGTGGCATGCCATGTGTGATGAGGTGGCATGCCATGTGTGTACTCAGTTAACTTAACGGTCAAAATTAACGGAGGGGCAAATTTGCTACCTTTTTCATACTTCCGAGGCAAATTTGATACCCAAAAAACTTTCGGTTGCTGGGCGCTTCCTTAGCAAAACTTCCATGGCAAATTAGGCCTTTAACCCTTCTTTCTAAAATACCCCTAAACACAATAATAATTCAATAATACACCTATATATTCTACAAAATGAGTAATGCTTGCAACTCATTAATGCCATATATACCTCAATTCTAGTGTTTTTTTTTTAAATTTTTTTATAAAATAATTTTGAGCAACTTTTATCATATTTAATAAGGGTCAGTAAAATAATGCTTGCAACCACCAACTCTCCAACTCTCACGAAATTGGTAATTTGCCCAATATTTTGATGCTAGATTTGTCAGATAATCCAATTAGGGGTCCCATTCCTCCTGAAATCTGTAACCTCACCACTCTAAATACTCTTGATCTCAGTACATGTAATCTCAGCGGACAATTCCCCATGAAATTGGGAATTTGAGGTATTTGCATGTCCTATGGCTTCAAGAAAATTCCCTTTATAGTCCCATTCCTAAAGAGATTGGAATGTTAGGCAATCTTGTAGACCTTCGTTTGCACAGCCATTTTTTTTGGAGAAGATCAATCCGAATGTTGGAGATTTTGTCCCACTGTAATGTCTTAATATGTGCTCTGTCGCCGGTGATCGTAGTTAGATCAAGATGTCTTGCTCTGATACTATGCTAGACATAGATGAAAAATGGAAGAGTGAAGGATCTGGATCGTATGTGTCTTATTACTGAAGAGGAGTACACATTGTATAGACAGGGACTAATTAAGGTGACTATGGTAATTCAGTCAATCTAACTAGAGTGATGACATGTACATAAGATCCTGAACTAACTGGTAACAGGTCTAACAGACTTATAACAAATACTACTAGTCAGCACTAGTGTGTACACCAATAAATTCTTTGTTAGGGAGAATCCTATCATCAATTGGAAACTTAAACATGTGGCGGGTCCTCTTCCTACTGAATTATGGAAACTTTATTCTCTCATTGGCATTGAATTAGATCATAATAGCTTTTCTGGGCTAATCTTCTCCCTCTATAGGAAAACTAACAAATCTCCAACTATTGGACTTTTCTAATAACAGATTTTTTTTGTCCAATTCCTCCCTCCATTGGTAACTTGATCAATTTATATTATTTCGACCTTCGAAACAACAGTCTTTCAGGATTTATTCCTCCCACGATAGGAAATATGACGAAGCTCATCCGCCAGTCCCTAGAAGACAATAGTTTCAGTGGTCAACTTCCACAAGAAGTGGATAACTTGACAAGTTTGATTAATATTCAAGTGGGTAATAATCGATTCAACGGTCGTTTGAAAAAAAAAATTTATTGGTCGGTATATGACAGAGCCATGCATGTGACTCAAACGTTTGATTGGTCGATCGGTAATATGGGATAGCCAATAATTTGTTGCTTAAAGATTAAAAGAAATTTCACATTCGGAGGCTTGAATAGAGTGGCTAGAATTTCGCATACATACTCTCTTTTTTGTGGTTAATTTGCACTATATCTTGAAGATGTTTGTCCTCCATTTGGAATCATATCCTCTCATTTTCCTCTTTATCATTTTTTTAAGGGTTAAGTATCAATTTCCCCTGAAGTACACGCCTAGGAGCAATGTTTCCTTGAAAGTTTTTTTGGGAGTAATGTTTGTTAGTTATGATTAGTTTTGATGATGTCTTATATAGATGTCATTATTAAAAGCAAAAAGATTGAGTAATATAGTTATCTCTTACATTGACTAACTGTTGTATTTAATGTAGATTAATCCAAGTTGAATTATAGAGATTAATCAAGAAGGAGATATTGAAGAAGATTAATCCAAGTTGAACTATAGAGATTGATCAAGACAAAGGAGACTAAAGAAATAAGAACTTGTACTATATGTTCTTATATGAGATCTTGGAAGTCTCTATGATTAAACGAGAAGTTGGAATGAAGCTTCATCATATTTGAGCTACAATGTAGTATACATGAATAGTGCAGATATAGAAAGACGACACATGAAATTCTGAAACAAGTTCGGGATAGGTTCGGCTTTACGGATATTAAAGAAGGTAGAAAGCTGAGAGAATAAAGAGCCGAAGTTAAATGATGAAGAATGATCAAGTTGGGAGATGGAAGAAGGAAGAACTTGCTGAATGGAATGAAGATATAATTATTCATACATACTCTCTTTTGTGGTTAATTTGCACTATATCATTGGGCTCATATATTTCTGTTGTACAAAGCATGTTTCGATAATGCACTACCTTCATGACTTTTGCTTTTGAGAAAATTCTTCAACATGTTAACTGCAACCAACATGTTCTCCAAAACTGAAGCATTTTGATACATTTTGATATATTGACTTCCACCATGTTTAAAATGAACATTGTTTTTCAAGCATGTTTCAAAAATGAATCTTTCATTTATGAAAATTTTGATTTCATAATACATTATCACATTTTTGAAAGAACATTCAAGATTTGAAACAATTTCCCCATTCCATTATCATTCTTGAAACAATCTGAACTGTAAGTTGATAAATGCTTATCTTTATAGATAAGATTTTCTATGCTCAAACTTACATGTATTTTATCAATGACATCTTTTCTGCATAAAATATATTTTCAAATTGTCATTGTGAAATAACATTCTTGATATCATTCAGCTATTACCTTATTTGATTCATTGGTTTGAATTTATTTGATTGGGTAAAATTATGTTCTTGATATTTGATTGTTCTGTTCTTTGCTTCAATATCATATAGTTAAATCCTATAAGAGCATAAGAGTTCTTATCTCTAATCTTGTGTGGACTCAAGAATCATTGAGTACCAAAGAACATATATTTGTTTTGTAGGATCTCCTATTCTTGCATTGGAAAATAAAGATAAACAAAGAAAGATAAGCTTGTATGGTTCTCTCATGTGAACCACAAGTGATGGTTATAGAGTCATAAACATCACATGAGTAACCACTCGAGCTATGTGGGAAAGGAACTTCAATAATCCTATACCAAGCTTACCATAAACAATATTGAAGTTCATCACTTCTGTGAATGACAAGATTAGGCAACTCTGTGAATTGATCAACCAAAACTTCAAGATCTTATCTAGCAAGAGGCTTAGGTCAAGATAATACAGGAGTGTGCCATCGATAAGAAGAGCCGTTGGTCACAGAAAATCATCCTTATGCATCAAATATGGGAGTTCCTCAATATTGATCACATCATTAGATATTGGCTAGCCAGTGATGAATCTATGGATTACAGATGATTATGATTCAAGTAATTACGATATTACTTGAGTGAGGTATAGTATTTTGAAATAATGTTCATATATCATAATCATTTCTCTGCTATTGCATCATTCTTTGAGGCTAACTTGATTTTATTCATTCAAATTTTATCACACGAAGTTTAGCTCGAGCACACTCATTTTCAAAATGATCCTTATGCTTTAAACATTTTTATCATCATAAAAAGCATAAGTGATTTCTTCATACCAATTTCAAGTCCACCCGAGTGAACTTGAAAGTTCTCAATTCTGAGGTACCATGTTGTGAGCAAAGATATTTCCAAACCTCATAACATTTGGTGTCTCATTATTATTTGGTATCATGAAAGGGAGCTTCATATTTTTAGTCATGCGTTCATTAAGGGGGAGCTTCACATTCACATGTGTTTCATATCTTAAAAGCTTATCTCCTTTATTTGAAGAAAACCCTTTTAAGCATTCTCATCTGCATTTACTATATTTTATTAGTTTTGATGATGAGTTAATATCATATTTTCCTTTCATTATCTTTATTTGAAAATATCATTTAGAAAGGAGTACTTTGATATCTGGTTGTACTAACAAATCTCTTTTGCAAAGAAAGTTTTCAATTTGTAGCAGGAGATTTTGTTATGTGTTACAACTTTCCTTAATGCACTACAAGGAGAAAACTATTAAATTAAGGAAAGATGCTTTGCGATCAATCATTGAAGTGAGATATGCTCTACATAGATGATCTGTGAAGAAAATGACAAAGGATGGAAGTAGTTCTTGTCATAATCATTCAGATGAGATAATCCTAGTGAAATGATCTCATACAAGAAAGCAAGCAAATGGACTTCATCGATCATTCAACAATTTGCTGAACCTACATGAGTATTTCTAATCTCTATCTTTTTATATTCAGTGAAAATTTTGCTCATGTTTGGTATCTATATGCTTTAACTGTGAAAGTTGTCTTGAAAACCTCTCTAAATTCTTTCAAATTTGTTTTCATAAAAACATCCCAAATTGCATTATATTTAGAATGAAAACAATTTCAAATTGGGGGAGAAAATCAGTTTCTTGATTCTTTATAATCTAGTTTCATATTTGTCTCTCTAAGCATTTCTTCTTTACTTCAACTTTTTGCTAATGCCAAATAAGGGGAGAGAATGGCAAGAAAAATATGTTGCACATCTAACATATTTTCATATTCATACAGATTTTTCTTATAGTATTTTCCATCATCAAAAAGGGAGAGAATGTTAGTTATGATTAGTTTTGATGATGTCTTATATAGATGCCATTATTAAAAGCAAAAAGATTAAGTAATCTAGTTATCTCCTACATTGACTAACTGCTGTATTTAATGTAGATTAATCCAAGTTGAATTATAGAGATTAATCAAGAAGGAGATATTGAAGAAGATTAATCCAAGTTGAACTATAGAGATTGATCAAGAAAAAGGAGACTAAAGAAATAAGAACTTGTACTATAAGTTCTTATATGAGATCTTGGAAGTCTCTATGATCAAACAGATGGAAGAAGGAAGAACTTGCTGAATGGAATGAAGATATAATTATGCAAGTTCTTATATTGAAGCTAGAAGCCTCCAAGATCATATGGAAGTTGGAATGACTCAATTCAGAGTTAAAGTAAACAAAAATCAGCTTCAGGATGAGAAAACTCGAGTTTCCTGCTTCGCTACAATGATTTGCTCCTCTGGTATGAGAAAACTCGAGTTTTGACTCAAAACTCGAGTTTAGGACTTCAAAATCGAGTTAACAAGTGTCTTCGGTATCTCGGCGTCTCTAGACTAGGAAAACTTGAGTTTCCGGCGGTCATCGCTCTTGACTCTTTAACTCCACTCTGTTTCGCGTTCAGCACTGGCGACGTCTAGTAATTTGATGATATCTCCTAAAATAGAAATCGGATTGAGGTGAAACTAATTTTGTATGAAACTAGACTCCCAATGTGTCATTCGAATATAAAATTCAAGCCTAAAAGAGTTTAGATAAAGGAGATATGAATTGTGGAAGTTGACAGTGAAATCCACACCACACAGCAAACCAAGCTTCAATGTTTTGAGTGTATCTCACAAACTACAAATCCGATTGAGTGGAAATTAGTGGCATATGAAAGTAGACTCACAGAGCTTTCCATCAAGAATGGAAAGGACCAAAACAGAGTTCAGACCAGGGAGATATGACATTTGAAAGTTGATAGTTAGTTTAAGAAGGCTCAACAAAGTCAAAACTTGAGTTTGTAAGTACAAAACTCGAGTTTTCGGGTTACGAGAGAAACCAAGTCCAGAAGTTCATCCAAACTCGAGTTTTATTAGTGGAAACTCGAGTTTCCATCAGACAGAGAGCAGCGAACTTCAGAGCACTTCCAAACTCGAGTTTTGCAAATGAAAACTCGAGTTTTCATCTCCGCTTCAGAAAATCACTGTTTCAAAAATCTTGATTCTTTTGATAAACATCAGATGATTACCCAAATGACTTATACTACTTCTGAACATTATTTATATCATTTGTAGATAAGTTTCAGGTGATTAAACGAAGGATTAGACGGAAATCTTCAAAATGTCATATTTGTGTCAGAAACATTGAATGTGCTGCATAAACCCTAACAGCTACTTTTAAGGGATTTCCAACGGTCATATTCTTATCTGGAAGAGTTTCTCAATAGTCATAAATTGCAACTACCTATAAAAGAAGACAGATTCAAGACAGAAGTATAGAGACATAAGTATACATCTTCAAAATGCTCATACTCTGATCTTCATATTATTTACTCTCTGTTTTCAAATGTTTACCTAGTTTATCATAAAGAGTGAGATGATTTGTATTGTACTTCAGTGTTAATTCATTCACTTCTGAGAGAGAAGATTTATTGTAATCATCCTATCCTTCTATCTGAGAGTTACTCAAGATTGAGTGATCTTGAGTGAGAAACTCATTGTATTGATTACAGCTTGTAAGGGGAGTGAATCCTAGTGAGAGGATTACTTCGAGTACAGAGTGTGTAATCAAGTGGGTGTATTGATTACAGTTTGTAAGGGGTAGTGAATCCTAGTGAGAGGATTACTTCGAGTACAGAACATGTAATCAAGTTGAAAGAAGATAGTGGATTGAAATCTCAAGCCGAGCTTGGGGACTGGACGTAGGTCAAGGATTGGGCCGAACCAATATAAATCAGTTTGCATATTCTCTTCCCTTATCTCTTATATTTCCAGCATATATATATGTGAATGTGCATATATATTTGAATGACTGATTATTGCTTTATAAATTATTTCTGTCATTCAAACTGCTTTCAGTAAGTTATGAAAAGATTTTCAAAGTAACTAAAGTTTTATCAAACACCCAATTCACCCCCCTCTTGGGTGATAGCCAGGTCTTTCAATGTTGTCCTGGAATTTCTTTGGGAGCAATGTTGCCCTGGAAATCTAAAAACGTAGCAATGTTGTCCCTCTGTTAACAACCCTAACGGTCAAACGTTAGTTGACTGCATTATGCTGACTTGGATTGTCTACGTGGCATCTTTGTCAACTTCTTAAGTAGCAATTTTGCCTCAAAAGTACACTCTTAGGAACAATTTTGCTTTGGATTTTTTTTTTGGTCTCAATATTGCTCCAGAAGTCTAAAAACGTATGATATATTTAAATAATTTATTTAGCTTCCTTAATCTCTCCAAAAAAACCTCAATCTGGTCTTCTAATTAGGACCGGATGTAGTATGATTAAGTAACTTATTTATTTTTCTTAATTTCTTCAAAAAAAAAATTAGCCTAATCTAATAATTATAATCATGACAGGAGGGAGTAGAGGTGGCAATTAATTAATTTTTTTAAAAAAGTAAGCACGTGGAGACTCGCTTCTTCCCCCATAGCGTCCTCCATCGCAGGCATTTCCCAATCAAACAATAATCACTGGTAAAATGCTCCCATCACTATTTTTGTTTTACAAAAAAATTGATTTTGTCATGAAAATCATTGAAAGAGGTGTTGGAATTAATTTTTTATAAACAGATTTTTGAGAAAAAGACATTTAAATAACACTTGAACTTTCAAAACCCAGAAAAAACAATAAAAACTTGCAAAGGACTTAGGAAGGATGGGGTAGGAATATGGATTTTTCATATCTTAGCTTGAAGACAAAATGCTCATTTCACACATTTTTCAGTACCTAACTATTTTGTTAAAGCCATTATTATTTTTGTGTGCTGTGACAAATTGAGTAATGAGATTGATTAAAACAATAATAATTTTGACAAAAATAGTAATGATTTTAACAAAATCGTTAGATATTGAAAAAATATGCGAAAGGGATATTTTGGTCTTTAAGCTAAAATATAAAATCGCTTCTATGTTCCAATTAAGGTGATGGGGAAGAGAGTTGTTAAAAAAAAAAAAAAGAAAAAGAAAAAAGAAAAAAATTGCATTGTTTTATGATTGTCTCGTGTTGTATGACAATACACTTTCTCATTTAATTTATTTTTTTACGTATTAAACATATCAAAGGTATTCCTAAATTCTAGTCTAAGTGATCTCAAAAATGTGAAACTCATAAACATGGAAAAATTACAATTATTAATAAATTTAATAAACCAATTTTTAAAATGTGATAATTGGTATCCTTAAACTTGTAAAAAATATATATCTTTTCAGTTTCGTCTTCCATTAAAATTACTGTTCACAATAAAAAAGAAGCTCGCGAAGATCAGATTGGATATAAGGAAAACGGAACTCACTAGAAAGAATGTCATTACTGATTTTGCTTGGAAATATTATACTGAAAATCAAAAGAATGCCAGAAACTTTAGTACAAGAAAATAGAGGCAAGATTAGGAAGAAGAAATATTAATATTACATCTGTGTCTTATAGTATATATATTTTAGATAGAGGAAGATATTTTTAAATTGGATAATAATGATTATTTTATTTTAAAAAATAGAGTAAAATATCCCCACCACTTCTCCGTTTTATCATAATTATACCGTCCTCCTTTTTATTTTGAAAACTTATAAAAACCTCCTTTAAAATTAAAATGTATATTACATAAACATTCTTTATATTTTGATATTCTACTTCTATCCATCCAAATAGTTCGTTAACCATTAAGTTTGAATTTTAAAATTTTTTTACCAAAATAGCCCTCTTTAATATTAGGATTATTTAAACATAATTTATGGGCCAATAAAAAATTGTATACCACAAAAAATTAATTCTAATAAATTTTCTAACTTTCTAATATGTTATAAATTTATTAATTGTAGATTATAAAATTTATAATTTTAAATTTTCATCATATTTATTGAAATTTATTTATTTTTAGTTTCTTAAATGACTCAAAATATACATCAAACACATATTTTATATCAAATATAATAAACTATATAGGTTTGAGAGATAATATAATTAATTTAAATTTGTATATTTCATATTTTTTTACAAAATTTAAATTACTCAAATTTTTAAAAGTTTGTAATATCACAAATTGACAAGCAAAATTTTGGATTTTGCAGTAAGGCTAAATTGGTGAATAAATTTTATTTTTAATAAAAATTTTAATTATGAGATATATTTTAAAAATATTTATAGAATATTCTTAATGGAGTAAATAGTTTGAACTTAAGTGTATGTTTTCAAAATAGAGGAAGGTCGGTGTAATTAAGACAAAACAGAAAGGTGGTTAAGCATTTTACTTTAAAGAATTAACTTTAATTATAACAGAATTACAACAAAGCTTTAAATAGTGGCCACTAGTATTTAGAAGTTTTAAACGTCGATAATGACTTGTAGGTCAATGATTTCTATAAGAAATAAAACTTCAATTATATAAAGAGACAAAAGTTAATAGCCATAGCAACTTTAATTGGGTAATCCTCCGATAAATAGTAGTTGTTACGGTTAAAGGTTACGTTATCATTTCGTGTGGTTCAAGTTGTTTCTTGAGCTGAGTGAGTTGTTTGATTTTTAGGTCCTTCACTTTTCAATAATTCTGTAATTTCTGAAGCCCTAGCCGCACAGTTGGCGACAGTGATGGGATTTTTCCTTTGTAAATGATACGAAAAATGGTAATTTCGCAACAAGAGTGAAAAATGCCGGTAGTATTTCAGAAATTAGAGGTTTTTTTTTTTTTTTTTTTGTTTCTGTTCTCTATTTTTTGCCAAAACATTTTTATAAAATTGTTTTTAAGAATAAGTTTTGAAAACGAAAAAAGTCTGTTTGAATAGTTATTTTAAGAAAAAAATGTTTTGAAGTAACATGGCAATGGTTGTCGCCAACAGTGACGTGGAAATGGTTGACACTAATAGTATAGTGTCGACAGTAAACATGTGGTAGACTCAAAAAATAAGAAATAGAAAAAAAAACCTTAAAACTATTTTTTTTGCTTTTTGTTTTTAAAAATCACTTTTTTTTTTTTAAAAATAATTTATTGAAATCAGTGTTTTAAACAATTTTTAGTGTTTTTTTTTTAAAAAAAAAACTGTTTTGAAAAATAGAATCAAACAAGCGTTAGATCTTTTCGTAGTCCTAATATAGGATATGCAAATTCGTGAAGAAAAAATATTAATATTACTACATCTGTGTCTTATAGTATATAAATTTTAGATCGGGGAAGAGATTTTATAACTTTAATGAATAAAGACATAAGGATTTAATTGTCATTCTCAGTATTAGGATATTTTAAATTTGATTAATAAAAATATGAAGATAACTTAGATTGTAATTTTGTCACGTCTTGATGTCAAAAAGGAAATAAATTCATTATTTGGTCCCAAATTGTCATTTCCCAGTAAATTTCTATGGGGAAAAGTAGTGTGAAATTCCCGTCCATGGACCTTGACTCCAAGAAGTTTTTCCTCTGTTCTCATTAAACTAACATGTTCTTTACGCAAATGACTTTGGAGTTTAGTTGTAGGTAAGCTCCCTTTAATTCTAAGTATGACGTCGTTGGTTGCTTTAATCCACTTGTAATCGTAGAAACAGATTTGTGACAATGTGAAAAGTACAGCCACTAGCAAATTAAAGCTCCATCGTAGAATTAGCCAAGGTTTATGATTGCAAATGGTTGTTATGGCTAAGGGACCCAGTTTTTATGCTCATCGTCATTATGGTGAGATCTACACCCTAAATATAATTTCAAGGGTCTAAATTTAAGATTTTCTATTGATGATTTTTATATAATTTTTTTTTTTCAATAACTGACAACTAGGATATTATCTTATGTGAAATTATGTGCTATTTAAAATATTATTTAAAAAATAAATCTGGACGTTTGTAAAGTAATTATCATTTAGCAAGGGGAAAATGGAAAGATGCTTTTGCTTTTGTAAGAAATTATCCGCCCTCCAATTTTGGATGCCACTTTTAATTATGTTTATTCACTTTTTTGATAAATCGATGAGTTCTCTTACTAATATTATGAATCCACATAATATGTTGAGTGTCTCCTTGGGGAACCAATTTGGGTGCTCATTACTTTATTATACTCACTGCTTCAATATGGCCAGCACGCTTCATCCTTTTTGCTTAGCACTATACTCCTTCTAAGCTTAATTGTAAAGTAAAATTAATTAATTTATAGCTTTTAAAGATTGGTAATTAGTATTCTTAAACTTACTGTATATATCGTCAACTTCACATTTTACTATAATTAACGTCAACAAAAAAATATAATACTGAAATTAAAAGAAAGCCATCAAATTAGCGCAATAAAATAGGGACAAATAGGAGGGAAAAAAAATACCATTGCCGCATATTTGCCCTATATTTTAAACTAAGTAGGGCTTTTTTAACTTTGCCTTATAATTAAAACACGGTAGAGAATTAATTAATTGTCATTGTCAATAGTTAGTATATTAAATTTGATTACTATAAATATAAACATAAATCCAAAAAGATCTTAATCAAGTGGTATCTGAAGTTCATTTAGTGTTGTTTTCAATTATGAGTTTCTGTCGCTGTTGAAAATTAAGAAGCAAAACAAAACAATATAAAACAAAGAAAAAAAGAAAAAGAAAAAGAAAAAGAAGTGAACCTTGATCAATTTAAAAAGGAAAAATTTAATTTTGGTTAAAAAAAAAAAAAAAAAGGAAAATCTTTAATAGATCCAGATCATCATTTACTTAATTGGTAAGTTAATCTTTCTTGAAGTCAATTTTTAACTTTAATGTTTGCAAAATATTACTGTATACAGTCAAATTATTGCCTCCAAGGCTTATCCATGTACTATAAGAAGGTCTGTATCATTCACTTGAACATCCCAAGCCTCTGATAAAAATTTACAACCACCAACTCACCCGCAGAGCTAAAAGATTTCTGATTCGAAAATTTACCAGAAAAAACCATGTCTGAAAGAGATTATTCCACTAAGCTGCTGCTACCATTATTCTTGTGTGTTGCTTCCTTTATTGCATCTGTTGCTGCACGAGATAGCGAAGCAAAAGCTCTTTTGAACTGGAGAGCTAGCTTTAACGACGAAAGCAAAGCTACCTTGTCCTCTTGGAAAAATGGCACTGATCCTTGCAGACAGTTCTGGAGGGAATTTCATGTGACAAATCCAAGTCTGTGACCAACATAAATCTCTCACATTTTGACATTCAAGGTACACTTTCCAGTCTCAACTTCGCTGCCTTTCCTAATCTCCTCTACTTCGACATAGGTTACAACCAATTTTATGGATACATTCCCCATGAAATTGGTAAGTTGTCAAAAATTTTGATGTTAAGTTTGTCAGATAATCAAATTAGGGGTCCCATTCCTCCTGAAGTCTGGAATCTCACCACTCTAAATCATCTTGATCTTAGTACATGTAATCTCACAGGACAAATTCCCCGTGAAATTGGGAATTTGAGGAATTTGAATTTCCTATGGCTCGGACAAAATTCTGAGCTTTCTGGTCCCATTCCTGAAGAGATTGGAATGTTGAGGAATCTTGTGGACTTTCGTCTGCAAACCAACTCTCTGTCAGGGAGAATCCCATCATCAATTAGAAATTTGACCATGTTACAAACACTTTATCTCTATAAGAACAATCTCGAGGGTCCTATTCCAACTGAATTATGGAAACTCTCTTCTCTAATTGATCTTCAGTTATTTAAAAATAGACTTTCTGGGCCAATCTCTCCTTCCATAGGAAACCTGTCAAATCTCAATCAATTGGACCTTTCTCATAACATATTTTTTGGTCCAATTCCTCCATCAATTGGTAACTTGGTCAATGCAAATGATTTCATCATTCAAAACAACAGTCTTTCGGGATTTGTTCCTTCCACTATAGGAAATATGACAAAGCTCACCTCCCTGTACCTGGATAGGAACAATTTCAGTGGTCAGCTTCCACGAGAAATGAATAACCTGACAAGTTGGAATTATGTAGATCTGAGTCAAAACCATTTCGGTGGTCCTTTGCCACAAAATATTTGTCAAAGTGGGACGTTAGCTTGCCTTAGTGGTACTGATAACCATTTCACTGGTCCTATTCCAACAAGTTTGAAGGATTGTTCTAGCCTAATAAGACTCAGGCTTAACAACAACCAATTAGTTGATAATATAACGGATGCTTTTGGAGTATATCCTAATTTGAACCACATTGATCTAAGTGGTAATCAATTATATGGCCACCTTTCATCCAGGTGGGGGAAGTGTCAAAATCTCACACAGTTGATTATTGATAATAACAAGCTTTCTGGTGATATACCACCACAACTGGGAGAGATAACTAAGCTTGGTTTGCTTAACTTGTCTTCAAATCATTTGTCTGGGCAAATTCCAAGAGAATTACTGAAGTTGATCAAGCTGATGAAACTCTCTTTGAGCCATAATAACTTCTCTGGTAATGTCCCCTCCAATATAAGATCACTTAGCCAGCTTGAAATTTTGGACTTAGCTGCAAATAATTTCAATGGCTCAGTCGCAAGAGAGCTTGGGGAATTAAAAAGCTTAAGGTGCTTGAACTTGAGCAAAAACAAATTTGATGAAAGCATTCCCCTTGAGTTTGGTGAACTCCAAGAGCTTGAACAACTTGATCTTAGTGACAATTTGTTCATTGGAACAATACCATCAAGGCTTGGAATGCTACTCAAATTGCAAGTATTGAACCTCTCACATAATAATCTCTCGGAACCATTCCTTCTAGTTTCAATGGACCAATGTCGGCTTTGTCTATTGTTGACATATCATACAATCAACTAGAAGGGCTCATTCCAGTCAAACCTAGGCCTTTCACAACTTTGATGCATTGAGGAATAATAAAGATCTATGTGGCAAGGTCCTTGGTTTAAGTCCTTGTGGCAATTCACAAACAAATCGACATGGTCATAAGAGCAAAACGTTCTTGATAATATTCCTCCCATTGGCCATACTGCTATTTATATTTGCTGGAGCCTCTTTTGTTTCACATCTAATAGCAACAAAAGAAGGGAACAATGATGAAGAAGCTCCACTAGAAGATGTCTTTTTTGTATGGAGTCTTGAAAGAGAAATATTGTACAAAGATGTCATCATAGCCACCGAGGGGTTTGACGACAAATATCTTATTGGGAAAGGGAGCCAAGGAAGTGTTTACAAGGCTGAGTTGACTACAGGTCATGTTGTTGCTGTAAAGAAGCTTCACTCAATGACAAGTGGGGAAATCTCTAACCAAAAAGCTATTACAAGTGAGATTCAAGCTTTGACAGAAATCAAACATCGTAGCATTGTGAAGTTGTATGGGTTTTTTGCCAATTTGCAATTCTCCATTTTGGTTTATGAGTACATGGAAGGTGGCAGCTTGGATAAAATACTAAAGAATCAGGAACAAGCTGCAGAGTTTAAATGGAATAAGAGGGTGAATGTTGTTAAAGATATGGCTAATGCTTTATTCCATATGCATCATGGTTGTTCAATTCCTATTGTTCATCGTGACATATCAAGCAAGAATGTTCTTCTAAGTTCTAAATATGATGAAGCTCGCATCATCGACTTTGGTACAGTGAAGTTCTTGAATCGTGGCTCGAGCAATATGACAACATTCGTTGGCACATTCGGGTATGCTGCCCCAGGTAAGTCCATCTTGTTTGTTCCTTCCAAAATACTACTCTTATACTTGCATTATTATGGATATAAATAATATTAAATTTATTGCAGAGATTGCTTTTATCATGAAAGCCAATGAGAAATGTGATGTATACAGCTTTGGAGTGTTAACTTTGGAAATAATCATGGGCACACATCCTGCAGAGCTTCTTTCATACTTGGCAGAGAAACCAACCAATTATGACTTATTATTCAAGGATGTAGTGGACCCACGACTTTCTATCTTTAGATACAAAGAACCAATTCTTGATGAAGTCGCCTTAGTTGCAAAAATAGCATTTTCTTGCTTGAATGAGAATCCTCATCTTCGTCCAACCATGGAACAAGTATATATGGATCTTGTAAGGATTCCGAAATCTTATTTGCTGGGCCAATTTCACACTATCACAATCGGACAACTCATTAGGGATTGAACTTCATTTGTGGAGGTATGCTTGTTTAAATCGTTGCACTTGGCATTTTAATGTACACAACCACACAATATAAAGAATTCACATTTTATTTTGATTTTAAGAAAAATAAAGTTAATCTAAGTTGGTTGAGTTTTTTTTAAGAAAAAATTAAAATATTTATTTTTCTTAAAAATAAAATATATGCAAATTGTTTCAGGTGATCCATGAGCGGTTTAAAGTTAAAATGATCTTGAGTTATTGTCTTTTTATTTAACAGAGTTTATATGATGTTGCACTTCTGAAATTTGTAAGTAATTAAAGTTCAAGTCGTCGTGAATATACATTAGAGTGAGGCAAGTATGCAAAGTTTTGAAACTCTACGTGAAAGAGAGATAGATAAACATAAATTATGGCCTTTGCTATTTCCAAAACATTTTTTGTTGTTTCAAATAAAAAAAGAAAAAATTATGAATTATTTGGTAATTATTGTTTAATAAAGTGTTCGATAAAAAAAAAAAAAAAAACAATCTCTAACCCTCTCATTTTGGTCTCCACTGTTTTAGAGCATGTCTCAACCGGATTACAAATTCAGCTCTCTTCGACAGCAACAGGAAGTTTTTTGAAGTATTTTGCTTCAAAAAACAGTTCTTACCTCCCACAGACTCGAAAGACTCGGTTGCTGCTGAACTTCTTTACTTTTGGTTCTGCGAAGGCTGCAATGGATACAGACTCTAGGACCTTTCTTTCGTTAAATCCTTGTCCTTTTAATTTTTTAGCTAATAAAATGATGTGCAAATAATATTTATAACTAATGCATTTTGACCTTCATCAAAAAATAAAAAAATCAAGCGTTTGATCAAATTAAAAATGGGAATATGTTCCAAAAAAATAAACTAGAACAATTTTTATATGTTTTGTTGTATAAAATTGGGTAAAAAGCAAAAAACAATATTTATTTATGCCCTGTTTAGCACCATGGAAGAGTTTTTAATGGAAGTGGAAGTGCAACTAGAACTGGGATTGGAATTGAGTTTTAAAGCATGTTTGGTAGGAGGGTGGAAGTGAGATATAATTTTTAATTAAAATATGTATCTTAAAATATAAAAATACCAAAATGCCCTCCAACCCAAAAAAATCTTTTCTACCTCCTGCCAAGTTCACTACAATAAAGACATATTTTTGTTGCAGTCAAAATGTGATGTTTGTAGCGGTTCAGATGGCAAGCAATTTAACCGAATTGCTATGCATTTATCAGTCAAACTTGCTACAGCATTTATCGTGGTCAATAAATAACTGCTACAATCTCCAGAATAAAGTGTCGATTCATGGCTTGAAGTTGTAACAGTTCGGCGACTGCTACAAACAAGGAAGAAAACGAGGGGTCATTTGCATGGTTGTGTGACCACTACAAAAGTTTGCGAATAAATTTGTTTTATTTTTATCTTAGTTAAATGTTTGTAGCAGTTGTCAACCAATACAAAAGTGACGTGTGGAAAATATTTCATTAACATGGGAAATGACTTTTTGAAATTCAAGTTGAAATTAGTAGTAGTTGTATAACTGCTACAAAAATGTTACCAAATTTTTTTTTAAATTTATGCCTTTTATTTAGTAGCTGTCATGTAACAGCTAGAAATTTGTTAATGGAAATTTAAAATTCATTTGAGTGAAAATTGAGTTTACCGCCAAAAAATAGTAGCTGTTAGAAAACCAGTCCAAGACGATCTGAAAAAAAAGGTACTGAATTTTTTGTAATTATTTTTGGTAAAGTAAGACATATTTGAAATTTTGATACTTAATTAAGTATCTAGTCACAGAGAAGGCATGTGAGGTATTTATATCCATATGTAAAAGAAGAATTTTAACTGGTTAAGTTGTAAAATGAAATTAATTTATTAAAGAATTAATGGGTAATTCAAAGTTATTGAAGAGGAAGAAAGAAATTATTAAAGTGAGTACAGTATGTAACCATTGTCAAAGGTCGCTCGTGCAATTGAAGAGAAGAAACATGATTAAAAAAAAAAAATGAACAAAAAGAGTAAATAAGAATAGAAAGAAGAGAGAAAGGAGTGTAGAGAAATTTCTAACCTTTGACATAAACAATCAACATGAACAATATATACGAGCAAAGAAGAATGATGTTCAGGAGCAAAGAAGAACGATGTTCAGGAGAAAAAAGGGGAGGAAGAAGAAGGAGACAAAAATGAAGGGCAATGAGGGGTATTTATAATTGTCCAGCATGACCTTAGTAGCGGCTGAGGTGACAGTTTTGTAGCGGTTTAGTTGTAGCAATTGCAGCCGCTACGTTGTCAATGATTTTTTTTTTTTTTTTTGAAAAGTAAATTTGTTTTAAACTATACTTTGTTATAGACTATAAAATATTACATTTGTGATGTCGGGGGTGAATAATTTCATTCGTCATCATCACCTTGCCTGAAGATAGATGAAAATGAAGATATAATTAGAAAAAGCACATGCAAGGAAATATAAGTATGTATAATTGTTAACCAGCACATGAAGAAGTTAAACAAGACTAATTGAACAAGGGGTAAATTGTCATCTCCTTTGGGAAGAAGTTTTCAAAATTATTCAGTTGGAGTGGCACAATGTCGTAAAAGATGTTGTCACCATCACCTATGTCATAAAAGTCTTGAGGCTTAAGATAAACCACCATGTTCCAATTTTTATGTTTCTCGTCCTAAGTATAAACTTGAAGCACCTTTGAGGCAAGAATATATGACTTGTCGTCTTCAAATTGACTAGTATGCATGAGCCTACAAAAATTTATAGATGTGATGCCTGAATTGTCTGTAGTCAATCCTAGCGATGTTGTCGTATTTGCCTACAAACGTTTGAATAGAGTGAAGTAGCCGCCAAGCTAGCACCTTTTTTGGCACGTTCGTTTCCTTTAAACTGTTTCAAATTACCGCTACAACTTCACCTTTCTTTTAGGCCTAATCAAACCAATGCAACTTGGCAGCACATGTTTCGTTCGAAACCGGGATAAGCTATCAACTTTGCCATGGTTATATGTAACCGCTACTAACTAACTCCTACTAAAATGCACCTTTTTGTAGTGGTTGCCCAATGTCCCCCACCTTCATCTGACCACCACTGTGAACAACGAAAAAGAACCATAAAATAGAAATTACCATGAAGAAGAAGAACTATCCATAAACCAAAAGTTGAATCATAAAATAGAAGACAAACCCAAAAATTTAACAGCAAAATGATTAAAAATACATGGCTCAAACCTGAAAAAATATGCAGATTGAAGAAGGAGAAGGCACCGTCAGCCATCCTCCTTCACCTTCAAAGTGGGAGAAGTGGTTGACTGGTTGCATCATGGCAAAAAACTGGACGGAAAACGATGGTGGCGACTAAAAGGTTTGAAAAAAAAGGAGACAAAACGGCATCATTGGTGGTGCGACGAATTAACTAGCAACAATGGAGAAGATAAATCGAAAACGACGATGGCTCTCTAGATTTATGACTTCATTCCAGAGGGCAGGGGTAGCAAGGACAGGTTTGATAGTCTCACTGATGGTGGTGTGGTTGCCGAATCGAAGGAAGGTAGGGGAGACGAGATTGATGACCGCTATCGAAGATGAATTCACCATTGCTGGATCTAAGGGAGATGGGCTGGACCGAGGGCAAAAAAGTCTTTTAGTCTCAATTCTTTGGAGCTGGAGAGAGTTCCATGGGCCTAGCTATGGAACCTACTTCCATAGTTTTTTATTGAAGTGGTTTCCAAAAGGAAGCAGCTTCAACTATGCCAAACAAGCAAAAAAATAACTTCCACTCCTAGTTCCACTTTTGCCCTTCCCAATTCCTCCGTACCAAACATGGCATTAGTCTTTGGCCACTTGAGCTCACAACTCTCGAACTTAAAACTCATTGAAGCCTCATTCTTTGGCCTTTGTGTTTTCAAATATGATTTGAGAACAATTATCTAAACAAATTTTCATTTTTAGTTTTTTCTTGCCAGTATTGATTTTGTAAAAAAGAAAAACAACTTTTTATACAAAACTATTTTAACATCATCAAAACTAAAAACACAATAAAAAAATAAAATAAAAAAAGGAGTCATGTACACTACACTATTCATAATACATGTCATGTTAGAAGCTGGAATCCTGAAGGATCATAGAGTAACACTAATCTCATATACAATGTATAAATAACATATGATAGTCAACTACAATCATGAAAATAAGCAATACAAAGCATTCGGTGCATATTTCATGCGGTCACATGATGCACACAAGACAAATCCTAAAACATGCAATCACATAATGCACACACGGCGTTAAATGCAAGCACACAACATATTTTGGATCTTAAGTGTTGGGAAAAGCAATTGGGCCTCAAACCCAAAAACAACTTAATGCAATACATGTGTGTCCTAGACACAGATCATAATCATGGTACAAACAAGCATACACAGATACATAGAGTACGTGAGATTAGAGTTATTACCTTGATAATTGAATATTATTATACTTATTTGTATCTCTTGGTGAATAAATTTAGGAAGGTTTGACTGATAAATCATGGATTTTTGTTACTTAATTGGGCTTTGAGCTTTTAATTGGATTTGATTCATTTTTATGATTAAATTCCAGATTTACAAGTGATTTAGTATTTTCGCCATAACTTTTGATCTAGATATCCGATTAGCCTGATTCTTCTTTTCTTTTTTAGATAATTTAGAGAGCTACAATTGTTATGAAGACTCAGAAGGCTGATTCGGACAAGAAGATGGACGAAATTGGAGCTAAAGACAGACCCATTTTTCTGGATTTTTATTCTGCTCGAATTTTGTAATAAAGACCATTTATTAGAGATTTCCTATTTTTTGGGCCAATCTTGTAGCCCTAGTGTTTCCTATTTATAGGTTAGATTAGATGGCTAAAAACATATTCTACATACACGTTTTAGACAATTTGGAATTGAAATACAGAAGTTGAATTTTCTCTAGAATGTTCATCGTGTTCTTCTTCATCTTTTCTTCTGCGTTTTGCCTAGCCATGCTCGGCTAAACTTCTGTGGTTAACCCAACATTGAGGATTCCTTGATTCATCTAGAGAGCTTGTGCTTTATCGGTAATTTGACTCGTTTCTATTTTCATCTTATCGGATTCGATTTCTGGAAATAGTTCAAATATTAGATTTAATATTCGGTTTAGTTCATCCCAAGGACTGAGTTCGAACTAGGGTTATAGTTTTGCTATGCAATTGCACAGTGAGACCCCTCTGTTCGGACATATTCTAGGCGATCGTCTAGTCGAGGGATTTTCTGGGCGAATCCAGAGATCTCAGTTCGTCTAGAGCCAATCGTGGGTTATTTATATTTCGTTCAATGATGGAAGTCTCTGGAATCTAAACATTGGGTTGATCGATTTTAATTTGCTTCTAAATATTTCATTCTGTTTCTTTCAATTTCGTTTTTAATCTGTTTAAATCAAAACCCCCCATTTTTACTGTTTTTGTTTTGTTGTTATTCTAATCAGACCCGCTGCGAATTCTTTGGGAAAACGATCCAGGTTCCTATTACTGCAAATCTTTTATTACATCTGGTTATTTTGAGAGACACTGAAAATCTATTTCATACCTGACAGGTTTTTAAATTGACAACCAACTCCTAAATTCTTTTAAAGGCTCCCGGCGATAACACTTCCTTTAATTATAAATAATATTTATCACTTGTGCAAATTCTCCATAATTCAAATAATATTTGAATTAATTATCATTTGGCCCAACTCATGGCTAAAAGTCCTTTATTAATTGCAAGGACACAAATCAATTAACCTTGACTTTTATGGCTTCCATTTTTGAATTTTTCTCAAAACTGTCTAGAATTGTCAACAATTTTGAAAATTCATAAATAATTGTACAAATGTCCAATTAAGGTGATTTTAACGGCTATGTGACCCTTGGTAAGTCTATTTTTATTTAAAAAAAAAAAAAATACCACAAGCAATAAGTTACATGCATACTGGTCCAATTCCAATTAAATAATACCATTATCCGAATTCACTTTCCAGATTTAAGGGTCATTTTCAAAAATTCATATCTCCTTGCTCATAAGTCCAAAATAGGTCCATTACCTATCCAACTAAAGCTTAAGCTGTCCACTTTAAGATTGTAAAATTTCATAACCATTTGACACGATTTGCTTAATCAAAATCGCGTTGAAAGTTATCTGCCTTGCTGGAAAATCATTTCAGCAGATTTTAGGGTTTCTTGATATTTAGCCCTAATGCTTCCAAAATCACTTTTCATCCTCTATCCCACACAACTTTTTATTTTGAACACTTTGGAAGCATCAAAATAGACAAAATCCTATGACTTTCTTATGCCTTCGTCTGACCGAAAATTGGTCATAACAAGACACAAGTAATTTCCAAATTTTTCTTTACGAATTCTATGATTTTATGCTCTATATTACCTTCTAACTTTATTTTTAAGCTTAATACACCTTTCTAGTCCATTTTATAAATCTTTGGGCAGAATCTCCTGTTAGAGTTTATAATCTTCAAGAAAAATGAGGAAATTAATCTAAGATCAACCATTATCACAAATAAGTACAAGAAGACTAGGGATGTTACTTACTATTGTACTTCCACTTCTTGGAATCTAGCTTCCTTCCTAAGCTTTCGGCCTCCCATAAAACACCATGCATAATAACCTTTTCAATATTTAAAACTTACATAATGGATGAAGAAGGAAAATTGGAACTTGAATCATAATCACTTATCTAGCTGACTTGGCATTTCCTTCCTTCTTCCTATGTCTTGATCAAACTCTCCTTTCAATGTTTCCTTGAGTGCTTGGTTGAAATTTTGCATGAAGAGAGCGATAAGAAGTGATTTATAATTGGAGCAAAATCACTTAAGGGTTCCCCTGACAATTGTCCAAAATACCATTGCATTATATGACTAATTGTGGCTTACTTCTTAATTCTCCTTCCTCTCCTTATCTTGGCCGAAATATACTCTTGTTTTGGCTCCTTAATTTTCTTTGATTATGTGTCAGTTTATTAAGATTCATGATCTCTCCTCATTAGCCGAAATATACAAGGCATGAAGGAGAATTATACTTGACTAAATTAGACCATTTTAGCCTAACAATATAGTTTGTGTTTCTTCCTGCTCCTTATCCTCATGTCAGCTGAAAGTTTTGGCTTGTTGGGAAAGTATTTAAGTCATCCAGTTGGTTTTAATTATCCATTATCCATGCTCTGATGTCCTTTTTCAAATCATCTTTCCCCCCACCAAGACATGTGGCAATATGGGGTTAATTATGTTGACTTTAAACTTGCAACATGAGACAAGGTGTCAAGCTTTATTTAACTATCCTTTTTGTACTACCATGGTTGAATTAACGCTTCCTCCTATTCTAGCATGGTTGGACGAAATATGGCCCTTAAAGTAGTGGCATAGCTTTTATAGTTCCTTAAATTTTTCCTTGTCTAGTTGAACTATGGATATTGCATGAAATCTTTTACTTCTTCCTTGGTCCTCATTTAGCACGAAATTGACAGCTTGTTCATGAAGCCTTGAGTCATCTTTTCCATCTTAATTATATGCACATGTGTTCCTTGTCATCAAGTTACGATAACTTCCTACCATGACAAGTGGTATTATAGGGTGCAAGATGGAATTTTATGACTTGTTCCTTAATTTCATTATGTCATGAATTATCAAATCTATATGACTTCTTTTACCCTCCTGATTGGATGAATTGGGGACTCATTTAGAGCTTCATGAAGACTCTCTTTTATGTATCAAAATAACTTAACTTCATCGCTCTCCATCTTGACACACTTGGCATAAATCCATGGCTTAATCAAGAAGCTTGAGAATTACAGTTCTTGACTTTGTGTCCTATACCATCTTGAAATTTATCACTTCCCTTCTCCATTTGCGAAATTGAAGGATAGTTGGGGCCTCTTAAATGTGTTTTTATCATATGTCAAAAATATCTTGGTTTTCCCTTTGAACACTTGGCAAAACCTTAAGTATGCACAAGAAGCTTACAATTTACTTCTCTTGACTTAAACATGGTCTTCTATAACATCCCAATTTTCCGGAAGCGTTTTCAGAATTATTTGATCGAGTAGAGCATTGGAAGTAAATAGTATTTAGAAAAGTAAGCGATAAACATCCTTTGTAGTGAAAAGAGTTGGCTGTTAACAGCGGTACAAAATTTTTCAAATGTTATCGTTGTTCAGTACAAATAAAAAAGGCTTCCTCCGGCCATCTCCTACATTTTGCTTACCTCGTCCTCGATCCACATTCACTCCGGAACACTGAAGTTAAGGTGAGAGGTGGCGGGTTCAATACCCATTGAACCTCGGTAAGCGGTTAACCTCATGTTCATGTACGGTTATGTATGATAGTTATCTCATGACATCACAGCTATGTTCACATATAAAAAGTAATAACAATACAGCCATTGCATATGAATGTTATTACGGTTGCACTATTCACGGTGCCACGATGGCCTATCGTGTCCTCGCTAGGAAAACTCAGCGGCGTTATCATGACTATAACCCGTATAAAGTTGTACGTGTATGAACAATTCTTTTAAAAATAGACTCACGGTTTATGAACATATCTATCACATATAGGTATACGATGTAAAATCGAGTTAGTGTTACGATGCAGCGTCCGTACCTTAGTCGTTGATGTTGGTGCGTTGGCGTCTGCATCTTGTGATCACGTTTGTCCTATAATGGTAATATCGCATTTATTAATTCAACAATAATATTCTAGAGGGTATCCTAGTCACTAGAGACCCTTTTTCCCTTGGTAGGTTGATTTTTCACTTATCTCCTTCAATTTTCTCAAAAACGCAGGCCCAGCAATTCTGCTCAGATTTTAATCAATCTTTGAAAATTCATAACTAATTCTAAAAATATGAAATGAGGATCCGTAAAATTCCTTGGAATCCTTAGGATGTCTATTTTCAAGTAAAAATAACCACCCTTGCCCAGATTTCATGTATCATTCCCAGATTTAAAGTTTTGAGTATCTGCCCAGAATTTTCCAGAAATTCGTAGCCTAATTTGAGGATTTTTATCTCACTGTACAAAAATCATTTTGACATGTTCTTGAATATTTAAAAATCCCTATATGTCTACTTTAACCATGAATTTTCCCAGAATTTTTCAACATCATTTTCAACATAAAATAGTGACATTCTTATCACTGACTTCAGAAATTGCTTAACCGATGAAATTTCGCCATAACTTCGTTACTTTGATGTTTCTCTTTCGAAAATTTTGCTCTATAACCTTCTTCATCAGTTTTTTGAAATAAAGCTAATTTTTACCATAAAAACATGAAAATAAAATTATTCTAGAATATTTAAGATCTAAGCTACTTTTATCTAAGAATTTAAGAACTAAAACTTAAGAACTTAAAGCTAGAGCTAGAGGACTTACCAAGGACTTTGCTCCTTCTTCTCGAAGACTCTTACTCTCACTTTCCCTCTATGTTTCAGTTTCTATGCTTGTGAGTTGGTGAGAAAATATGAAGAGGTTGGGGTCTATTTATAGGAGAAAATTGAGGACACACATGGCAATTTAATTTGCCCAAAACTCACCCCATCCATAGGATCATTTTGCACTTTACAACTTCTAATCCTCCCCCTCATTTCATGGTCGACATCCTCCAACCAATCAGCCCATTTGTTGTACTTTGACTTATCACAATGAATTGATTATCTCACTTTATGAAAAAGAAACAAAAGCTTGCCGACATGCCCACTTTTAATCACTAAATATGCTTTTAAATAGCCAAAAAGTATTATGTATTCAATGCAAAATTTCCATCAGCTTTAATCATGCCGACATGCCTTTAACGTGTGTGTGTGTTTTCGTTTTTGTTTTTGTTTTTTTAACAAAAAAATAGCAAAATAGCCAATAGTTAAATCACCTAATTAAAACAAAAGCATGTGCAGCCATTTTCTTTGACTTTTTCAACTCTAATAAAATGTTTTATTAACCTCTTCCATCAAGCTTAATTGTCATTTAATTATATCTCTCATTGGTTAATTGGTTAATTTAACTAATTCATGAAATTGATCTTCAATTAGTGTAATTTTAATTACTCATCAGTTTTTTCTAATTTCCTTTAATTTGATTAAATGTTGTCATAGTATTTCCTACCTCTCTTGATTATAAAATAATCTTCATTTTTGTGTGTGTTAATTATATTGCTTTTTTTTCTAATCTTAGTCTCATAATTAATCATGTGTTAATTTATTTCAATATAAAATTTGCCTAAAATATAGCTAACAAATTTAAAAAAATTTAGAGACAACATACTCTCCTTTAAACGTGTATTATATAACTTTCACTAGAAATAAGGATTCTTTAGGGTTTTACATTTCTCCCCATTAAATAAAATTTAGCCCTCGAAATTTACTCTATACTAACTAAACTTCGAGCCATAAACTCCGGATATTTCTCTTTCATCTCCTCTTGTTTCCCATGTTGCGTCTTAGGAGATAAACCTCTCCAGGCCACCTTCACGATTGGAATACTTCTACGTCGCAAAGCCGCTTCTCTCGGCATTCGAGAATTTTCTCGGCTCGACCTCGAAAATGTTATCATCCGTAACTGTCGACATTCTCATCTTGGATGATATGATCGTGATCAGGTTGGTATTTCTTCAATTGAGAAACATGGAAAACGTCATGGAGTTTACTCAAGTTTGGGGGTAAGGCTAAATGGTATGTTGGACCATGTTTTGCCGGATTTGAACGGCCCTATGTAACATGGATTTAACTTTCGTCTCTTAAGAATTCTACAGGCATCGGTTCTGCGGGGATGCCTTGAGAAATACATGGTCTCCGATTTCGAATTCATGACCTCCTCCCTTTATCGGCATAGCTCTTCTGTCTACTTTGCGCTGTTAGGAGTCTCTGCTTGATCAGAGCGATTTGTTCGGAGGTCCTATCAACTATATCTGTTCCAAGGAATTCTCGCTCAGACAATTCCGTCCGGCATATAGCGATCGGCACTTTTGCCGTACAATGCTTGAACGGAGCCATCAGTATGCTCGAATGATAGCTGTTGTTGTAGGCGAACTCAGCTAGGGGTAAATGTTGGTCCCAATGCCCTTTGAAATCCAATACACACGCTCTAAGCATATCTTCTAGCGTCTATATTGTCCTTTCAGATTGGCCATCGGTCTGAGGGTGATAAGCCGTACTAGGTCTTAGCTTCGTTCCCATCTCTTTGTGCAATTCCTCCTAGAGCCAAGGATGTGAATCGCGGGTCCCGATCAGAGACAATGCTCTTGAGTACGCCATGAAGTCTCACAATCTCTTTGATGTAAATCTCATTAATCGTTCGGCGAGTGGTTAATGCGATGGGAAGAAAATGTGCCGACTTGGTTAATCGGTCAACAATTACCCAGTTCGCGTCGTGATTCCTAATCTTAGGTAACCCTACTACTAGATCTATGGTAATGTTCTCCCATTTCCATTCCGGAATTTCTAGTCCTTGAAGAAGACCGGGGTCGTTGATGTTCGATCTTAACCATTTGACAAGTTAAGCATCGCCACATACTTGGTTACATCCTTCTTCAGCGGGGCCACCAAAACTCGATTTTAAGTTCTGGTACATCTTGACCATTCCGGGATGTAGAGTGTAACTACTCTTATGGGCCTCATCTAGTATTTTCTGTCGCAAACTTTCATCTTCCGGTACGTAGATTCGCTTCTTGTACCTGACCAGACCACTAGGTGATTGGTCATGGTCTTGAGTTTCGCCTCGTGAGATCATTTCCGTCTTTTCTGACCCATTCGTCATGTTTCGAGCTTTTTCGACTTCATCTCTCGGATCGTATTCTCCTTGACTAACAAGGAGATTCGAAATATAGGCTTTATCGAGCGCATCGTAATTCATATAAATCTGATTCAACGGGTTTAAGTCTCGAAGTCTTCAAGTAGCCTCGTTCTTGGATCATCATGTACGGCTGTGTGCACTGCACCGTCTTTCTGCGAGCATCTGTGACAACGTTCGCTTTACTCGGGTGATACTTGATCTCCAGGATCGTAATCTTTTAGCAATTCCATCGATTGGCGTTTGCCTCATGTTGAGTTCCTTTGATCGAAGAGGTATTTCAGGCTCTTGTGGTCGCAGTATAGTTCTATGGTCGCACCGTAGAGATAGTGCCTCCATATCTTCAAAGCAAACACGATCTCTGCTAATTCTAAGTCGTGTGTAGGATAGTTTGCTTCGTGAGTCTTCAGCGGCGACGAGGCGTAAGCTACTACTCTACCCTGTTGCATTAGGACACATCCCAACCCATGCCCATTTGGCATCACTATAGACTACGTACGTCTCACTTGGATCTCGGGATGATCAACACGGTGTGCAAGAGTCGGCCTTTCCCTCTTAGTCTTTGAAAACTCGTCTCACAATCCTCATCCCACACGAACGGTTGGTTCTTCCTTGTGAGCTTCGTCAATGGTAAGGCAAGACGTGAGAAATTCTGTATGAATCTACGGTAGTATCCTGATAGACCCAGAAAGCTACGAATCTCTGTCACTGATTCCGGCCTCTTCCAGTCCAGGACTGCTTCCACCTTGCTGGGATCTATAGCAACACCGTCGCGGGATATGACATGGCCTAGAAATTTCACTTCTGGTAGCCAGAATTCACATTTGCTCAATTTAGCAAAGAGTTGTTTGTCACGTAGTATACCTAATACGAGTCACAGATGTTCTTCGTGCTCCTATTTGCTTTTTGAATAGATAAGGATATCGTCAATGAACACTACTACGAACTTGTCTAGGTGTTGACGGAAGATTCAATTCATGTAATCCATGAACATGGCAGGTGCATTTGTCAATCCGAAAGGCATCACAAGGAATTCATAATGCCCATATCTGGTTCTAAAGGCTGTTTTTGGAACATCACTGCCTTTCACTCGTAGCTGGTGGTATCCTGAGCGTAAATCGATTTTGGAGAATATATAGGAACCAGATAGTTGATCAAGTAGATCATCGATTCGAGGAAGTGGGTATTTATTTTTAACGAGTCACCTTGTTCAACTCGGTAGTCGATACAAAGTCGTAGGCTTTAGTCCTTCTTCTTCACGAATATCTTGGGGCTCCCCACGGTGATCTGTTGGGTGAGGATGAACCCCTTCTCCAGTAGCTCTTCAAGCTGCTTCTTCAATTCTTGCATCTCGTTCGATGCCATACGATACGATGCTTTTGATATCGATCCGGTTCCAGGCATCAGATCAATGGCGAACTCGACTTCCCTTTGAGGGGGTAACTCTGTGAGATGCTCAGGAAATATGTCAGGAAATTCGTTCACAATGGGAATGTCTTCGAGTAAGGGTTCGGTATCTGCCTTGATTGAAAAGAATACCATGTACGCTTGGCAACCGTGCTTTATGCATCTTTCAGCTTCGCGATGAGAGAAGGTTCAGGCTTGCATCAATCTTGCCCTGGTCATGCGGAGGTGAGAATAGTATCTTCTTACTACCGCAGTCAATGATTGCGTTGTTTGCTGCTAGCCAGTCAAGACCAAGAATGACGTCGTTGCCATGGAGTGGTAGTCGGATAAGATCTATGTTGGAATTTCGCCCATTTACTCCTTGAGGTGCAATTAAGGCGGCATCAGAAGCTAAAGATTTAATGCCAAGTGGCGTAGCTACTATCAAATCGTAAGGTAATCTATAGGCATGCATTCCTAATCGTTGTGCACAGTCATGAGAAATAAACGAGTGGCTGGCACCTAAATCATACAATGCCTGAAGCGGATTCCGTTAAGAGAGATAGTACCTTTGATCATTTCGGAGATTTTTTCGGCTTCTTCGTTTGTCGGGCAAAAACCCGACCTGGGTTTTGTGGCCTCGCTTCAGCGCTTTTTGAGGGCGGTTCATGCTAATGTGCCCGGCACCGGCACCGGTAGCATACAGGCTTTCCTCGCAATTTGTTCCCTGGTGGTACCTTCGCATTTTGAGCGGGCTTGGTTTGTCTGCATCCTTGGGAAGTTCTCGCCTTGGTTGGAACGGCCTCTTGTTCCCTCCTCGGTTGTTTCCCCAGGGTGCCTTCCTTTTCTGCGATGAGTTGTTACGGTTAAAACCGCCACGATTTGGGCCACTGCTACTAAAGGGTCTGCTCTTTCACAGCTCTTTTAGGTTGCGCTCGATCCACCGGCAAGCTTCTACTGCTTGGATCAGTTCTGAGAACTGATGCGACACCCGTCTCTCCTTTATATCGTACTTCGGGCCATAGATTAATAGGTTCGCCATACTGCTCTCATTATCATCCTGTCTTAGGTGTGATGAGTATCGTGACAAGTTGGTGAAACGGGCGTAGTAGTCATCGAAAGACTCTTCCTGGCCTTGTTGGATGTGCAGAAATTCTGATTCTTTGGTCCTCTATACGGAAAGTGGGAAATATTGCTCGTTAAACTTCTCTTGGAATTTCTCCCAAGTAATGGGGCAGTAGCGTGCCCGTAGGGTTGTTGCAGTATTTCTCCACCATCGGTCAGCATCTCCCTCCAACTTGTAGATTGCTAGTTGAGCCTTCCTATTCTCCGGACATTCCAAGACCTCAAAATCTTGTCCAGACGCATTAACCAGTCTTCGGCCGAGTCGAGTTTACCTCGGAAAGCTGGTGGTTTGAGTTTGCAGAATTGGGTCACCCAATATTGTGTGTCCCTAACTTCTCTGGCAGGTTGAGCTAAAACTGCCATCACTCTCTCCCTTTGGGAAGGTGACTGAGATCGATTGGATCTCTCGGATGCATGACTTTGCTCATCGTCCTGCTCTTCGTCGTCTTCCTCTTCCTCGCTACTCTGCTGTTCATCCTCAACTTGTTGTTCCCCGTCTTGTCTCTCATTTCTTCCGCCTTGTCTATTGGCGAGGAGTGTATCAATAAGTTCTTGTTGCTCTTGCACGATTCTCCTCATTTCTTGGATTTCATTTGGGGGTGGTGGTGGTTCATGCTAGTCAAGTTCATGTATTGGTACTATGCGAGGTTGTCTACCCCTACCTCTCCCTCGGCCTCGGCCTCTGGGAGCTCCGGCGCCTCTCAAGTTTGCCATATTCTAATTTTAAAGATTAGTCGATAATGACATTTAGAGACAAGTAAGTTCAAACATGGCACACACATATATAACACATATATATTGATAACAAAGTATTTCACATAGGTTCATAATTCACCAAACTAGTCATATGTTACAACCCATTTATCTACTAAGTATTTTACATCTCCTCAAGGTTTTTAGAGGAGCGATCACACAAACTAGTAACTACGTTTAGTTCTACTATCACGACACTACTTCTCTTTGTTACTTCCACGGCTTCCTTGGACTGATACGGAATTGCTTTTGTCTATCTACATATTCCAGTACACCAGATGTTTGAGGCGAAAGATACAAAAGCAAACATCCTCTATGTGGCCCTCTTCTAGGAGCTCGTTGGTTTTGTTTATCCAGAAACGGGTACGGGGAAAATGGTGGAGAGTGGATCTAACCCTTGATCTCCGGAAGGATATGGAATACCGAAACGGAGTTCACTAAGTAAGACTCCTTAACTCGGGTCGGGTATAGGAAGTATTTGTCTTTGTCGGTCTCGTGCGTTGGTCGGCATAGAGAAGTTCGAGTGTAAGGCTTGAGTCGAATAGCGTTGTCATTTAGGACATAGTCTAAGTCGTCGAGTTGGCATCGAGTTGTTGTCGAGTTCTTGGATATCGGGGTAATCAAAGTTGTCACCCTTTGAAGAGTGATGTGAACTATTGGGGCTTGCGAATGTACGAGTGGGTTTACTATGTTTATAGGTTCTCGCGTAGATAGGTACGGGGTCATATAGATTTTCAGGGTATTCAGGCCCGGGATGATATTCTGGTTCGGGTTCATCGTCGGGGTAATTTGGCATATAGTCAGGGTCTAGATGATGTTCTGGGGCGGGGAAGTTTGGTTCTGGGTTTAATCTGACTCTTATGTTTCCGGGAACGGCTATCCGACGTGCTACACGTCTCCACCTTCCGTAATAGTCTACATAGGGTAATGCGTCTCTGTCCATCACTACAACAACACCAGGGTTTATCAGTACTTGTTTTCAAAATTTTAAGGTAATGGCTTAGAGCCTAACTTAGTTAATCAACCGATTGGCCAGGTAAGTGTCTATCATGGGAGCCTCACCGACTTTACGGTGGATCGCTTGGTGACCCACATAGACTAGCCTTGCCTTCGGCACCAATGGTTTGTTATAACTTAGTCGAGTTCATGCCAGATAAAATGCTTTTGAAAACTCAGAACCTAACTTCGTTACTCAAACAATCCGGCCAGGCAGGTGTATTTGTGAAAGCCTCGCTGAGGTTAACAACGACTGATTGACAACCACAAAACCCCTTTCTAGACACCAGACTGTTTGGAGTAGCATAGTTAAATTCGTGCCAGGATGTCTGCTCTGATACCAAAATGTCTTCGTGGCGCCCATACGCCGTGACAACATAAGATACCTCAGCCGCTAGTTTTACGCACCGCCTCACGGCTCAGGGTACATCCACGCGCCCCCAGTGCAACCAGGTCCCTCATTCGGAGAACGCCCGGCCATGTCGGGGTAAGAGCCAATCCTTCGCCACGACGATCGATTGTGAGAACCCCGATCATGGTTAAAGTTAACAAGCTCGATACCACAATGTAACATCCCAATTTTCTAAGCGTTTTAGAATTATTTGATCGAGTAGAGCATTGGAAGTAAATAGTATTTAGAAAAGTAACTGATAAACATCCACTGTAGTGAAAGAGTTGGCTGTTAACAACGGTACAAAATTTTTAAAATGTTATTGTTGTTCAGTACAAATAAAAAGGCTTCCTCCGGCCGTCTCCTACATCCGCTGCTTACCTCGTCCTCGATCTGTTCACTCCGAACACGAAGCTAAGGTGAGAGCCGAGGTTCAATACCCATTGAACCTCGGTTCATGGTTAACCTCATGTTCATGACATATATGTTATGTATGACAGTTATCTTATGACATCACCCTGAACCTCGGGTAAAATTAACCTCATGTTCATGTACAGTTATGTATGAGCCGAGTTATCTCATGACATCACAGCTATGTTCACATATAAAAAGTAATAACAACACAGCCATTGCATATGAATGTTATTACGCCCGCACTATTCACCGGTGCCACGATGGCCTATCGTGTCCTCGCGCTAGGAAAACTCAACGGCGTTATCATGACTATAACCCGTATAAAGCTGTACGTGTATGAAAATTCTTTTAAAAATAGACTCACGGTTTATGAACATATCCATCACATATAGGTATACAGTAAACATCGAGTTAGTGTTACGATGACGCGTCCGTACCTTAGTCGTTGATGTTGGTACGTTGGCGTCCATCTTGTGATCACGTTTGTCCTATAATGGTAATATCGCATTTATTAATTCAACAATAATATTCTAGAGGGTATCCTAGTCACTAGAGACCCTTTTTCCCTTGGTAGGTTGATTTTTCACTTATCTCCTTCAATTTTCTCAAAAACGGCCTAAAGAATTCGATCAGATTTTAATCGATCTTTGAAAATTCATAACTAATTCTAAAAATATCAAAACGAGGATCCGTAAAATTCTTTGGAATCCTTAGGATGTCTATTTTCAAGTAAAAATAACCACCCTTGCCCAGATTTCATGTATCATTCCCAGATTTAAAGTTTTGAGTATATGCCTTTAACGTGTGTGTGTGTTTCGTTTTTGTTTTTGTTTTTTTTAACAAAAAAATAGCAAAATAGCCAATAGTTAAATCACCTAATTAAAACAAAAGCATGTGCAGCCATTTTCTTTGAATTTTTCAACTCTAATATAATGTTTTATTAACCTCTTCCATCAAGCTTAATTGTCATTTAATTATATCTCTCATTGGTTAATTGGTTAATTTAACTAATTCATGAAATTGATCTTCATCCATTAGTGTAATTTTAATTACTCATCAGTTTTTTCTAATTTCCTTTAATTTGATTAAATGTTTTCATAGTATTTCCTACCTCTCTTGATTATAAAATAATCTTCATTTTTGTGTGTGTTAATTATATCACTTTTTTTTTCTAATCTTAGTCTCATAATTAATCATGTGTTAATTTATTTCAATATAAAATTTGCCTAAAATATAGCTAACAAATTTAAAAAAATTTAGAGACAACATACTCTCCTTTAAACATGTATTATATAACTTTCACCAGAAATAGGGATTCTTTAGGTTTTACATCTTCTGTAATTACCATTCCATGTCCTTCCTTGATCTTGCTAGCCGAAATGCCCCAAAGAAAAAAGAGTTCCAAAATTGTCTTATATTATCGTTGGTCACATGTCCATTTACTACACAAATGTTGCCATTTATTTACCAAGGTCCAATATGACACATATTCTTCTTTTCTTCCTCCTTTTTGGTCGAAACTAGCCTTGATCATGTGGCCTCCATAAATCATTTAAGTATAGTCACATGATCATTAGAATTTCACTTGTTAGCCAAGTTTAACAAGTGATTCCAACTTAAGCAAATAAAAGTCATTATCAACATTTTATTCCTTAAGCATACTTATTAAGAAAAATTTACATGACCTTCTTTTTGCCAAAAATTATGACCTCAATTAGTCATTGGAATATTAATCCAATGACAAATATTTTTATATTACATTATACCCCAAAATATAAAATTTCGGAAAACCAAGTATTCGACTAGTATTTCACTATTTCATTCCACTAAGTATTCACATTGTTCAAGGAATTTAATAAGGTAAAAATTAGGATATTACATTTCTTCCCCCCGTTTAATAAATTTCGTCATCGAAATTTGAACGTGGTTACCTTGGGGAATCATTCTAGATACTCAGTCTATCACTTTCTTGCCCAAGGTTACTAAGCATACAACAAATCATACAACTGTCTCCTTCATCCTGTACCCAAGGTATGGTATTCAAACACAGGACCTATTATCCATTTTCTGAGTGCTTGGTTACACGAGCCTCATTGCCTGATACATTTTTCCTTTCGGCTCATTCCATTCTAGCCTTCTAGCTCATTCTATTAAGAAAATGCTGGATATTCGGGTCTTACCATCTAGGGAATCATTCCCATGCCATAGGCATCTCGACTACAACTTGGTACAGTTTAAATATTCTGCCAGACTCAAAATATACTCTGGACACACTAATCCAAAGTCACCACAATATGCAACAACAATAATGCTAGGCATACAGATCTTACGGCTCAAGGACACCGCCCCATGCATTCTCGCACACTGGATCTTACTGCCTCGAGCCTTTGCTTGTCTATCTCATGTTTTAGCTTCTTCAATTCAAGCTCTCAAACTATTTTCCTCTTGCTTAGCACTGTAACTTGAAAATACTATTTAACTTAACCAGTTCAGATTTCTAGATCATTCTAATAGTTATTTTCCTGTATCATCATGATTACCAATTGCACCACTATTTGACTTCTTATCACTGTTTTTCATTCTTCTATGTTGTCTCATTTTCAACATTTCAAATTCTCAACTACTCAAAATTTTCTTGTGGTCACAATACATTTTCATAATCGCACTAAACAAAAGTAGTACTTTCAAATTTTCAGAGAAAACTTAATCGCTGCTAGCTCAAGTTCAAGAAAACACATTCTTTACCGACCCAAATTCAAAAAAAAAAAAAAAATCTTTTCCACCAGCTTAATACACAAATGGGATAATTCATTTCACAAAATTTAGCGGTTGAGAAGCACACACCACCACTTTGCCATGCCTCACCAAGACATATCCCGATCCTTTCATACACATACCAACGAAGTGATAACGCACCTGTCGACCGATGTAGGAGAGTTTTTGTCCCCCTATAAGAGACCCAGTGTCAGCATTAACACATACAGTAAAGGCTTTCCATTGCTTTCCTAGCCAAGTCAGTCCGTAATCACGACCACCACTGTGCATCTCTTTTCCAACTGACTAGTTCGTAATCACGGCCAGTAGTGGCCCAATACGGTGAAATACGTGCCCCTACAAGGCAAAACTACTCAGATTGGGAGTATTCACCATTAATGCGAGTGTCAACCTCTCATACAACTTTTAGTTCAAACTAGCTTTATCAATGGAAAGTGATTCAAAAACATTCTTAACATTTCTAGTAAGATCTAGCAAATTGACTATATCTAAAACAGCTTTTGGCCTCTTTCAGTTCCGTACTACTTCCACTACATGATTCACAATTCAATTTCAAATATGGGTTCCACAAGGACCTTATCTATGAGACAACATAGTTAAAAAAATGATCTCTTCAAATAGGTCTCAAATTCTAAAAAAAAAATAATAATAATAATTCAAAAATTTAGTTCAGAAAATTCAGTTTCAAAAATTCATAAATACAGTAGGTGTTTTGGGAAGTTCAAAATTCAATTTTCAAATATGCCTGGGAATCAAACAACTGCCATATAAGGTTGTCAATTCTAGTCACATTCTAAGCTCATTTGAAGCATTCAGAGGACACTCAGTCCATTCAATTATAGCCTCTTGGCCATTCCAAGACAATGCATCTATTTCTTAGGCTTTGCAATCTCTTCAGGGCACTATCCGATACTCATGGTCTAACAATCATGGGCTTCTGCTGGCCTATGGACATACTAGTCTAGCAGGACTTAGAGCTTCTCATTGAACGCATATTAAGTATGATGACCTATGGACATACCGACCCAAGAGGTCTCACTGCCCACCATATATTTATACTACGAATATACCCAGTGGTAACCACATAGCGCTAAAGCACATACTGGATCATATGTACTGGTCCATGGTCATCCCATCTGGGTCATTCTTTGTGAACTTTTGATATTATTCCAGCTCCAAGCGTAGTCACAAATTGAACTTTCTTTATAAGGTATTCAAACCACATCTTAGAGAATCTATTAGCCATCATCATATCTACAGTTATCGGTCCTAATCATGAGAGCATAACTTGTGGCTACTGAGGCTCTAGTTACTCCTTAGTTCCATCGAGGAATGAAATCTCAATCATTCTTTCTAAGAGAATATTATGATATTAAAATAATTCCTTATGCTAGATTAGCTGCTAGCAACCTTCAGATACCTCATAAACATCGGTACCAAACTTTTATGCCTTAATGAATTCAGGTCAATCAAATGTCTAAAGAATAGCCCATTATCAAATAAGATTCTTAGGTCACGATTTGGTTAGTAGCAATCCCTTTGGATGCCCAACCAATTCTTAGGTTCATCAACCTAATTCTGAAACCTCGACCATACCCAATAGGCATGCTAGAATTATAATGACTCATAACTAATAACATTCAGATACTATCCTCAAATAACCTCAAACAACAATTGTCAAATTACAATCTACCTCTTAAAACCTCAACATCAGCTGAGCTAGAAAATCATATTTCCTCAACAATACCTATTGTGCATACTAGGATCATGATTCAAAATTTCCTAGTCTAATCCTCAAAGCATTCGAGTAACAGCAACACTATTTACGAGGTTCTAATTCCATCTCATTCATCAATATCACATGGTCATATTCTAATGTCATTCTTTCACCTCAAGGTTAATCATCAATCCTCAACCATATGCTGACAACTCAACATCAATCAATATTCACAGGGTTTCTACTCTTAGGTATTGGAACCTTGGCTCAACCTTATTCACATTTGACTTAGGTATTATTTTAGTTTAGATCATATTCAAGCCTATCCTTAATCATTATTGTACTCATTCAAACATCCTCATGGAATTTCTAAGGATCACCATTTTCATACCTCAAAATTCTCAGTTTTTAAATTAAGGAATTCCAAATTCCTACAATACTTCCCGGGAGGTCACCATCTCAAGATTTCTCTTGCCTATGTACACTTAAACTCAAAGCGCCATTAAGATTGGGGGTATTAATATTGGTACAAATCCACATATCACTGTGTACCGGCAACTCACATATGTACTAATCTTAGCACAACATATCTTGCTCCCCATAAACGCTAGGTACTATCCCTACAGGCAAACATAGGCAATACCAGCTTCTCGGTAACAATCCCTTATGTATTTTCATAACACCAAGTGGGGATTTAATTTAGACCCTAATCTTAAATCGGGAACCCCCGAGTTAGCAGTAGATTTCATATGATGTGCTATTTCATCTATCCCTAAAGCTTCAATTCATTGGAGCCTAAACCCTTTCCACAAGGTCCATTTAATTACTACTCCGCCTCCTGTCACCACATAACCAAGATTGTATCAGTATTCTACTTGATATAGCCCAAATTATGCTCTGATACCACACTGTTACACCCCCTCTGATAAAACGTCATCCAACAGAGCATATAGCGTAATAAGAGTGTAATAACTGTTTAGGCCTAGAATACTAATTTTAATAATAGAACTACTCTAGCTATATGCCAAAAACAACTGCTTAGGACCATTAATATTACAATCATCCAAAATAAAATTCCCCTCCAATCTCCAAATAAACCTTCATTCACCGATAACCCTTTGTCTTGCCGGGAGCTTCGTTCAAAACACTATACAAATCATACGTAGTAACGAAGGAGCCATGTCCATTGCATTGTTCATAATGTTAGTTCTCTATATGTTTTAATGATAATTGACATTTGTAAATAAAATGTGGTTAATGCTTCAAGTATAAATGTCTTCACTTGATTAAACTTGAATCCGTAACTTGCTATTGAATTGGCTCAAGTTAAGAGTCATTAGACTCGAGTCAGGTGCCTTGAGGCTTCAGTCAAATGAGTTTTAACTTTGACTGACTCGAGTTACGTGGTTGACGACTCGAGCCAAAAGACTTCATGAAATGTTTTATGCAAAGCATTAACTCAAGTGAACCTTGTATGCCTCGAGTTAAGTCTTGTGCACTTAAATTTAGTTTTTCAAAATATAAAATCTTGACTCGAGCCAACGTTCTTTGACTCGAGTGTAGCTTTGAAACTTGTCTTCATAATGTATTTTGATAACTCGAGTCATCACTTAATGACTCAAGTTAACTCCATGGTCAAATCATTTTCAAAAGCTATCTCGAAGAACATTTGTGAAAATGATACTTGAAACTCGAGTCAAACACTTGAGTGTGTTTGAAACTCAACTCGAGTTATGTTATCTTTGTTTTGCAAATCACCGTGTTCGTAAATCTTAAATCTTTGCTTGTGATTTGATTACTTTTTATCATCACTCATTATTGTTCCTAACTATGTTTAATTAGTTTATTAATGAGTTTGAGATGATTTGATAAAAGATTAAACGAAGATTAATCAAAAAGCATTAATTACGTTAGTTATATCAAACTAGGATCCATAAAATGAAGCACAAATTTGGGCAATCATTCTTTGAACGTTCTGAAGGAATTAATGTTCTCCTTCCCTTATTCAGTGCCAGATCATCTAAAGTGAAGAACAAAAGGAATGTCTAAGCAATTGAATGACGACGCACATTTGAAAAATTAACGCTTGTGAGTAATGAACGAGCTTAACATCTAACGGCTATGTTGATTACTCTCAACATTGCATTAAAGCTTCCAACAGTTATTAAATTCCCTCACCAAATATAAGCAAAGCAATCAATACGTTCCAACCACCGAAAACACACAACGCTCAAACAAACTATTCACATTTATTGTTTCATTCATTGTGAAATATCTTCGGATATCTAATCTTTAGTGTTTATCTATCTACTTTTTGAGAGAGTTCAATTATATTCATCTTTTCTGTAAAGATACTTAAGGCAATAAGACCTTGAGAGTGGGTGTATTGGCTACAACTTGTAAGGAGGAGTGAATCCTAAAGAGAGGATTACTTCAGTATAGAGTGTATAATCAATTGAAACTGATAATGAAATACCTAGAGAGTTTGGAGACTAGACGTAGGTCAAGATTTTAGACTGAACTAGTATAAATCTCTTGTGTCAAGTTTTCTCCTTCTGTACTCTATTCATCTCTGTTTTAGAAGTGAGTTTTGGGGGTAATTAGAAAAAGTTTTTAAATCACCCAATTCACTCCTCTTAAGTGATATTCCAGCTTTCATTTGGTATCAAAGATTTGTTATCTCGTAAGGATTAACATCTAAGATAAAAGATCCTATCAAAGGAATATTGCCTGATAGAGCTTCTTTCAACAAACTATCAAGTTTCAGTTGTGAGCATTACTTATTCTAGAAAGCAAAATTCAAAGTGTTTTTTATGGCTACATAATGTGGTCTATGGTAAGTGTTTGAGAACGAAAACTATGTCCCAACAAAGATAGAAGGAGGAATCCATGTTCTGAAGACTAATTCATAGTTTGACAACAATGACAGAAAACAAATGACTTTTAATAGTAAGGCTATCCTTATGCTTCAAAGGGCGTCAAGTCAAAAGGAATACTTCTGCATTTGCAATTTGTTAATTGCGAAGGAAATGTCGGCATCCTTAGAGATCGCCTATGAAGGAACTTCTAGTATTAAGGAGAATCAGATCAATACTCTCACAACTGAATTCTTTCTCCTTTGTATGAAGCCTGGAGAATCAATTGGAGAATTCCAATTGAGGTATACCCATCTCATCAATCAGCTGTTTGCCTTGGGAAAGACCTATGAACAAAATCCTCAAGTCAAGAAAATTCTAAATGTCCTGATGAAGGATTGGGAAGCCAAAGTCACTGTAATTGAAGAGGCTCATGAAGAGTCAATACAATTTGTAGTTGCCTTGTTTGGAAGTCTTTCTAAGTATGAAGGGAAGATCAAGTTCAAGAAAGGCCTAGATGAAATCAGCAACAAACATAAGGGAATTGCCCTTAAGACTGTCAAGGAAGAAAAAAATGAAGATGATGATGAAAACAAAGATTAAGAGCTTGGCATGATAGTCTAGAAATTCAGGAGGTTTTACAAGAAAGATCAGGGATTCCAGAAGTTTCACAAAGGTAGCTCCAGCAACGAGCCTAAAAAGCCTATTATATGCTACAAATGTGAAAAGCTAGGACACATCAAGTTTAAATGTCCTCAATTGAAGAACAAGGAGACAGACAAAAAAAAAAAAATTCAACAAGTTCAAGAAGAAGGCTTATGTCTTAACCATATGGGGTGATAGCCCATCTCGATGAAGAAGAAATGACTAATATTTGTCTTGTAACTCAAGAAGAATTTGAAAGTGAAGAGGTAAATGATTATAAACCTTTACTTGATGAAATTCTTTCTGAATACAATTCTATTCACTCCAAATTTTGAAAATTGGCTAAAGAGCTTTTATCTTCAAAAAGAAAAATTAAAATTATTGAGGAACAAGCTCAAAATGATCCTCCTCTAGTTTCTGTTTGTAAAAATTGTCCAGTTTTAGAGAAAAGAAATATTTATCTCACTAAAACTCTTGAGAAGTTCACTCAAGGCAGTGAAATGCTCAATGTGATTTTAAAACAACAAAGGTTTACAAATAACAAATCAGGAATTGGTTATAAACTTGATTTTGACAAAAAGAAAGGAAAGAAGAAAATTGGAGAAAGAGCATACTTGAACTATTTTCGAAAATCAATTCATTCTTCAAATCCTTTTGCTTATTGCAATTATTGTAATCGAAGAGGGCATACCACTTCTTCTTGTCTTCATAAAAATGAAAGAAAAGTTAAACCGATAGAAAATTATAGATGGTGCCTAAGGGATCTTATGAGGTTTCTAAGATACAAACTAACCCAAAAGGACCCAAGAAAAGATGGATACCTAAGACTTGATTCTTTGTGTCTTGTAGGTTTGTCTAAAATCATCGAAATTCAACAAACGGTATATTGATAGTGGATGCTCTAGACACATGACAAGAGATCAATCAAAATTTAAAGAGCTAAATACCAATTTTGCCATAGAAGTATTGGCTAGGAACCATTCAGCACCCAGAAGTTTTTTGGGTATCATTTTTGCCCTGAAAGTTTAAAAACATAGAAATCTTGCCCATCGGTTGATCTAGACCATTGAATTGTTGCTCTTCTTTGTAATCTTCTAAGGCAAATTTGCTCCGAAAAAATTTCTCGGGGTAAAAATGATACCAAAAAAGTTTCGGATCTTTTGAATGTTCCCTAGCCAATACTTTCGTTGCAAAAATGGTATTTAACCTAATTTACAACAATCGGCTAAGGATGGTGGCAAGGTGACTTTTGGTGGAAGTCAATCCAGAAGGATTGTTAGGATTGGTGAAGTTAGAAGCAACGAGGGACCACAAATCAAAGATGTCTACCTTGTGGAAAACCTCTGCCACAACCTCCTCAATGTGAGTCAAAGCACAAACAAGATAACCTGGTTATCTTCTACTCTAAGGAATGTCGATTATTAGCAAGGATGATTTGCCCTTGGACAAAATTAAGTCAAAAGCCTTATTCAGAATTCATAGAGAATGTAATTGCTATACTCTAAATTTTCCTAGCAATAGCACTGTTTCTGAAAATTGTTTTATTGGTGACTTGGATAAGAATTGGTTGCGGCACAAGTGTTTAGCTCATGTCAACATGTTTCAACTTGACAAGTTGCTGAAAAAGGATTTGGTTATTGGTTTACCAAAACTTAGTTTTAAAATGGCATGATTTGTGATGCTTATCAAAAAGGTAAACAAACCAAATGATCTTTTAAATTCAAAAGTGAAATCTCAACCAATTGACTACTCCAACTAGTTCATATGGATTTAGTTCGATTAGCTATAGTGAAAAGCCTTAGTCGCAATTTATACACTTTGGTCATTATTGATGATTGCTCAATATTTTTATGGACTATATTTTATCTTCTAAAAATGAAACATTTGATTAGTTTGTTGCTATTGCCAAGAAGGTCCAAAACAAGAAAGGTTTCTCTATTACAAGAATTCATACTAATCATAGTGGTGAGTTTGAGAACCATGCATTTGGAGAGTTCTGTGATGATCAAGGCATTGATCATAATTTCTCAACCCCAAGGACTCCTCAACAAAATAGAGTTATTGAAATAAAGAATCAAGTCCTCATTGAGATGGCAAGGGCTATGCTTTGAACGAGAATCAAACTTCCCAAGTTTTTGGGCTGATGCCATGAGTACGGCTTGCTACATCTCAAATCAGGCATATCCCATAAGAAGCTTGGCAAAACTCCTTATGAGCTGTATAAAGGAAGGAAGCTCAACCTGGCTCATTTGCATATCATCGGCTGCAAATGCTTTGTACATAATAATGGTAAGGAGAACTTACGGAAATTTGATCCCAAGTCAGAAGAAAGTATATTTCTTGGCTATTCTAATAGAAGTAAAGCATATAGAGTCTTTAATAATTGTATTCGTGTTGTTGAAGAGTCTATGCATGTTGTATTTTGTGAAGCCAAATCTGACAAGTCTTTAGATGATAATGAATCTATTATTCAAAATCAATATGTTTCTAAAACTTCTTCTATTTTGGAAAATTTTAAAAAACCTTTAGAAACAGTTCTAAAAATGAAAATGCTTGAGAAAGCACTGATCAATCTCAACTGAATCTTGGAGATACAGTAAAATTCATCCTCTGGACCACATAATAGGTGATGTAAATCAAGGAGTGAGAACTAGAAAAAGTACTTTGAATGAAGCTACTTTCTCTACTTTCATTTCAAATATTAAACCCTCTAAGATTAACGAAGCCTTTTTAGACAATGATTGGGTTATAGCAATGCAAGATGAGTTACATCAGTTTGAAAGAAATCAAGTTTGAGACTTGATATCTAAGTCTAAAGACCATTCAGTCATCGGCACTAAATGAGTATTCAAGAACAAACTGTTAGTTCTCAAAGTTTTGAGATAACAAGACTTGGATGATTAAAGTTTTATATTGAAAATGGTTAAGGTTTTTGAATCAGTAAATATTGCATGTGTTAAGGGTTTACTCAAGTAAGTCCTTATGGCTACTCAAGTAACCTCAATCGATAATTTTGTTTAAGTGTTGGTAGAACACTACTCGAGTAGGGTGATATGCTACTTGAGTAAGTATAGTAACAGAGCAAAGCTCATAGTCTTTTATAATGTTACTCGAACAGTGGAACTTTCCTACTCAAGTAAGCTACTCGAGTAAGGCATCTTGTCTACCTGAGTAACAAAGGCTTGATGAAGAAACAAGTCCCTGTCCAGTAGCTACTCGAGTAGAGGTAATGTATTACTCAAGTAATATGTTTCAATTCTTACATTTGCTCTTGGTATGAAACTTACCTGAGCACAGTTCCACTGCTACTCGAGTAAGGTAACTCAACTACTTGAGTAAAGTTGCCTCTGGTTTATTTTTGCTCTCTATCCAATAGTTACTCGTGCAATGATTTTATGCTACTCAAGTAAAGCACTCGAGTATGAGAAAACTCCCCCACACTTAAACATTTGCTTGTCCTCAAGCAAAAGAAAGAGAATCATTATCTAAAAAGAACATTGCTTATGAAATTCCTAAACAGAAAGCAATAAACCACCACACTTAGATCATATCATCAAATCTTATTTAAGTTTATGTCTTATAAGATAGATCACTAAGCCAATAGCCTTAAAAAATTGTAATAATCTCTTAACATCCCTTGATCAAAGGATCGGCAAGCAATAAGTTTAACAATAAGATTAGTACAAGAATATTACGTTGCACAATTTCTCAAAAAAAATTCCAATGCCCCCATTAAACCAAGCTTTTCATTTAATCTAATAAGGATCCTCAGGTAGGAAATAACTCAATTTTTTTCTGCTTTTTTTTTTTCTTTTTTTCTTTTTTTTCTTGAGCCGTTGTAGGTCCCCTTTTTATGCGACCGCACATGGGTGATGCAGCACCGGTTACTCAACTAATCCAACAGGCACCTCAATAGGCTTTGAGCCCAACTCATAACCCTCTTTAACTTTACCGTTTGACGCGAGTGCCAACATTGGTGATGAAGTGCCCCCGGTTACTAAGTAAGGTCTAGAGAAGTCATTGGAGTTGTGTGCATGTGTGTGTGTGATATATATATATATATATATATTTTTAAACACACTACTTGAGTCATTTCCCTGGACAAAAGTTTTACTTAGCTAGCAAAGTCATCATCTAATTTTCTAAAGAAATCATGTAGCAAAATATTCATAAGCTAATAATATATTGAGCATATTACAAACTAATCTCTATTCTCATAGTCAATCTTAAGATTGGAAAAAAAAATCAAAACTTTTGAGGCTTAATTAGAACCCTTTTTTTAAAAAAAAAAAATTGACTTGATAATATTTTTCTAAGATGGGGAAGGCTCAAAGTTAAGGTCAATCTTAAACAATGCAAAAATTTCAAATAAAAAAAATCTTTTCAATTGCATAAGGACAAGCATAACCAAAGAACTTATATCCCTTCCCCACACTTAAATCAAACATTGTCCTCAATGTTGCAAAATATAAATAAAGAGGGAAAGGAACTAGTACTCCCTTGATTTTAGGTCTCTAACTACGATGTGGAATTCTTCCTTTAGTATCACCATGATGTTTCAAATTTTGAGAGATAAAAGAGTGCACAAGCAAGACTTTGCAGCCACAAAAGGAGGGATTATCTTCAAACCTGAATAAAACTGAAAGAAAGAAAGAAGAATAATAATAATAATAATAATAATAATAATTATTATTATTATTATTATTAAATATGCAAGCAAAATCATTAGGTTGCCTCCCAAGAAGCGCTTGGTTTATAGTCTTTAGCCCGACTATTCAAAACAAACCACTAATCATAAGTATCAAACACCTCAATTACCTTGTCTTCATTCCTTTTTAAGCAACAAGGTGTCACACACAAAACTTGATCATTCCAGTTAATTACTTGCACTTCCTCAATCATAGACAATCTTGGAGTACAAGTATTCTGAATTCAAATGAAGCACAACATGCATATCCTTGAAAGTAAATATAGGTACATCTAAGAATTTAGAGCATCCAATAAAATCAACTTGACTCTCTTCAGTAAGAGTCAAAACATCCATAGAAGAATCATCTGTAACACCAATTGGGATATCCACATCAATTTGATCACCAAAATCACAAGCCTTAGGCTCCATAATCGGAACCTCTTCTAGACATCCACTATTCTCATCTAAATCAGTTTCAAGCTCACAATCACTTTCTACATTATCCATAGTCTCATGCAATTCTATACCTTCAACTTGCTCACAATAATCATTATCATCATAAGTAGTGATCATCAAGCTTAAGGAATTATCTTGCCCTATAGTCTCAAGGGTTGATGAAACAATTTGACTCGTATTTACCTCAATATTTTGGACACTTACCCCAATATTTTGGACACTTGACTTAAGACTAGTGACAATCTCCTTTTGCTCTCTACTAGATCTCTCTAATGCTTCCGCACACTCCTCAATTAATCTTTCTAAATTAGATTTTTCCTTATACTCAATTGTGTGCTCTTTAATATGTGGATAAGAGTAAAAAGGAGAGGTATTTTCATGAGAACAATAGATATGTGGATCCCTAAAATTTTGTTGCTCAAAACTTTTACTAAGACAAAATGAATGATCAAAATAAGCTTGGCTCTTAGCAAAATCATCTCTCGCAGAATGACTAGTTGTACTATATGTACAATGCTCAAATAAATGATTCCCTCCGCAATAGATACAAGACATGCAAACATATTGAGAAGAATCAACATACGGAATACAACCATCATTTATGCTCCTCTTATATGGCCTAGATTCATTCAAAGAATTTAACATAGTAATCAATCCATCTTGTATTGAAGACAAAGAATCCATCTCCTTCTTAATATTAAGACCAGTTGGTTGCCAATTGAAATCCATTTTTTTTAATTTTTTTGAAAAACTAAAATAAAATATTTACGGACTCAAACTTAAACTACTAATGCTCAATCAATTCCAACCATGACAGTTGTGGCACACAAGTCCCCGGCAATGGCGCCAAAAACTTGATAGGGCAAAACTTTATAGCCTATAAACTCCGCAAGTGCACGAGCCGTATCAAGTAATAAAGAGTAAGTAAGATATCATTCCCATGAGGACTTAGTACCCACAACTTCAGTTAAGCATTAATTTCACAATTTTGTTTAAGTTGAGCAAACTAGATTGAATTTAATTAAGAGAAAAGAAATCAAAACTAAAATTAAAATAAACAAACTACCACTAATCAGACGAGTAACCTAGAGTCACTAATCCCTTATTTGTTTCCTAGATTTTATCCCCACTAATTAATTTTGACTTAACCTAATCAGTTAATCTAGAGTATTAATGTCTATAAATGCCTTCCGGTCCATTTATATACCTACCTTAATTAATTATGTAATGCCTCACACAACTAAATAGGATGCGTTTTAAATCGGGCTCACTCTAATTTGATTATGCGGAGCTTCTAGGTATATTCCTATCCTAACGCAAATTAGATTAAAATCTAATTCCCCATTAAATTTAAACCTAATTCCACATTATTTAATCCCAATGTCAATTTAGGTTTCCCTCTTCCAAGTTCAACCCTAAATTCCCAAAACATGCTTAATAGTGATCAATTACTAAGCAATAGCAATAAAAACAAGAATAAATAAAATAAATAAAATTAATCAAAACAAACGGTAGGAATAATTTCTAGAACCCAAACAAGTTCATAGGTTCTCTAGGTTGAAAAGAAAAATTAGCCACTCATGGCTAAAATCAAATTCATAACAAAAAGATAAGGCTTTAGGTTTAAAGGATAAAAAGAGCTAGGAAAGAAAGTTTCTCCATCGCCCCCACAGTCCTCTCATCCTTCCGTGGAGATGATGAAGATCACCAAAGTGTTGCTGCTCCCCTTTCCCCTCAGTGTGCATCTTGGCTTGCGTGTGAATTGTCATTCCCCCTCCTCTCGATGCGTGCCTCTCAATATATATAATACTTCTTGCGTCTTGGCTTTCTTGCATCTCTACACAGGTACGTCTCTTTTTTAAAAGATATATCTTAGGCCTTTTAATTTGCTGCAGGTCCCACGCAAATCCAAGATAAGAACTTCCTTTTTCGTTGCACGGGGTATGTCTTTTTTGTTTTTTTATCATCCTTTGGTCAATTTAATATAATAGAATATAATAATATATTATATTATATCCTTTTCAATTTAATTTATTGCATCTCTTAGATCACATAATATCTCCCGCACAATAAAATAGGATATCAATAGATTTTCCGTTATAATATTCTTTTATCCTATATTTAATTAAAAGATAGATAAATATATAAAAGATAATTAAATAAGTATAATATTAATAAATTTAATCCAATTTATCTCGAGAATCATACTTATTTAATTATAAAATATCTACTTATCAAATACATTACTCGAGTAATAGTTACTAACGCTTTGACTTAGTACTTTGTTTAGCAGAAAACAAGAGTTACTCAAGCAGGATTCTGATATACTCAAGTAAGCTACTCGAGTAACATGAATTTTACTTGAATAAGCACGTCACAGTAACCACTATTTTGAATCTTTGCGATATCACTCAAGTAATATGGTAACATTACTTGAGTAGGCCTTTCAGCTATCAAAATCCTTTTCGCTGTAACAATAATCGTAAAGTTGAATACTTTGAATTGTTAACTGTTTCTACTCAAACTTTGCTCAATTTTATTTATGCTATTTCTAACTATTCTTTAAGTGGTATTTCAGATGATTAATCAACGTCTAAATTATGATTAGCCGAAAAGCCGTTCGTTGTGTCAAAAGCATTTAATGCAACAAAGGCTAAAAATGGAATAAACACTCTAAGCAGGCAAACACATTCCTTTGAGGCATATCCATTCTGGCACATGCTGAGTCAACTTCAGTGCACAAGTACGTCGACGGCAAGTGCATTAATGAAGCAACGTTCGACTGTAGCAATGGAAACCATCTGTGCCTAACGGAAGTTTGAAGTATAACAATGGCTATATTGAAAGTTCTTCACAACGGCATTAATGGAGTTATCTATAAAAGCTCATCACATTCAATTCTGCCAACTACCGAAACTCTACGTATTCAATTCTGTATTATTGTGATTAACTGTTTCATTCACTTCATTTAATATCTTCGAATATTCTTGTACTTCAGTGATTATCACTTATCTACTCAATAAGGAGTTAAACACTGATTTGATTTCTTGTTTATTTTTTTAATCTCAAGGTTGAGAAACCTTGAGCATGGGTGTACAATTACGACTTGTAAGGGGGAGTGAGTCCTAGTGTGAAAAGATCATCTCGAGTACAGTGTGTGTAATTATAACCGTAATTGTGGGATTAGTGAAATACCCAGAGTGTTAAGGGACTGGATGTAGATCAAGGAGTTAGACCAAACCAATATAAATTCTCTGTGTCCATTTTCTCTGTCTCTATCGCTATTTCTTTTGTTTGTCATTCAATATGAAAAAGAATTTTGAAATCCCATATCAACTCGTTTCTAGGTGATATTATATTTTCACAAAAGAGATGAATCCACAATCATTGTCTACAAAAAGGCAAGATAGTTGCCAAAAGCTATAATCAAGAAGAAAGAATTGATTATGAAGAAATGTATGCTCCAGTGGCAAGGTTGGAAGCTATACAAGTTCTCTTTGCCTTTGCTTGCATTAAGGGATTCAAATTGTATCAAATAGATGTGAAATTTGCTTTTCTAAATGGTTTTATCAAAGAGAAATTTTATGTTGAAAAACCTTCTGAATTTGAACACCTTGACACTTAGTCTATTCAAACAAAATCCTCCAACAGCATAACTATAGTACTTCTCAGTGATAGCCACACTAGTGAAACCTTGATACTTATCTTAGCAACTGCCACGCGAGTTGCTTTCGCTTGCCAAAACTCGTGTTTTCATCATTCATGAAGTCTCATCATGATAAAGCATTCAAGGTGACATTAACTTGTTTTTATGAAATTATTTTTTTTGGAAAACCTATTATTTCTCTGATCAAGGTTTGTTTCATGTTACAGGAGATTGTCAACCCATTGTTTTGACTAAAGGTTCTTGTTTTATTGATATTCCTTGCAATGACTTCAAGAGATACAAATCCCTAAGGAAAAAAAAAATCCTTTTTTAAGTATCCATATCTCTGGAAGTGACTTCAAAAAGATCAATAGGGTTGTGATGAATAAACTAATTCATTTTTATTAGTTCTCTATATGTTTTGATGAACTAACCATTGTAAACAAATTGAGATTTATGATCCAAGTCAAAATGCTTTCAACTTGTTCAATCTTAGATCATATCAGTTTGTCACATTTGCTATCAGATTGACTTGTGTGACTTGAGCCAAGAAGTCTTCTAGACTCGAGCCACACATAGCTGACTCGAGTTTTGATGGGAATTCGAGCCAACACTTGGTGACTTGACTTAAATCTCTACGAACTTAAAATCTTTTCAAAATATAGAGTTGGTAGACTCGAGTTTGAGACCAGTGACTCGAGCCTCAGATTCAACTATTATATTCAAATAATCTTGATAACTCGAGCCATCATTTAATGACTCGAGTTAGGAGAATTTCTCAAATGGTTTTCAAAAAGTCTCTTCAAACATAGACTCGAGCCAGACTTTTATGACTCGAGTTTAGACCTAAATTCGAGCCAAGTTCTAAAGACTCGAGTCAAATCTATCAGAGTCGTCTTATTCATATAAAGATGAAATCAGGTCTGATTTCGGCAACTCGAGTTTGGACCTAAACTCAAGCAGACCTTGTCAAACTTGAGTTCAATGCTTCTTCTATCGATTTCCAAATCACATTTTCAAATGTAGACATAAGCCGATTTGGTTAAACTCGAGCCAATCTATCTCCGATTATAAATCACGTGTCTGAACTTTTTAAATCTCTATGATTCTTATCATTACTCATTATTATTCCTAACTATGCTTAATCAGTTTGTTAATGAGTTTCAAATGATTTTGAATTGGATTAACACTAAAATCGCACTAAAAGGATTTGTGTGCCAGACAGCATTTCATGCACTTACCCTTTCGAGACACAATCTTAGCAACCATACCATTAAGCAATCGAAAGACATTTCGGCTATCCTAAAACTGCTTCAACAGTCAAAAAAATGAAAGAATGTTGAAGATGGTAATTATTCTGGCTTCAATAATGGCAAAAGTGATTGTCAAGCTTCAATTGTGTAACAGCTACTTCGAAGAGTCACAACAGATAATCTTCAAGCTTCTACAATGGTCATAAATGCCAACCAACATAAATACTAGAAGTTTTGAATTCGCCAACCACCAAAACTCTGCGCATTCAATTCAAAGTGATCACAACTTACTGTTTCATTAGTCTCATTTAATATCTTCGGATATATTTTGTACTTCAATAATTATCTTTTATCTATTCGTGAGGAGTTAAAACACTTATCTAATTTATTGTTTATCGTAAAATCTCAAGGTTATGGAATCTTGAGTGTGAGTGTATGATTATAACTTGTAAGAGAGAGTAAGTCCTAGGGTAAAAGGATCATCTTGAGTACAGAGTGTGTAATTGTATTTATGTTTGAAAGTTAGTAAACATCCCAGAATGTCTAGGGACAGGACTTAGATCAAGGAGTTGGACTGAACCAGTATAATCTCCAGTGTTCATTGTTCTTTTCTCTGTCTCTATTTTAGTGTTCTTGAGCGAATAGCGAGAATATTTTTATAATCACTTATTCATCCTCCTCTAAGTGATATTCCACCTTCAATTTGCACCTAGTGTCATATGTGAATAGGTGAATACCTTGACAATTGTCTCAGCAACTGTCGCACGAGTTGCTTTTTCTTACCCTAACTCACCTTTTTGTCATTTGTGAGCCCTAGCTGAGTCACATTCCTTTGGTGCTCTATAATCCTTATTTGATTGGGATTCCTTTGTGAAGTCATTACACGATAAAGCATTCAATGTGACATTAACTTACTTTTGTGTAGTTATGTTTTTTCAGAAAACCTATTATTGCTTTGATCGGCGGTTCATTTCTAGTTATAGAATGTTGTCAACCCCTTCCTTTGTCTAATGGTTCCTACTTTAATTTATTGATCTTTTTGAGGAAACTTCAAGAGATATAGATCCCTAAGAAAATACATCTACTTCTTTGGAAGTATCCATATCTTCAGAAGTTATTTTAAAAGGTTCAATAAGGATGAGATGAAAGAACTAGTTTAGTTGTACCAAGCGTCATACATGAACAAGTGAATACCTATAGCATTTGTGAAGTCACGACACATAAAGCATTTAAGGTGATATATTGAATTGCTTTTATGAAGTTATGTTTTATGAAAATCCCATTATTGATTTGACTGAAGGTTTATCTCTTATTTTTCTATTGAGCTGGTGGCACCAAGTTAAAAGCTATGAAATTCAACATTATGATCAATCTCAAAATCTTCAATGCGTGCGTGCGTCTGTCCGTGCGTCTGTGTGTGCGTCTGTCCGTGCGTGCATCTGTCTATGCATGCGTCCGTGCGTGTGTGATCAAGCTCTTCAATGTGAGAGTTTCTGAGCTACTTGGTCTCATGCGTGTGTGAGAAATAGAGTAGTGCTTACCATATTGAGTCGCCATGTATTTTCGATAGCTCAAGATTTTCTAGGCTTTGTGGCTAAAATCAATCTCACTCTTGATCTATATGTATAATAATGTAAGTGTTTACTTATACCTTGTATCTCTTCAGCAATTAAGACTCTAAAGTAAAGGAATATTGGGAAAAAGCAAATATCCCTATCAGAAAAGGTGAAGGGGTTATGCAAACCCTTAAGTTAAAAGATTTGCATACCCCCTACACCCTTTTTGAAAGGGTTATACACTTTTTCTTTAGAGTCTTTTGCTTTCTAGGGGTTAATTCTGTGAAAAGACATAATTATATATATAGGTCACCAGTTACATTATCACTTGTATATGTCAACAATTACCATTGATTCTCCCCCACAAAGCCTGGAATATCTTGATCCATGTCAAATTGCATAGCCACTTGATATGGAAGGTACTGTTATTCTGTTATATATAGAGATGAGAGCAACTAGCTCAGAAACTCTCACTTGAAGATTTTTAATCCATACATCACAGTTATTATATAAAAACCGTCATGTATTATAAATGTTAAGGTTCTTATTTAAAAAATGTTACTTATGTACTTAATACATAATAGTTTTCTGCATGAGACCATTATTAATTTTTATTAAAAGTCAAGGTTCTTACCTAACAACTGTTATATATGTTACTAAATAAATAATGGTTGTAAAATGAGACCGTTATGTATCATGCAAGCATTACCATATGTTATGACGGTTGTTTATGTGTGCTCGTTAATTATTATCACAACAATAGGCATATCATGGCATCACCAAGCCTCAATACATAACCTGTGGTATATTATAACAGTTATAATAGGTCAGGAATAAATAACGGTTCGAAAACGTAATGTATCTATGCCAACTTTTGATAGGGCTCGCATATATAATGGTTCGTAATGGTTGTATATAGCAAATAATAACTGTTATATATTACGATATCTGTAGTAGTGACTTATCAAAAGTTTCTCTATTTTTCATTGTTTTATCACTCTACCAACAACAAGCCAAATTAGTGGAGGATAGAAATGATGTACTGTAGTCAATGGCTAGTTGTTCCTGTGATAACATCATCCGCCATGCTTGGATAAAGTCTCAGGTTCAAACCTTTTTAATTATATTTGTTCTGGGCATACTCAAAAAATAAACTTCCAACAAATTTTTGATAGGATGAACTTATAAAAATTTGTAATAAAAAAAATTGAAATTCTATGGGAAAAAAGTGACTATATCTATCAAAAATGTCTAAATCTATTGCAAATTTCACCTAACACTACTACAGAAAGCACCTTTAACATATGTTTTTATTTTTTATTTACCTTTCTATGACCATTTTCAGAGGAACACCTATGTGAATCACGTTGTAATTTTTTTAATCTACACCTGTTTTTTTATTAGACATTAAAAGTGACTTTTAAAGATGCAAAAAGTCGTACTTTCAATGTCTGTTTTTTAAAAAAATAAACGTTGATAGTATGACTTTGAACGTCCTAGAGAGAGAGAGAACTAGCTATAAATGTACATTTCTTGCACACCAACACCTTACACCATTTTTGACCAGTGGGGAATGAAATAATTCATTTAGTCCACTACCAGATGGTCCTGGAATAAGAAAGACCTCAAAAAAGTTGACAAAATTATAAGGATTACCTTGGCGTCGTGGGAGAGATCAAGGTGCCTTCACTAATGAGAAAGCCTCCCGGAGTTGACCTTTGAGCGTAGCACTCCGCCATCACCGGTGCGGAATCTAGTTCAAAGGCCTGCATCTCGTCATCGGCGCTAACACCACCCATCCAATCCCACCAACACCAAACTCAGTCAATTTGTCACAAATCCATCGCCAATTTCATCGCTAGCAAATTAAATTAATTGATCCTCTATTACTAGAAAATGAAATAAGAGGAAGAGAAAGGTGAGACTTGTTAGAGAGATTGAATTTGCCCACCTTGTAAGGAGAGAAGAGGGCGGCTCTTCCTTGTGTGGTAGTTTCTGGCGCCATTCAATCACTTACGCCTCTATTCAAAAATGATAAAATGAAAAGAAAAACATGTGAATGCGGTGACACTTAACTGATGGCAGAGGATGGATGACAGAGGTTCAAACTACTTGGAAGAGGAGGTTTTGGAGAAGAAAGAAGGGAGAATCCACGTAGCCTGACCAGCAATGAGACGGCAAGCAGGATCCACAAGCTTCAGAATCTGACGGTGGCGAGAGGTATCTGGCAGCAGCGAATAAGGAGTTACTCTTAGAATTACCACTGCTTAGCTTTCAATTCGCCTTTGACCATCAAATGAAATGTGAAAAACCCTCTTTGAAACAAGGGGCGCTTTTGGTTCTGTCGGTGCTTGAAACAGTTTGATCTTCTCCATATTATTATATCTCTAGAGTCAATAATCTTATATGAGGAACTACCGAACTCAATCACTTCCCGCCATTACTCTTCGTTTTTGTTGAGGTCTATCCCGTAGAGGTACTCAAATTGGATCAGTGATCGATTTCTAGGTTTCGCCGTAAACCTAATTGGTTACTTTCAATCACGTAAATCAATAGTTCAAACCGCACTCAAAGGTAGGGCATTTCCCATTTTTATAGGAACTTTTATACTAGAAACAATGGTATCTCCAATTATAGCCCCTCTAGGATGTAAAATATATCTTTTCTCACCATCCCCATAGTGTATGAGACAAATGTATGCATTTCGATTAGGGTCGTATTCTATGGTTACGATTCTACCATATATGTCTTTTTCATTCCGTCAAAAATCGATTTTATGGTATAGACGCTTATGACCTCCCCCTCTATGCCTGCGTTAATGATTCCTCTGGCATTACAACCATTACCACAACGATGTTGTCCATAGATCAAATTTTTCATGGATTGGATTTCACTTGACTGTCTACGGCTCCATTGCGTGTGCTAGGGGTAGAAGTTTTGTATAAATGTATCGCCATGCTATTAAGTATTTTGATTTAAGTTCTTTTCTTTCTTTCTAAGAGGTGTAATAGAATAACCCGATTGAAGCGTAATGATCATATGTCTGTAATGCATTGTATGTCCCATAATAGGCCCCATTCTTCTACCCTTTACCGGGAGTCAATGACTATTCATAGCTATTACCTTGACACCAAAGAAGAGTTCGACCCAATGCTTTATTTCTGTCCTAGTTGATCCTGATTTGACATTAGAAGTATATTGATTTTTCCCCAATAACCGAATAATTTTGTCGTAAATACTGCATATTTGATTCCATCCATAAATCTATTTTCTTCCCTATCAGTTCTAGTCTCAATAAGAATGCTTGTTCTTACTGTTCATATGTTATGATATGAATATACTACACCGATTAGTTTCGATTTCTTTGATTTGATTAGTATTAGTTTTGATTTCTTTGATTTGATTAGTTTAGATTTATTTTATTTTATTGGAGGGTCCCATTGGCGTGCATCCCGTAGGAATTGAACCTACGAATTCGCTAATTATGAGTTGGGCGCTTTAACCATTCAGCCATGGATGCTTAGCGGGGATCCTCGTACATGGTGAGGACCAAATTCCAATTGAAATGAAATCTTTTGGATAAATCAATGCAATTTAGGAGGACTCTATGAGAGGGCATCAATTAAGATTCTGGATTTTCGAATTGAGAGAGATATTGAGAGAGATCAAGAATTCTCACTATTTCTTAGATTCATGGATGCAATTCAATTTAGTGGGATCTTTCATTCACATTTTTTTCCATCAAGAGCGTTTTGGACTTCCGAATTTGGAGTATCCTACTTTCACGCAATTCACAGGGTTCAACAAGCAATCGATATTTCACAGTCAAGGGTGTAGTACTCTTTGTAGTAGTGGTCCTTATATATCGTATTAACAATCGAAAGATGGTCGAAAGAAAAAATCTCTATTTGACAGGGCTTCTTCCTATACCTATGAATTCCATTGGACCCAGAAATGATACATTGGAAGAATCTTTTGAGTCTTCCAATATCAATAGGTTGATTGTTTTGCTCCTGTATCTTCCAAAAGGAAAAAAGATATCTGAGAGCTCTTTCCTGGATCCAAAAGAGAGTACTTGGGTTCTCCCAATAACTAAAAAGTGTATCATGCCTAAATCTAGTTGTAAGATATTCAAAACTAACTCCCATCATACATGTTATGCATTTAAAATAGATGATCCCCATCATTTATTATTATGCATATTGAAATGTCTTAATATTGTCACTGCCAAAAAAAAAGGGACCTTTCCATTATTGAAATCCCATAATATAGCCACCGATTAAAAACCAAACAAAACGGAATAAAAAATAACTTTTTTAGGTCAAATAATAATTAAAAAAATAACTGAGGAACAAACATCTATATAAACCCATATAACAAAAACAAAATAATGGCAAAAAATAATAGTTTAAACATTATGGACTTTTCCATCATACTCCCTCATATCCTAAATATAAACCTAGTTAACTTTTTTTGAAGAAATTAAGGAAGTGAAAAAAAATTATATAATTATATCACATATTTTGTTTCATTAGATTATATCTCAATTTATAAATAAAAAATTAATTTTTTTAGAAAAAAAAATATTTTAAAGTAATTTGATTAACTTCATTAATATTTTCAAAAAAAAAAATCAACTAAGACTTATACTTAGAACCAGAAATGGTGTATTATTAATGCAATTTTTAATTTTTAATTGTAATAATAGTTGTGGTGTTGCAATTCCTTCGAAGGTACCAACATTTTAAAGGAAAAAAATTGCCCAATTAAAAAAAAAAAAAAAAAAATTTGCCAAACCGGCTCATATTCCACTTATTAGGAGGCAAACCGTTTTTTATTCTAAAAAAGAATAGTCAGCAAGTCCTTTCACAAATTCTATCAGTTAGGAGAATAACATTTGGGAAAATGATTAGAGTTGAAGATTGGGTATAAGAAATAGTGAAGAAAAAATTTGCCCAATTAAAAAATTGCCATACCTCTCGCGTCCCACTTATTAGGAGGCAAACCTTTTTTATTAAAAAAAAAAAAAAAAAAAAAAACAACAACAACAACAACAACAACAACAGAGAGAGAGAGAGAAATTTTAGCAACCACATTCACATTCCATTAATGAGGAGAATAACAGTTGGGAAAATTTGGGGAAAAAAAAACAGTTGGGAAAATGATTAAAGTTAATGATTGAGTGTAAAATAATGACCCGCCTCACATGACTTCCCACATTTTGAAGACAACCTAAACAATTGTTCTATTCTTCAAATATGACAAGCAGTTGTGGAATCATAATTTTTTTTTAGCCTGGACCGAAAAATAAACATATTAAACTATTTACTAAATAGTATGATGTAACATTGAAAATACAAATAAATAATATCAAAGACCAACAAATCTAAATGCTGCATTCCACCTACCTCTAAACAAAATTTCAAAATTTTAAACTTAAAGATGCAACATACAATAGTAACAATTATCGAAGACCAACAAATTGAAAAAAGCATTGCTAAACCTTCAGTATTATTAGAAAATCCAAACATTCATCAAGTGCAAGGCCTAAAACAAAGGAAAATTAATAGTAGAAAGATTACTCACAGCCACCTAGCCAACTTTAAGATCCTAATGCTCTTGCTTTTGAAAATGCTAAAGGGCTAATTTTAAAATCAAATCCAAGTAGGAACCGTATATTCACACACTCAAGTTTGTTGTTCAGGACTATGTTAACCCAAATGTCAACCTTAACATAGGACACATCAAAATACTCACACTTACCAACAAACGTTTTGACAGATTTCATAGCAATTACTCTCTCCAGACCTAATTATAAAACATATTTAACTGATTTTGAGGAGATTAAGGAAATAAGTTGAATTAGTTAATTATACTCATTTTTTTTTAAAATGCCCTTATATAAATCTAAAATGATATAAGTAAAAGTGAATTAATAACTCATGCCACATACCTCTCCGACCTTGAATATTTTTTTCCACACGCTATTTAATTAAAATAATGGTCTTGCTATATATACATATGTGTGTGTGTATATGTATACATATAAATATATATACATATATGTGTGTGTGTTGTACATATATCTATATACATATGTATGTGCGCTTGCACACACATATAAACATACACATGTACAAAGATATATATACACACGCACACATATATATTGATAGACACAAACACAGATATATAATATGTACACACACTCACATATGTGTGTGTGTATGTCTATATATATTTGTGTAGACACACACACACACAGACATACATACATACATACATACATACATACATACATACATACATACATACATACATACATACATACATACATACATACATACATATTGTATGTCCACACACACACACACACATGTATGTACATATATATATATATATATATGTTTACACACACATGTCATACATATATATATGTATACACACACACATATATGTATATACATACATATATATGTGTAGACACACACACACATGTGTATGTGTCTATATATATTCGTGTGTAGACACACAAATATATACATACATAGATACACACACCTATATATATATATATATATATATATAAAAGTTTCACGATTGTAAGCTTCTACACATTCATATACATATACTCACAAAAAACCAAATATATTTGAGAGAATAAAATAGGGGTATTTTAAGAAGAGATTGACAAAAATTAGAATGTTATCCTATAATTAGGACTAAAACCAACCCTCAAATGTTGTCCTATAATTAGAACCGGAGGGAATACTAAATTGAGAATGTTGTCCACAAATTGAAGGAAGGACAAGACTATAAAAGCTTCTATCATTTTATCCTGTCACACTCAGTCTATTATGCAAACTTCAATATTATACAAAATAACTTGGAGCACTTGATAACTTCCTAATTGTCAAACCATTTCTCATGGCTTCCTCGATACTGTTCTCTAAAATATCATAAACAAGGTACAAGAATGATCTCAAGAGTCAAGAAAGGGTCCAAACAAATATCTTTGACAATGAAATTTCAATCATGGGGACCATTCCAACGGTTGACAATATGAAATCACGGATTAATCTTTTATCTCAATAATAAGTCGCTCACGATTCTCTTTAGTTGTAACTGATATTCACTCGAAAGATAAACAGAGACAACAAATGAGAGAGAGCAAGAGAAAAAGTGAAGACACACTCACAGATGTGGGAGACACTCATCTTGGCTGTAACATCCCAATTTTCTAAAGTGTTTTCAATATAGTTTGAGCAGAGTAGAGCATCGGAATAATTTAAAAGAGTGAGCATCTGATAAACCTTCACGCCTTTGGTGTGTCCGGGTTGTTATTACGGTGGTACAATTATCGAATATTTAATAATACGGTAATACAATATTTCATAACAGTCTTCTCCGCTCGTGTCCTCACGCGTGTTGTTTACCCTTGTCCTCGGTCCTGGTTCCTCCGGACCCTGAAGCTATAGTGAGGGCTGAGGTTCAATTACCATTGAACCTCAGGTAACGGTTAACCTCATGCTTATGTAACAATTATGTATGACAGATATTCATGACATTACAAAGCAATAATCAACATAAAAACTCATAACAGATTTTTCCGGATAACGGTACACAGCCCACGCATATGTCCGTTATCTCTAGTCTCGCACTATTCACGGTGCCACGATGGCCTATCGTGTCCTCGCTAGGAAAACTCAACGGCGTTATCAAGACCATAACCCGTGTACAGCTGTATGTATATGAAACTTTAAAACAATTTTTGAGTCTATGAATACATCTATCACATATATGTACACTATAAGCATCGAGTTAGTGTTAAGACGCGTCCGTACCTTCGTTGACGATTTTGGTACGTTCGTTCATCGGACTATGGTCACGCTTATCCTATAATGGTAATATCGCATTTATTAATTCACAACTAATATCTTAGTAGATATCTTAGTCACTAATGACCATTTTACGCATGGTGGAATTATTTTTCAGCTTATTTCCCTTATTTTTCAGAAAAACGCTGGCACAGTTTCTGGGCAGATTTTTCGTCTAAATTCAAAAAATCATAATTAATTCTAGAAAAATCGAAACGAGGATCTGTAAAATTATTTGCAATCCTTAGGATGTCTATTTTCAAGTAAAAATACTAAACCTTGCCCAGATTACACGAATCATTCCCAGTTCTTAAGTTTTGAGCCTCTGCCCAGAATTTTTCCAGAAATTCATAGCCCAACTTTGAGAATATTTATCTCCCTGTAAAAAACTCATTTTAACATGTTATTGACATATTTAAAAATCCCTATATGTCTATTTTAACCATGAATTTTCCCAGAATTTGGTTACTATATTTTCAATAGGAAATTCTGGCGTTTTCATGGCTGATTCCAGAAATTCGAAACCGATGAAATTTCGCGAGTTTTCGTTACTTTGATGTTTCTCTTCCAGAAATTTTTCTATATAACCTCCCTCATCCTTTTTTCGAAATAAAGCCAATTTTTCCCATAAAAACATGTAAATAGAATTATTCTAGAATATTTAAGATCTACACTACTTCTATCTAAGAATTTAAAAGCTAAAGACTAGAAACTAAAAACTAAAGACAAGCTTACCTCTTGAAGCTTCTTGAACTCCTTCCTCCTTCTTAGAAATCACCACTTGGTGGTTGATTTGGTGTGAAGAATGAGGAGAGGCAAGGCCTCTATTTATAGCAAAAGCTCATGAGTTTTATCCCTTGGATCAACTTTTCTTATCAATGGCTAATATTAATTTGTGCTTCTATGAAGATACAATTTGTGAGCAAATGCTTCCCATTGGTTAGAAACAATTACATTGGATTTAGCTAATTATCTTAATTTCCAAAATTAAATCCCCCATGTGCACAAAATATAATATATTTTCTCTCTCTCTCTCTCTCTCTCTCTCTCTCTCTCTCTCTCTCTCTCTCTCTTCCATCATCTTTTTCCTTGCTTTAATGAAATTCATTTTTGGTTGCCTGATCAATCACTAATACTTTTAAATTCTGAGTATGCTTTTTGATTAGTAGTGGGATATCCAAATTTATGGTCTAATTAGATTCCCCTGGTTGTACTAAGCTTATTCTTCAACGTTTGCAAAAATAGCATTTACTAGGCTTACTTTCGAGGTTAAATTATGTGGGTTCAAGATAAGTCCTTATATTTTCTCCAGGATTCCTACTTCTTCACAAATATTTAAATTTGTATAAATTCTCACTTTATTTGTTGTTTTGAGTTTTTCTTGTGTACATCGATATTTCTTGGATTTCAAACCATTATCCAATTTACTTTAGGATTTCAAACTTTATCAAATTTGCTTTAATTTTCTTTTTCTCTCTTGATTAATTGATTTAACTAAACATGAAAATTAGTGCTTAATTAGGAAAGTATTATTTCACCCTCATTTTATACTTTTATTTTGCCTCTTGATTATTTTGCAACTAATCCCAATTAGTGCAAGCTAACTTATTCATTTGTTCATATGAGAACTATAGTTTAATATGGTATTTATATCATATTTTATGATCCTTAAATATAATTTCAAAATTGGCCCTTGATTCTTCATTGAGTTAAAATATCCCTAATTGATGACTTTTAATTGCCACTAAATTTATTATGGACATTTATAAAATTATTTTAATTAACGTAAATTTAATTGTCATTTATTTATTGGTAATTTCCTTTAATTGATTTAGGTATTTTCATAACATTCTATGACTTTCTATAATTAAATAAAACTATATTGTAATATAATAATCTTAGGGTATTTTATGATATCTAAACCAAATTAGAAAATTTGGGTCTTTGGTTTATTTACTTCTAGAACAAAATTCCCTAAATTAAGCTACTAAATTTTGAGACCACATATTCACCTATTTCTAATAGGTATTATTTGCCAAAAAATAGTATTTATGAGAATTATAAATTCTTGGGTATTACATTTCTCCCCGTTAAATAAAATTTCGCCTCGAAATTTGCTCTATACTAACTAGACTCGAGTCTATGAACTCGAATGTATCTTCTTTTGTTTTCCAAAGTATCTCTTTTGGAGACAATCCCTTCCGGACTAACCTCACAACCGGGATACCCTTACTTAAAAGCCGCTTCTCTTGGTAGTTGAGAATTCGTTTCTGTAATATCCCAAATTTTGGAATTGGGGAATTAGAAGTATTGAATGGGATTTTGATGGAAATTTGACCTGAATAATTATAGAGTTAATTATTAGAAGTAAAGGTCAATTTTTCCTTAAATTCTTGAGAAAAGAATTTGAGAAATTTGAAAGAGACAAGGAAATGTTTAATCAGAATTTTGAGAAAAGAATTGTTGTAGTCTTATGGTACAATATTAGAAGGAAAAGAGAATAAAGGATATAATTTAAGAATTTGAGTATAACACCTCCTTACCTTACCTTTCTCATATAGTTGCGTGGAGCTCAAAGTGTGGTTAATGAGAAGATAAGCATTAGTTGAAGATTTTAGTCAAAAGAATACTTTGCCAAAGCTTCTAAGAAAAGCTTAATGATATGTGGACCCACGAGGGCAAAGTAAATTGTATCTACTGTAAAGCCCAACATATTTCAAATAAAGCAAGCTAAACGAAGGCCATACTCCCTAAAATTGCTATTTCTTTTCAGCTTAGATAGTGCACCAATTTAATATTCAATTGTTAATTGGACTTGCAAAGATTTGAACCCACACGTACAGCTCCTTTAATATTCAAAACTCATTTCGGCCCATTTGAATTTACCCAACATCCAGACATGGTTTCCACTCATTACTTTATCCTATTCCACGAGCTTGCATATTCTTTTATTATCTTCCATCTTTCATTGCTGTTGGCCAAAGAACAGAGACAGCGAGAGAACACTTGTTTTATGCATTAAAGGACAGCTCAGCGTTCATGCTAGTGCCATACTCCTGCTTCTCATCGAACTTGGCATTATAGAACCACACTCCTCTGTTTCTACATAACAGCAACCCATACTCCACTGTTTTGTGCGTTCTCAGTATGACAGTAGCCCATTACCTCTCTACGTTTTCAGCAGCCACATACTCCCTCGTCTATCCTCTTCACCTCCCACTTACCCTTCATCTTCATCCTCCATCTGTTCGGCCTTCATGGAACAGCAAGAAATCAGAGATGGAGAGCAAGAGAGAGAGTTGGAGAAAACGACAGGTTGGACTGTCAAGAAGAAGAAGAGGAAGGGGAGAGAACACGGAAAACAGCAGCAAAAGACGTGAGACCAAGAACAAGAGTTGGAAGAGAAAGAGTCTAAACGTTGCATGCAAGAGTATGTCAACGAAGGTGAGCTTTTGAATCTCTTTCTCCTAGCTTCAACTGATTCTGTTCTTTAGTTTTACGGTTGGGTTAAAGGAATAACAGAAAATGATATTCCTTGTTCTTGGGCCACGAAACAGAGAGCATTGAGGTCTAACATGCATGCATGAGGTTCTAAAGTCGCTAAAGTTGAAGCTTAATGCACATGCATGTGTTATTGGGTTCTTTGGAATCAAGGAGTACCGAATGCTTATGATTCTATTTTGCGTGATGACCGTAAAGACCAATTGGGGGTTGCATGTATGTAGATTGTTCTGTTTTTTTAGTGCAGAAACAGAGTCAAAGACGTTAGCTACAGTAAATTCGTAGAGGAACAGTGCATGTGTTACTGTAGCATCATCACCATTTGCTGAAAACTGAACTTGTAGCTGAACAGCGATATTTGAGTAAGGTAAAACCAGGGTAAACGGACTCTTTTGACTCTGAAATTTTGTAGATATTTAGTACACATCATGATCTTTAATATGAGCCAAAGAACACCCAAATCCCATGTGTACAAAGAGAATTATGAATTTCCAAAGTTCAACAGAAAAACTGAAACACTGTCAGTTTTCAGAAATGAACAGTCGTTTTCAGGCTGAATTTTGAAATAGTAAATGAGCTAGTTTATTGGTGAAATTTTCCAGAAATAAACTAGACATAACAAGGGTTAATTTGATAGGTCATACGCCTTAATCAGAGTTGTATCCAGAGAGATACGAATTTTTGAAAATGACCTATTAAGCTGGAACCTTTTTCTGAACAGCGAAGAAAGAGTGAAAAACTGGGAATGATACAGCAAGAAATAAGTCTAATGATTATTAGAACATGAAACTAGACTTAATTAGTGACAAATAGAAATTTGAACCACCCCAATCGGAGTTCTGTAGAATTAATAATGAGTTTTTGAAGTTAGGCCAAAATGCTGATAGCTTTTAGCTACCATGCGAAATTAAGAAAGAAATGGCCAAAGGTAATAAGAATAAACTCCAAGGGTGCAAGAATTCCTATGAGGCAAAGATAAGCCATTAGGTATTTGTTTTACTTGGCTCTAATAATATGACCATATGTTAGGGCCATGAGAAGTCAAGAAGAAGGAGAATGAAAACGAATGAAAGATACTTCAAACAACTCCATAGTTGAAAGAGAAGGTACAGCCGGAGGACATAGGCTAAGGTAGTGGACTTACCCTACTTGCGTGTATTGATTTATCTGCTTGTGTGTAATATGCATGATTGCTTTACTTGCTTGTTTAACATATTTAAATGGTTGAAGCTCTGTTTCTATTTATGCTATGACCATGAGTATATTTTATGAAGCATTGTAGCATGCAAAAATGTCATTATGTTAATATGAGCCTAAGTAAGGCAAGCATATCATACACTAGCATTTATCTTACATGCATTGTTCGGTAATGTTTGCTACCGAGATTCCCAGAATCTCACCCCCACAACCAACCATTAGGCGGTGAGCACGATAAAGAAGTGTTGCGCTTGGGGATCGAGAATGGAGTGTCTCTTGAAGACGACACCTTTGAAGGGAGTGCTTGAAGTTGCCGTAGAAAGAATGAACAGAGCAGACACCCCAATAGCTATGACGATGGCCTTGAAGTATGTTGACGCTTCCGTACGAATAATATAGGGCTGGGTGTCTAATTTTTAAGTATGTGTTTGGGAATGCTTCTGCATATGCCAAATTGAAAAGATCCAGATGGGTTGTTAGAATCACATTATCCGCCACCCGTAAAGGGCGAGGCCGGTAGGGGTGTTTTACAGTTTCGGCTTGACTATGAAGGTATTATCATGTTGTACTTTGAGTACTTCATACTCCATGGTCTCAAAAATGTCTCTGTGGCGCCCATATACCATGGCAACATAAGATACTCAATGACACGATCGTGGTCCGGTTGGCATAACCGAGAAACATGGAAAACGTTATGGAGATTAATCCGCTCGAGGGTAAGGCTATTTGGTATGCGATTTGTCTATGTGTGGGTAAAATTTCGAATGGTCTTACGTAATGCGGACTAAATTTTCACTTTTAAAGCATTCTACCGACATCGATTACCGGAGACATCTTTAGAAACATATGATCGCCAACTTCAAATTTTAGAGGTCTTCCTCTCTTGTCGGTGTAGCTCCTCCGCATGCGCTTTGTCTGCTAAGGGTTGTTTCGTGCTTACTATGATTTGTTTGGAGGTGGTCAATCAGATTTGGTCCAAGCAATTTCTGCTCAGATAAGGGTGACTATACGTTCGCCCTTGATATTTGATCGTATGAACTCAGAAAACTCTAGACATCTCGCCTATTTTCTTACTATGCATGCCTACTTTGCACGCACTCTAATATTCAAATAATAATCTCAGTCATTTTGTACCCAGGTCTAGTATTAAAACACAGGACTTACACGTCCATCCACATGGTGCTTGGTTACGCAGGCCTTACCGCCTGACCCATTCAGCCCTTCGGCTTAACATATATTGGCCTACCGGCTCAATCCAAAACCACAACACTAGGGATTTTAGCCTTAATACCTAGGAGATTATCCTCAGGCTTTAGGCATTTCAACTACTACCTGGTACGATAAATGTTTTGCCAGACTCAAGACGTATTGCAGACATACTAGTCACTATATCAATTCGCTTTTTACACAGTGCTAAGTACTACTGTCTTAAGGCCTAGGGACATAGCCCCGTGCACATTTACACACCTAGATCTTGAGCATCTGCTCGTTTATTTCATCTGAACCTTTCCCAATCAAGCTCTCAGACTATATTAGAAACTCGATTTTTCCTTAGGTCTCTAAGGTTTTTACTAGTTTCTACACAAGAATAAGAATTATTGATTGCAACAAGCAAAACTTTTCTTTGCTAAAATAATCACTACGCCAAACTTCTAACATAAGATGAGGATTTTACATTCTCAATATTTTTATTAGGAGTGAGGAGAAGTCAATGTACTATTCTTGAAGTAACCAAAAAATAGTTTCAACGAAATCCGAACTATGAAATTCACATGCTACTACAAACTTCATGTCCAATACTAATCAACAGATGCAAATGGTAAGAAGACAAAATTCAACTTCAGTCAACTGCAATAATCTACACATTCCATTTGATGTTTTATATACCTGAAATCTAATGGTTTGGACAGAGTTCAACACAAACATATTAGTACGGTGGTGTACTAAAGTAAGGTTTCGAGGGAGTATCAACAACAAAGATACTAAAATAGATGTTTAAGATTTCTTGAAGTGCACACTCAACATTTCATTTTAGAACTTTATTTCTTAACATTCGGGGATCTAATCTCTATGGTTTCTATTCTTACCAAACGCAACACATAACCTTCAAAACTTTCAAGTCAAAAAGTTCATGTTTAACTTTAAAGGCGTTTATCAAAATTTCAAGATGAAATAAGGGTATATAATGCATGGTTATCTCATTATAATAAAGTGATAAGAAATCTTTATTTCAATGGATCAAAGGTACAACGTATTTCAAGACAAAGGTTTCTATGCAATGCATGCCACAAAATTTCACCAAGTGTCGTTTCAATAGTCAAAACTAGTTTATCCATCATGTTTCATCTAATTCTAACATACACCATTTGAAGCTAATCTTGTTTAACATATCAACGACTAACAATCAAGTTTACAACAACAAGAGATTACCTAAAAAACAATAGTCGATAGAATGTAATACCAAAAACAATGGTAATTGAACCTCAGGTAATTTGAGAAAAATGATATCAACAGTATTTTATTGGTCTAGACCTTCACAAAGTGTGACAGCAAAATTCAAAGAGTGGCAATGCACACACCAAAATAGAGCTTAGAATGGTACACTCCAAGCCAATTTCATAAATTTTAATCCCTTAAAGATATTTCGGTATAGTGAAGTAAAATTTCCGAACTTCATTTGCCAATATAATTAAATGAAGCAAGTAATATCACAAGGATGTACAAGTCATAGCATCATTAAACATGTAAACTCTTTTTAGAGTAGGTTAACACAAAACACTTAGATTTTCAACTAACTATTTAAGTGTTACTTCCAACATATGATTAATTCTTACCAACACCTTGTGCAAGTGTCACCATTTAGAGTTCCTACGGCTAGCTAGTTGGACTACAATAATTACATGCATAAACTCTTAATAAAATACCGTAACAATTTGCACTTAACAATATTTCACAAATTTAAAGAAGAATCACGTTCAAAAATATAGTTTCAAACTAGCTTAGTTTGGAAAATTTAAGTGAAATGCTCGGGTTAGATTTCTAAGTAAACGAGATAATAGGACAAAAATGTTGCCTAGAAGTTAATTTCCAAAATAAAAAATGAGTGTTCAATCACATGTGTATAGAAAGTTGGATAACATTAGAAGCAATATCTCATATTACATACAACATGTTCAAAGCAACTAGCATTTGATCACAAAAGAAACAGATCAAATGGAAATTCTTTTCTTATGTCTTAATTTACCCCCTCCTAATAATATGGATTTCAAAACCAGGGAAAGCTCAATAGTAAGCTCTTCCTTCAAAGAATTTTTTTTAAGAAAAAAAAATAAATAAAACGATAGTAATCCAGCAAAAATGTCCAAGGTCAACAATTTTGTTAATACTAAGCGAGAATGTTGTTAGATGAAGAAATTAAGGGATAATTGTACTTGAAATTTAGTTTTAAAAGGAATAAATAATTTCACACAAAAGGTGAAATAATCTCTAGAATTATAGCTATTCAACAAGATGAATAGCACAAGATGCATAACGTAAACTATAAAAAAAAAATTTCTTTCTCCACCATTTAAAAGAACATACAATGAAGAGATGATCACAAAAGATTTTCAATGTCAAATTGGAGAATATCCGAGAAAGATCTACTTATATCCTTCTTTTGTGCCAAGTCGGTTTCAATCAAGAAATCTCAACCAAACATGCTATAATCTAGAAAGTTCTTCATGCTTTGAGTGAAAATTGAGAAATGAAATGTACTATTTACAATTGTGACAAACAAATGATCTAAATGATAGAAGAGAGTTCATACAAGGCTTTGCTTGATTTAGCATAAATTTCAACTATACATAATGATGTTAAAACTCTATTGAATAAGGCAAATATTTTCATAACCACATAAAAAGATTTGCTTGAGACATATTTAAAACCTTTAGAAACATGATCGATCATATTAGGAAGATCAAAAATCATATCCACATAATCCTCACTTCCCTTCTTTTGTGTTTCCTAAAAGAATATTTCTCTTTCAAGTTTTATTTTAATTTCCCGTATGGATACCTATTTCGATGTTAGAAAACTACTTCACGTGATGGTTTCCTCACACATACTCTAGGCATTAGTTTACTAGTACTTTTTTTTTTCCTTGTGTACATACTTCATAAAGAGTCTTTCAATACTAGCTAATCTGTCCCTCATCATTTAAGATATCTCATACTATCTATGAAGACAACCGGCCTAGAGGGGTAGAGCAAAATGGACCACCTATACGGCCCTCAATGATGCCTTGATTATGATTATGCCGGGTTCATAACAATAATTGAGACCCCAATGAAAAACATTGCTCTTGGTACTAGAATTGGTTTTATCTGTGGTTGTTTATTTTTTACCCCTACATCCATCTCTATCACTACCTTTGGGCACTGTAGTCCCTTATAACATCAGAATGAAGTAGTAATTAACACCTATTGCAAACATATATATATATATATATATTTCTTCCTTGCAAACTTACTATATTACTGTAGTTGCTAAGTCATAACAGTAATCTATGTTTAGTTATCACTATCTTCGTAGCCTCCCTTGACTGGTACTAGGTTCATATTCCGTTATGTGACTACATGTTATCTGTGACTAGCCTTTGGAGATGATACAAAAAGGAGTGGAAATTGGTTGTACGTTCACCGTCTAAGGGTTCATTCATCCTTTCTATCCAGAAGCAGTTCAAAGAAAAAGGGTATAAGGTTGATATTACCCAATCGTTTAACGGGTAGAGAAGACCCTTGCGTCGTTTTGCTCGTAAGTCATATTGACCTTTTCTAGATACTGGAGGTATGTTCTTTTGCTAGTCTTATAGTGTTGATCTGCCATTATGTAGAGCGCCTATTAATTTTCATTGATATCAGGACTCGTTGCAAGAAAGTTTGGATTCGTAAGAGGACTCTCTCTCAGAGTTATCTTGTCAGCTGAAAATACTCATGGTTGTCATCATTTGATGGATGATCCGATCTTATAGGTCTCTCTGGCTCAGAGGGTATGCTAGCCATTAGTTCTGGGTACACTATGTTCAGGGATACTAAATGAAAAGGTCCTTGATCATATATGGTTTCGTAAGGATATTCCGGATCGGGGTGGTATTCAGGTTCGGGATCAATTGTCGGAGCAATATCATATTCAGGAGCAGAAAGATGTATTAGCTCAAGGTTTAGTTCTAGAGTGGGGTATAACTGATCAGGTTGAAGTACAGGTTCAGGATTGTACACTAGTTTAGGATGGCATACTTCTGAGGGTTTATGGTTATGAATGGGTACAAGGGGTCTTTCAGGGTTTGGGTGATCTACCGACTCAAGGTGGTATACTGGTTCAGATTGATATCCTGGTTTGGAATGGTACATTGGTCTAGGGTTGTATATGGATTCGTCAAAATACTACGGTTTGAAATGATACTCTGGTTCTAGATCAGCTACATGTTCGGGGGGTGTGTAGATTAAATCAAGGTTACGTCTACATTCGACCAAATTTCAGATTTCTTGTTTCCTAAGCGGTATCCTTATCCTTCTAAGATAATCTAAATAAAGGGTTTCATCTTTGTCCACCTTTACACCAATACACCAAGGCTTTATCAGTATTCTTTTCAAAAACGGTTTTAAGATAATGGCTTAGAGCCCAACTTAGTTAATCAAACCGATTGGCCAGGTAGGTGTCTATCATGGGAGCCTCACCGTGCTAGGGTGACTGATTGGCTGATCCACATAGACTAGCCCTGCCTTCGGCACCAATGGTTTACTATAACTGAGCCAGGTTCTTGCCAGGTAAAATGCTCTTAGTTGAAAAACTCCAAATCTAACTCCGTTACTCAAACAATGGCCGGTAGGTGTATTTGTGGAAGCCTCGCCAAGGTTAACGATCGATTGACAACCACAAAACCCTTTCTAGACACCGTTTGTTTGGAGTAGCATAGTTAAATTCGGGCCAGGATGTCTACTCTGATACCAAAATGTAACATCTCAATTTTCTAAAGTGTTTTCAATATAGTTTGAGCAGAGTAGAGCATCGGAATAATTTAAAAGAGCGAGCATCTGATAAACCTTCACTGCTGGTGTGTCTGGTTGTTATTACAGTGGTACAATTATCCGAATATTTAATAATACAGTGATACAATATTTCATAACAATCTTCTCCGCTCGTGTCCTCACGCGTGCTGTTTACCCTTGTCCTCGGTCCTGGTTCCTCCGGACCCGAAGCTATAGTGAGGGCCGAGGTTCAATTACCATTGAACCTCGGTGTAACGGTTAACCTCATGCTTATGTAACAGTTATGTATGACAGATATTCATGACATTACAGCAATAATCAACATAAAAACTCATAATAGATTTTTCGGATAACGGTACACGCCCCACGCATATGTCCGTTATCTCTAGTCTGCACTATTCACCAGTGCCACGATGGCCTATCGTGTCCTCAGCGCTAGGAAAACTCAACGGCGTTATCAAGACCATAACCCGTGTACAGCTGTATGTATATGAAACTTTAAAACAATTTTTGAGTCTATGAATACATCTATCACATATATGTACACTATAAGCATCAGAGTTAGTGTTACAGTACGCGTCCGTACCTTCGTTGACGATTTTGGTACGTTCGTTCATCGGACTGTGGTCACGCTTATACTATAATAGTAATATCGCATTTATTAATTCACAACTAATATCTTAGTAGATATCTTAGTCACTAATGACCATTTTACTCATGGTGGAATTATTTTTCAGCTTATTTCCCTTATTTTTCAGAAAAACGCTGGCACAGTTTCTGGGCAGATTTTTCGTCTAAATTCAAAAAATCATAATTAATTCTAGAAAAATCGAAACGAGGATCTGTAAAATTATTTGCAATCCTTAGGATGTCTATTTTCAAGTAAAAATACTAAACCTTGCCCAGATTACACGAATCATTCCCAGTTCTTAAGTTTTGAGCCTCTGCCCAGAATTTTTCCAGAAATTCATAGCCCAACTTTGAGAATATTTATCTCCCTGTAAAAAACTCATTTTAACATGTTATTGACATATTTAAAAATCCCTATATGTCTATTTTAACCATGAATTTTCCCAGAATTTGGTTACTATATTTTCAATAGGAAATTCTGGCGTTTTCATGGCTGATTCCAGAAATTCGAAACCGATGAAATTTCGTTAGAAGTTTCGTTACTTTGATGTTTCTCTTCCAGAAATTTTTCTATATAACCTCCCTCATCCTTTTTTTGAAATAAAGCCAATTTTTCCCATAAAAACATGTAAATAGAATTATTCTAGAATATTTAAGATCTACACTACTTCTATCTAAGAATTTAAAAGCTAAAGACTAGAAACTAAAAACTAAAGACAAGCTTACCTCTTGAAGCTTCTTGAACTCCTTCCTCCTTCTTAGAAATCACCACTTGGTGGTTGATTTGGTGTGAAGAATGAGGAGAGGCAAGGCCTCTATTTATAGCAAAAGCTCATGAGTTTTATCCCTTGGATCAACTTTTCTTATCAATGGCTAATATTAATTTGTGCTTCTATGAAGATACAATTTGTGAGCAAATGCTTCCCATTGGTTAGAAACAATTACATTGGATTTAGCTAATTATCTTAATTTCCAAAATTAAATCCCCCATGTGCACAAAATATAATATATTTTAATCTCTCTCTCTCTCTCTCTCTCTCTCTCTCTCTCTCTCTCTCTCTCTCTTCCATCATCTTTTTCCTTGCTTTAATGAAATTCATTTTTGGTTGCATGATCAATCACTAATACTTTTAAATTCTGAGTATGCTTTTTGATTAGTAGTGGGATATCCAAATTTATGGTCTAATTAGATTCCCCTGGTTGTACTAAGCTTATTCTTCAACGTTTGCAAAAATAGCATTTACTAGGCTTACTTTCGAGGTTAAATTATGTGGGTTCAAGATAAGTCCTTATATTTTCTCCAGGATTCCTACTTCTTCACAAATATTTAAATTTGTATAAATTCTCACTTTATTTGTTGTTTTGAGTTTTTTCTTGTGTACATCGATATTTCTTGGATTTCAAACCATTATCCAATTTACTTTAGGATTTCAAACTTTATCAAATTTGCTTTAATTTTCTTTTTCTCTCTTGATTAATTGATTTAACTAAACATGAAAATTAGTGCTTAATTAGGAAAGTATTATTTCACCCTCATTTTATACTTTTATTTTGCCTCTTGATTATTTTGCAACTAATCCCAATTAGTGCAAGCTAACTTATTCATTTGTTCATATGAGAACTATAGTTTAATATGGTATTTATATCATATTTTATGATCCTTAAATATAATTTCAAAATTGGCCCTTGATTCTTCATTGAGTTAAAATATCCCTAATTGATGACTTTTAATTGCCACTAAATTTATTATGGACATTTATAAAATTATTTTAATTAACGTAAATTTAATTGTCATTTATTTATTGGTAATTTCCTTTAATTGATTTAGGTATTTTCATAACATTCTATGACTTTCTATAATTAAATAAAACTATATTGTAATATAATAATCTTAGGGTATTTTATGATATCTAAACCAAATTAGAAAATTTGGGTCTTTGGTTTATTTACTTCTAGAACAAAATTCCCTAAATTAAGCTACTAAATTTTGAGACCACATATTCACCTATTTCTAATAGGTATTATTTGCCCAAAAAATAGTATTTATGAGAATTATAAATTCTTGGGTATTACATTGGCTGTCAAATTAATGGATAATGTAACACCCCAATTTTCTAAAGCGTTTTTGAAGTAGTTTGATCAGAGTTTGAAATAGTTTAATTAGAGTAGAGCATCGGATTAGTTTAAAACAAACGAGTCACTGATAAACATTCATAGCTGGTGTGTTTAGTTGCTATTACAGTCATCCGAATAGTCATAAGTATGTTTATACACAAAAATCAAAAAGGACATTCTCCGTCTGGGACCTCATGCGGGCAGCTTACCCTTGTCCACGGTCCTGCCTCCTCCTGAAGCTGAGGCTATGGTAAGAGCTGAGGTTCAATACCCATGGTAACGGTTAACCTCATGTTTATGTACAGTTATGTATGACAGTTATCTCATGGTTTCACAGTAATATTCACATATAAAAAGCAATAACAACACAACCACCGCATATGAATGTTATTACAGTCTGCACTATTCACCAGTGCCACGGTGTACATCCGTGTCCTCAGCGCTAGGAAAACTCAACGGCGTTATCATGACTATAATCCGTATAAAGCTGTATGTGTATGAACAATTCTTTTAAAAACAAAGTCACAGTCTATGAACATATCTATCACATATAGGTATACAGTAAACATCAGAGTTAGTATTACAGTACGCGTCCGTACCTTCGTCGGTGTTGTCGGTATGTTGGCGGTCGGGCGGTGATCACGCGTATCCTATAATGGTAATATCGTATTTATTAATTTACAAATAATATCCTAAGGGATATTCTGGCCACTAATGACTATTTTGCCCTTGCAACATTTATTTTCCACTTTGTTTCCTCAAAATTCGTAGAACAACGCTGGTACAAATCTGGGCAGCATTTTGTCTAACTTTGAAAAATCATAATTAATTCTACAAAAATTGAAACGAGGATCCGTAAAATTCCTTGGAATCCTTAGGATGTCTATTTTTGAGAAAAAATATTGGTTTTCACCCAGAATTCTCTATTCATTCCCATTTTAATGATCTTCAACCACTGCCCAGAATTTTTCCAGAAAAATGTAGCTTAACTTTGAGAATTTTTATCTCACTGTACAGAAATCATTTTAACATGTTCTTGACATATTTAAAAAGCCCTATATGTCTACTTTATTCGTGAATTTTTCCAGAATTTCGTGACTATATTTTCAATATGAAGTTTTGGCATGTTCATAACTGATTCCAGAATTTTCAAAACCGATGAAATTTCGCGAACTTCGTTACTTTAATGATTCCCTTCCGAAAATTTTGCTATATAACCCCTCTCATCATTTTTTCAAAACTAAGCCAATTTTGACCATAAAAACATGTAAATAAAATTATTCTAGAATATTTAAGATCTAAACTACTTCTATCTAAGAATTTTAAAAACTAAAAACTAGAAACTAAAAGCTAAAGACTAGAAACTAAAAACTAAAGACAAGCTTACCTCTTGAAGCTCTTGAACTCCTTCCTCCTTCTTAGAAATCACCACTTGGTGGTTGATTTGGTGTGAAGAATGAGGAGAGAGACAAGGTCTCTATTTATAGCAAAAGCTTATGGATTTTATCCCTTGGATTATCTTTTCTCATCAATGGCTCTTGTTAATTTGTGCTTTCATGAAGACTTAATTTGGGAAGAAAACACTCTCATTGGTTGATTCTAATAACATAGGATTTAGCTAATTAAATCCCACATGTGCTCTATTATAGTATATTTCACTTTAATGAAATCTATTTTTGGTTGCTTGATCAATTACCAATACTTTTGAATTTCTGTGTATGTATCTTGATTAGTAGTTGGATATCAAGATTTATGGTCTAATTAGATTTCCTTGGTTGTACTAAGCTTATTCTTCAAAGTTTGCAAAAATAGCCTTTACTAGGCTTACTTTCGAGGTTAAATTATGTGGGTTCAAGATAAGTCTTTATATTTTCTCCAAGGTTCCTACTTCTTCACAACTATTTAAATTTGTATAAATTCTCACTTTATTTGTTGTTTTGAGTTTTTACTGTGCACATCAGATATTTACTGGATTTCAAACTTTATCAAATTTGCTTTAATTTCCTTTTTCTCTCTCTCTCTTTCTCTCTCTTGAATACTAGACACACACACACTCACAACTCTTTTCTCTTATTGGTGGATTAAATTTCACATGGATTATACTTTATTAAATTAATTGTAAAACCCTTAGATTAGCTTTTGTGTTTATTACATTAAATCTTGGCCCTACACCATTAAACATGAGCTGTTGTGATGTCATCCTTGTGATGTCACTTTGATGACATCATAAAGGCTTAAGTGTCATTAGCAAAGCTTAATTAACTCCTAATTGTATTTATTACCTAACCATGGAGACTTAGTGTTTAATTTACTCAAGCTTTATGCACCATAATTCATCATGAAGGTTTACACCATTATTAAGTGGGGACTTAATTGCTTATCAATCCTTAAAAATTTCTTAAGTATTTACATCACATTATCTTGCTCTTTTTATTATTCAAGAACCATAGTTTAATATAATAATTATTTGTATTTTAGGATCCTTAAATATAGCCTAAATATTTGCCTTCGGTTGTTATAAATTCCCAAGGGAAATTTGCCTAAAATATAGCTAACAAATTTACACAATTTAGAGACAACATACTCTTCTTTGTTAAACATGTGGTATTTGTCAAAATATGTCTTTCTTTATAAGTAGAGATTTTAGGGTTTTACAGATAACCTTTTTGGCCCCAAAATGTTTAATACAAAACCTCTGCGACAAAAGATGCAATACGAAACCTCAATACTATTCTCTAAAATATCATAAACAAGTCTACAATTTGCAGAGTACCTGGGAAATTGTAAACTTGGAGCACTTGGAGATACTGAGAATTTGAGATATGAGTGAAGAGGAATAGAGAGCGGAAAAAATACCTGAAGAGTGAGAAATCGATGAGGATGCAGAGAAGAAGAATGAAGTGTAGTTGCAAGACGGTGGTTGTTGGTCAGAGACTCAGAGTTAGAGGAAGAGGTAGACTGAGGATGGAGAGCGAGTGGAGTGGAGCTGTGGAGGAAGAGGAAGCATGAAGGTTGAAGAAGAGTATCGAGAACGTTTACGAGACGAGGGGAAAACATAATTTAAAAAAAAAAAAAAACAAAAGCGAAATTATAAAAAAGATAAGATATTAGTTAAGCCAAATTATTGGCTAAAATAAAATATCATATAATAAATACATATAATTTTTTTAAATATAGAAGGCTAACTGGGGCCTTGATAAAAGATTAGCTGGAGCCAAATTATTAGCCAAAATAAAATATTATATAATAGATAAATATATTTTAACAAATTTTAGAATATTTTAGAAGGTTGACCCCAGTTGGCCATAAGACTGAATAACAAGCATTTAGCGAACCCTATCTACCATATTGATGATATCAAGGACACGGACACTTGGGCTATTGTTGCATGTGTTCTTAGGTCCATTTTTTCAAAAGAACAACTATCACCTATCCAAAAATAATTATATATTTAATGATTTTAAGAAATCTATTTCAAGGCACATGCTCCTATGAATAGTAAAAAGAGACAACTGATGTAATACCCTAAAAATCACATTTAGCATAACCACTATATTTTGATAGATAAAGCCTATTTAAAATAGGTGAATATATGGTCTCAAATTTTGTGATGAGTTTATCCTATTTTCTAGATAATTTTTCTTTAGGATTAAGGTGACCAATAATTTAATTTTTTTAAATTTTGTTAGGCATCATAAAATACAATAAATACCATATTAAACTATGGTTCATGTAGAATCAAAAAGAGCAAGAAAGTGTCATGAAAATACTTAAACAAATTTGGAGAAATCAATAACAATTAATGACCAACCAAATCTTCACTAAATTAAATAATTGTACAAGCCTTCATAATTGATCAAAGCACCAATTTTCATAATTTATTAAAGTTCCTAATACCCTATAATTAATATCTAGGGCATATTTAATTCATAAAGGGCCATAAAGAATTATCAAAACACTTGAACAATTAAGGGGCAATTACTAACAATTAATGAGTAATTAAATTTACACTAATAGAACATTTGGATAATTATTTACAATTAATATTAATAGTCATCAATTAGAGGTGAATTAGGCTAAATAAGAAATCAAAGACCAATAAGGGATTGAGATTAGCATAAGATGGATTACCAATGGTCATAAACTACTCTAAACACCGATAATGCAATAATCAAGAGACAATTAAGATGTTAATTAAACTTTAATCAAGCTTTGAAAAGTCAACAATTGCAACTATGATCTAAGGGCCAAGATTTAACTTCATAAAGCTAATCTAAGGGCTTAAAAAAAATTAAGAAGCTTAATCCATGTGAAAATAGAAGAACCAATGGGAGGAAATTAAACACCCACATGCAAAATGAGTCATGAACCAACATTAATACAATGAAGACTTTGAAGGCTAGTGGAAGAGGATAAGAGTCCTTTGTCATAAAGGCTCTTACATATATTGGAAGAGCATAATGAAAGAGAAAGATGAAGTGTTGTGCATGTGTGTGTGTAGTATGAAGAGAGAGAGAAAAGTCAAGGTATTAGCCAATAGGGAAATTAGGCATAAAACAATTAGATTAATCCATGAAATTAATTCAAGACATAAGCAAAGGGAAACCTATACAAAATAAATTGTATCTTGAGATCCACTAATCATAAATCAAATATAAGAAGTGATTATTAACAAGCATAATTCAAGCTTGAGATTGACTATAACCAAAGTCATTTCCTCAACTTTTGAGGATTGTGTCCAATTGAGAAAATAAGAGATTAAGGTCTCTAAATGAAGCTATAAACCCCAAGATTTCAAAACCAAAAAGAAAATTTGAATCAAACTTCATTAAGATCCCCAAATGAATTTCTATCTAGTGGAATACAAAATGGAAGAGGTAGGAAATTCTAATTTAAAGAGAAAGCCAAGAAGTAGTAGGATATTTTGCAAAAAGTTTTGGAAGAGGATAGCATGGAAGATGATCATGTACTTTGGATAGGAAAATGGAAGAGGATGAGGGAGAGAGGAGAGAGAACGAATTTGAGAGAAAGGAGGGCTAGGATTGGAGCTCTCAACTCACCTAAATCCAAAGGATGAAAATGAATGGAAGTTGCTAACTAGTTAATCTCAAAATTTGCTATAAATAGGGAGGTAGTGCATTCATAAATCCTCACCAATTCACAAAGCAACAACATCTGAAATATAGAGAGAAAGTGAGAGTGAGAGTCTTGGAGAAGAAGGAGCAAAGTTCTTGGTAAGTTCTCTAGCTCTAACTTTAAGTTCTTTAAGTTCTAGTTCTTAAATTTTTAGATAGAAGTAGTGTAGATCTTAAATATATTAGGATAATTTTATTTACATGTTTTTATGGTCAAAATTGGCTTTATTTCAAAAAAAAATGATGAGGGAGGTCATATAGCAAAATTTCTGGAAGAAAATCATCAAAGTAACGAAGTTAAGCGAAATTTCATCGGTTTCCGAATTTCTGAAGGCAGTGATGAAAACGCCAGAATTTCATATTGAAAATACGGTCACAAAATTCTGGGAATATTCATGAATAAATTAGACATATAGGGATTTTTAAATATGTCAAGAACATGTCAAAATGATTTCTGTACAGAGAGATAAAAATCCTCAAAATTAGGCTATGAATTTCTGGAAAAATTCTGGGCAGAGGTTCAAAACTTTAAAACTGGGAGTGATTCATGTAATCTGGGCAAAATTTATTATTTTTACTTGAAAATAGACATTCTAATAATTCCAAGGAATTTTACAGATCCTTGTTTCGATTTTTTTAGAATTAATTATGATTTTTCAAAGTTAGACAAAAATCTGTCCAAAATTTTGGACCAGCGTTTTTTAAGAATTAAAGGTGATAAGTTGGAAAGTAATCCCACCAAGGGTAAAAAGGTCATTAGTGACTAGGATACCTTCTAGAATATTTTTTGTGAATTAATAAATGCAAAATTACCATTATAGGATATACGTGATCACAGTCCGACCGTCAACGTACCAACATCACCGATGAAGGTACGGACGCATACTGTAACACTAACTCTGATGTTTACTGTATACCTATATGTGATGGTTGTATTCATAGACTGAGATTCTATTTTTAAAAAAGTTATTGAGCATACATATACAGCTGTACACGGGTTATGGTATTGATAACGCCGTTGAGTTTTCCTAGCGCTGAGGACACGACCGTACATCGTGGCACCGGTGAAATAGTGCGAGACTATAATAACGTTCATATGCGTGGTCGTGTTCGGTTATTATCTTTTACATGTGGATATTGCTGTGATATCATGAATAAACTATCATACATACTTGTTACATGAACATGAGGTTAACCGTTACCAGCTATACACAGGTTATGGTATTGATAACGCCGTTGAGTTTTCCTAGCGCTGAGGACACGACCGTACATCGTGGCACTAGTGAATAGTGCAGACTATAATAACGTTCATATGCAGTGGCTGTGTTCGGTTATTATCTTTTACATGTGGATATTGCTGTGATATCATGAATAAACTGTCATACATACTTGTTACATGAACATGAGGTTAACTGTTACCTGAGGTTCAATGGGTATTGAACCTCAGCTCTTACCATAGCTTCAGGATCCAGAGTAAACAGGATCGAAGACAAGGGTAAGCAGCAGATGTAGGAACCGGCTGGAGAAAGTCCTATTGACATGTACTTTACAATATCGACATTTGAAAAAAAAATTGTAACGTCTTATTTGTTAAAAACACATACATTACGGTGGATATTTATCGTTACTTTTTAATACTATTTACTTCTGATGCTCAACTCTGATCAAGATACCGTGAAAACGCTTTCAAAAATTGGGATGTTACAATTGACACAAAACCCAAGAAACTAGTTGTGGTCATATCAGTAAATGAGGCCACTTATAAGTAATTGCATGGGGGTATAATAATAACAAAATTAAATTATGAAAATAGATAAAGAGAGTTTCATTACCATTAAATGGATTTAAAGGTGGGGATTGGGAATTTGAAGTGGAGAGGCTTTGGGAGTGAAAGTAAATTTGTGTGTGTGTGTGTGTGTTTTTGGGGGGGGGGGGGGGGGGTCCACATATTATTCCTGGTCCTTAATATTAGATATATTTGATGAGTTAATATTAGTCTTAAATATAAGATAAATTTTTTATATTTATCAATATTTTTCTAGTTTACATTTATTGATGCTCTCTTAAAAATACTCAAGGAGGAGAGGGAAGAAAGGAATTAAGAAAGATGACTATGATGTTTAAGAAAATACATGTCATATTAACTAATCTAACTAAGGGCCCGTTTGGATGAGCTTTTTAAAAAAGGACTTTTTTTCAATTGCTTTTTAAAAAAGTGCTTTAATTAGAAATTAAGTTATTTTACGTTTGGATACACAATTTAAAAAGCACTTTTAAATCAAAAAGTTGTTTAGATGTTAAAATAGATAAACACCTTTTTATTAGTAAAATTACTGAAATAGACATATAAAAGAATTTTTTTTTTTTTTCACATTCGTTTGGATAAGAAAGCACTTATGTTAAAATTTTAGAAATATTATATTCAATAATTGAATTTTAATAATATTGAAATTAAATTGTTGATATAGTTTTTCATACACCCATATAGATCAAAGTTGTTATCAAATATAAAAATATAAAAAATCAGGAAAAATAAAAAAATTACATAAAAAATATTAAAAATTAGAAAAAGACTTGTATACCATAAAAATAAATTATAACAATCATAAGATTTTACATAGCAAAAACAAAATATTACAAATTACAATGCTATGACTAAAATGAACTAAAAACAAAATATATTTTATTTATCAGTGCTATTCCACAGCAACCACTTAAATTAATACAAAAATATTATACAATACTGAATAATATATTAAAAAAAGTGTTTCTCTCCTCGTACTGCCTTAACTTGGAAAGTCTCCTCTCATTGATAACTGCAGCATCCTGTGACAATTTCCAAAATTATACAGCTACCCAGAACAAATTGATTCAAAACTAACAAGCATTAATTTATCTATGAACCTTTCTAGTCAGTGGCATTTGAAACATCTGAAGCATGGATTGCTCCAGAATCATTGGTGGTAGGACTGCCCAGCAATAATGGATTCTCAACTAATACACCAATGGAAATAAATGACTTCAGCTGGATATGGAGAATAAAAACCTGCACACTTAACTAATGAGACATGTGCCCTTCTAGAACTTTGATGAGGAATAGATTCACATGTTAATAAAAGCAATGAAATAATGGATAGACGAGAAACCATCAATTGAACTCAAAATAAAACGGCAAGAGAATTTTTTCAGGAATATATTATTTTGTATAAAACAGTTAGCATAGGACAAAAGGCAGGAACCAGAAATGAAAACGAACATTAAAGCTTAATATATCTTGCACCAAAGTGCAGGAAAAAAAAGAGAATGTGCAGAGCGAGCTCCAACAAGAACAAAGGATCATGCTGGGAAGATTCCTCAAGAACTGCATGCAATATGAAGCATGAGCACAGAGACACAAGTTCATGGAGTTCAATTTGCATTTGTTAGAGATTGAAGACAATTTTAACTGTTGCTCTTTTCATTTTCAAGGAATTTGATGTGCGTGTTTTTCCGCCAAATTAACCATGGTTTAGTTTTAATCATTCCCCAAACAGTTTGCCAAATAAAATATACTAGGTTCAATCACAAAGTGAATCAGCTAATAGGTACCTCTTTTACAACTTTCCCATTGACTTCTTAAAGCATTTGGAATGTGATCAAACCAAATTCCATCAAGTTCTTTTAGAAAGCCTTCTCAGGGTTGCTTGCATGAAGTCTGTTGATAAAAACTAGAAAACATAAAACTTCAGAAACTTTGGGTGCAATACAAATTGTTATTCCTGAAATGACAATGATGAATACCTACATTGAACAGGTGGAGATTATCACCATGAAGTCCCTCTCTGTGAATGCTAAGTAGCTTGAGAAAGCACCATCCTGTGTGCCATAGTGTCATCACAGAGAGAGATTGCTGAAAGGCTAAAACCTTCAACAGAGCATTTAAAATCTACAGATTTCAGAGGTAGACAGGTATTTTTTTTATCTTGCTTAGTATTGAAAGAACAGAAGGAGACCAACTGAAACTACATAAGACACACACAAATAATAGCTTATTACAAAATAGACAACCAGTGGCTTTGTCCTGAGGGGAATATAAGTCTCTAGAGGAGGGAAAAACAATAGCACATTGAAGTGTATGTTGAAACAAGGCAGAACTGAAGCAGAAGATATTCCAGGTAAGAACTAGTCGTTCTAAACTCTCTAATAGCCTTATGAATTTCAGAATAATAAGGCAGAAACTCATGAACTCTCTGAGGCATACCCCCACAACAGGTAGTTTCAGGATAATGAAAGGAATTTAGAAATATTGCTCAGGTTATTTTCCACGTTACTTGCTTCTATGAATTGGAAAAGGAAATGATAAAGCACCAAAAATCTTCTTCTCTTCTTTTGTAGTGAAGCAAATTGATGCTCGTTGTCTTATTTTGTTTATTGATTTTTTTAATGCTCGTTGCCTATTTTCAGTGCTTTTCATTTTGCCTTGTTTGTTAACTTATGGTCAAATTGACTATCTGGTTCATTTACATCTTACAGATAATAATTTGACAGTGGAGATTTATTCTTCTTTTTTTACTTTGCCCAGCTATCCAGCCTTTCCCTCAGGTGCAATTATAGAAACTACATGTTGTGGGGGTATGCAACTACTCTTCCTTTTGGCCCATTAATTTGTCTAGAATCGCATGTTCACAAGTTATAATATACAGTATACTCATGAACTCTCTCTCTCTCTCAAGTAATATGGAACTTTTCCATTTGACTTAGCTACTTTTTCTGTTCACCTTTCCATATGATATCATAACTCGTCTCTTACGCCACCCAGAAATATTTGCAAGCAAATTGATACAATATCCAAACTGAAGACAAACGTAAACACTAGTCTCTGCAGTAATATTCTAATAAACCAGGAAGGTAATTCCTAATCCAACTAACAGGGCAATCAAAGATTCAGGAACCTAATCAAAGCATTAAACAGCATAGTTCCATGTAGATATTTAAGACATCAAAAACCAAGTCCTAGTCCAAAAATGCAGTGAAAAATAGATAAAATCTAATAAGTTAATTCACTTTCAGAGACCAATTTAAATTTTAAGATAAATGCAGGGTTTACGGAAGAGATTAACCTTTCAAATTAAAACCAGAAAATTTTCAGCGAGGATGCATCTCAAAACCACCAATGTTGATACCATCAGCTGTGTTTTAAGACGAAGTCACTTTCATCGATCACAAATTTAATCAGATTTGAGCCTATCCAATAATATCAAAACAAATTTTTGTGAATGGTTTGATATCCTGTAAGTGAAAGCTAAAGTCTAAAGAGAGGAGAAGGAGGTTTACCTGTAAGAGAGGGAAGGAGACGGCGCGAACTGGCGATGGTGAAGGAGAGGATGGTGCGAACACGCGATGGCGAAGGAGAGGGAGTATACGACGCGAAGGGTTTTTTTTCCAAGGTATCTCGTGGTCATTTGTCCAAAACAATCAAAATAGCCGGTCACAATTTTTCATTCCCTCTCATCTACCGCATGACTTTTTTTTAAGCTTCAAAAAGAAGGAGAAGTTTAAGCTTTTTTGTGTTTTTTGCTTTTTTTAAAACCCCACATCCAAACACATAAAATAACAAAAAACACTTTTTTTAACAAAAAAAAAAAAGGACTTTTTTTATAATAAAAAAGCCCATCCAAATGCAGCCTAAATTTCTTAATCTAATCATTAGGTAAATATATCTTATATTAAAGACTAGAGATAATATTTTAATTATATCCAAAGGCAATTGAGGGATTTTGGAGGTGGCGACAAAGACGACGGCCGTGACCGCAACCGTTGGGTGGAGGTTAATTAATGTTTATTTTTAAAAAAAAGTGTGAGGTTCATTTTTATCATTTGCTTTTAGTTTAATTTCAAGAAAACATAACATCTCATGAGAATTATTGAAATTGGGAACACCTCTCTATCTTTTACCATTTTAAATGGTGTTTGTGTCTTTTTCCCTAAGAATAATGAGAATGTATTTGGTAAAGGGATTGAGAAATTGAGTAAGACATACTAATATTAATATGTGCACTAATTATGAAAGAAATAATAAGTCATTAAAATTAAAAATAAGTTACAAAAAAGTAGCTGAAGTAAAACACCTCTAAAGACCCTACATTCATGATGCATTGATTCTTTGAACAAAAAAAAAAAAAAAAAATGATGCATTGGTTACACTACTAATAATTACTCTAGCTTTATTTGATGGTTACACATTGGGAATGCAAATAGATTATTTGGTGCTTTAAACTCCTCCGTTGCATCATCATAAGCAAGTTAGACAAAGAAGCATCACACTGCCCACAAATCTCGCCTTTGAAAAAACTCGCTAGCAATGGCAAACTGAGATGGCATCAAGATTTCACATAGAGCCACTACAAGCAGCTTACAATTTCTATTCCCCTTAAAATTTTTGGTTGTTGCTTGACATAATATGTAGGCACATGAGAGGAGGACTCTTATGGCACTAGTACAAACAAAAAAAAGGTTTTTAGACCGCTACATTTAAACTGAATATAGAGGATCAAGTCTAAAAAGTACGACCAATGGTAGTTTCGTAAATATGAAGAACTTTTAAGATCGATTCCTTTAATATGAGGACTAAAAAATATCATTTAGACCAATTTCTCAAACAACCGGTCTAAAAAGTTTTAAAAATGTCGATTACTTTTAAGACCAGTTGTCTTTTTTTAACCGGTCTAAAACATGAAACTTTTAAGACTGATTATTAACAATAACCGGTCTAAAAGATGAGGAATAAAAAAAAATAGATTTATTACTTTTAAGACTGGTTGTTAAGAATTGGGAAAATGATAATAAAGGACTTAAGAAAAATAATATTTACTAAAAAGGACCATAAAAATAGTAATTATTTTAAAGGACTAGAAATTAAAACATTAAAATAGAAAGACTAAATTGTCCTTAGTCATATTTTCTATATTCTATCTAGCTGAATTAGAATCTGCAATGATTTTTACAAGTTCTAAATCTCACACAACTATCTTGGCTTCACACTTTCTCCTTCTCACATTTCTTCTTCCTTCAATCCCGTCGCCTGAGTGTGGGAGGAAGAAGATGGATGGCATGAGCTTTAGCTTATTACAACCAAAATATTAAAAACAAAAAACAAAAACAAAATTCTTCTTCAGTTGTTTACGCAACCCAAAAGACACATCCTACAACCTCCAATAGTATCCCCAAAAGAAATAGATATTGCTTTATTACACCTAAAACCTACCCTTAAATATCTTCATCTTCATCCCTGTCCAAAAAAATAAAAACCAAAGTACCATATTCCCTACTTTATAACCCTAGTTTTCTTGGAGAAATTTGAATCTTCTTGCTTAGGTCAGTATATCCAGTCCTGTGGTAAGCGCATGTCGTGATTCACTGACTCATCTGCTCTAGCACTTAGTCTTTGCTGCTGCATGAGTAGAGCATTTCTTCGTGCCATTAATGCTTCTACAACACCCAAAAAAACAACACAAAATCCATTAGTAAAACATGTACTTGTGATAAGCATCGTCAAGCATCTGCTCCCATTGCTTCATCATCCGCTACTTCTTTGCATAAGCTAATATCTTGGCTTTTCCTCAATTGAATAACTATCGACATCTTATCTTCATAGGACCTAATCAAGAATCTCCTCACCTACAAACAGATCCAAGGATCTAAAGTTGACGAAGCGTGCAGATCTGAAAATTAAGAAGCGAAGTAGAAAATCTAGAGGAAACCATCGACTACATATCAGCGATTCAGATGCAAATCTGAGCCTTGACCGATCTCGCGCGACCGACTCTCCGCCTGTTCTTCTACCTCCACCTCCGCACCACCTGGCTAATCCGTGTTGTGATTCAAAACTTAATGTTAAATGATAAATCCCAATTTTAATATATTTTATCTCACCTTATCCATTTACTTTGGGGATTATTTTAGGCTAATTTGGATATATTAGATAATATTTGAATTGTTAGCCAATTTTAGGAAATAATATAAATCTGAATTAATTATGAGATTATTGGGCTTTAATTATTAGTATCTTAATTGTTATCTTGTGATTAAAAAAAATATCTCTTAATATATGATAGATCATGATTTTATTATATTAGAAGATCCTATGGTGCAGAATTTTTCGGGGAAGCTAAAAAGGAAATCTAATAGTGAAATTTTATGGAGCTTCTTATATTTTAATGGGCTCAAATTGATACCCTAAAAGCCCTCTTTTCTTCCTATTAAATTAACCTAGCCACCAAGAGGAGATTCACGCTCCCTTAGAGAGCCGCAGAGATTCACGCACGCTGGAGAGACACAGCCACAGATCACATCTTTCATCTCCATCAATTAATTCAATTCAAACCTTGTCCAGTGGGTGATGCGCAGTAACCAAGGCAAGTGAATTGAAGATCAATTCCTCTCATTCTTCCACTCACGTAGGGACCCACGCTATTTCCTATTGCATCAATTGAATATTCAATTCATCAATTCAAATGGTTGTGACCTGTTGCTCGAACTGGAAGGAAGGGTTGTGATGGAAGCGTAAGCAATTGGAGATAACTTGGGAGGATCATGGAGGAAGCTAGAGCCTAGAGCTTATACTTGAAGATCACAAGGGAGTGTCTTTCTTTTTATCTTTTTAATTCAAACTTGAGATTATTTAGTTTTAAAGGATTTTGAGTTGTATTAATTGAGAACAATCTAGTTTTATATTGTAAACTTATTTTTTTTGGATTAGATTGATATTCAAGTTTTTATGCTTATTGTTGGATTTTTGTTTGCAACCTTTAGATTGTCAATTGAATTAATAATTGAGTTTTCGTTATTAATTTAATTGTCAATTGGGTTTATCGATTTAATTGTTTAATTGAGTTGATAAATTATCTGGTTGTTTAATTAGGTAATTGTGAACAAGATGCCAAAATTATTTAGAAATTAATTGTGTTTGGTTTTTAATGAGTTTAATTAGCCACCGCTTATTTCACTATGAGTTTTCTAGTGGAATAAGTGTTATTGAACTTGAGGGTTTCCAGGTTTCAATTAGGTAATTAAATTAATTAATGCCAATATTTCATTAATCCCTTTGGTCTAATTAATTGATTTAGGCTAAGAAAGTGAACTCCATGTAAATCCGAGTTGTCCCCTTCACCGTACCTTTTGTGTCTTTTCTTATTTGATTTTCTTAATAGTTAGTTAATTTCTATTCTTAAGATTTTAATTATTCTCTCATATCAAAACCCCCAAATTTGCATCCGCATCTAGATTAGTTTCATTCTCATATAGGTTTTAGAATCATTTTCATCTTGCATTTAGTTAGTTTAGTTTCATTGCATTTTTCATCACCTAAATTCAATCTAAAGAAAAACCCACAGATTGCTCCTTGGGAGAATGATCTAGATTGACCTTATATTACATAATCAATTTTCTTCTTCTCTCTTTTTTCCCTTTTGATTTCCTGAATTTTCATTTTCATTATTTTCTTCGATCCAACCTTTGTCTCTGGTGGTAAGTAAAGACTTCTGAATCTATGAAGTGCATATCCATATATTATCTTTTTCCCTTTTTCTCCCTTCAAGTCGAATCATCAGTCTCATACTTAGCATCAAGACTTAATGATTCATCTGTGTTTCAGTTGATGCTCTGTTCTTGTGACCAAAGCAGAGGCTGAAACTAAACATGTCTGCAACATTGAAACAGAGTCATGTATGGCTCATGTGAATCTTTGTTTCCAGATCCCATGAATTGTGAGTAATGGTTGCTAATAAACTGATGAGATACTTTTAAGACAAGTTGTGTACACAACCGTCTTAAAAATGAGACTTTTAAAACTAGTTATTTTACATAAACTGGTCTTAAAAGCCTTATTTTTTAATCCTTATGTCTTACAAAACCGGTCTAAGACCGGTTTCTAATAGACTTTTTAAATCGGTTATATTGAGACCGGATCCATAATTAATCTAAAAAATAATTTTCACCGGGTCTAACAAACCGATTTTTGCACTAATGTGGCGAATCCAAGGACAATCTCGTGGCTCCCTCAGAACAAAGAGATGCGTTTGCTATCCTTTATTGTTTTAAACTTTAATCGCGTTAATTTATAAGGGGAAGCTCAAAGACTTTATAATAATTTTGTAAAATATTAATTCATATTTTTTTAACACACTTATTATCTATGTGCTATGTTTCCATGTCGCATTTTTAAGTTAGACATATTGTATATCATATGTGTTGTCACAGTTCACAAATGTCTAATCCTAAGCAAAACAGCCAATCTGCTTTATTTTTAACAAAAACCAAATTACTTCACATTCCTATCCTCTATATAGTATCATTCAACGCACACCGACCTGGACAACGGACAGGGAGAAGTCCATGAACAGTTTTACGAAGATGTGAGTAAGTACTATGAATAGTAGGAAATACCTGCACCTAACAATCCTAACCCTCGTGAGCTCTTGAGACCCAAATTACTTAAACTTTTATTGCGCCAAAAAGTTATTAGAGATAATATATATATATATTAAAAAAAATTAACAATTTAGACTTTTGGTCTAATTGTTAGGGTTAGGTTTTGCAATAAGTTTTTTAGTTTTTCTACGAGTTTGAGCTTCACAAAACTATCTTGAATAAGCTGGACCCACTCAAATTACGGGTCCAGATTCTCTTACCGGCAAAGTTTCTCATCATCCCTCATTGTCTTTTAATTATAACCATCAAATATTAATTGAATGGCTTAGAAAGAGACACATCATCTACTTTTTAAAATTTCAAAATTACTTCACGCGTTAAAGCTGGAATTTTAAAAAGTAGATGATGTGTCTCTTTCTAAGCCGTTGGATCAATATCTGACAACTATAATTAAAAGATAATAAGGAATGATGAGAGATTGGCTGGTGAAAGGATCCATTTCCCTCAAATTACTAGCTCTAGGTAAATGAAATAGTTGGACGACTTTAATTTTGTTCAGAAAGGGTGCCAATTTATTGATGACCATAAATTTAGGGTAGAAGAAATTTGAAAATCTTGTAAAATTATTAGCTACAATCATGATCCACAAATTTTCCAACAAATTGATACTTGATGACATAACTTTCAACTCGCAAACTAATAAAATAAAACTTGCAATTTTTACAAAAAAAATTTATGTATTCCAGCCGAGTTCAATACAAGTTCATAGATGTCCGATCTCATATAAGAATGAGCCAAATACAAACATATATATATATATATATATATATATATATGGGTTTAAACTTCTCATATTGCATAAGAAGAAGAAGATTCCTACACACCTATGAAATAGTAGAACCCACATATATATATATATATATATATATATATAATGAGCTTTATATATATGTGTGGGTCCCACTATTTTATGTGTGTGTGACATGAGAAAACACTTCTCCTACAACATGAGAAGTGTTTTTCACACACACACACACATATATATATATATATATATATGAGATTGTAATCTCGGGCAATTCAACAATCTGAATCGTGGGTATTATGTGTGTGTACCACTTACACTACAAGAAAACTGGTAAATGGAGGCGGTTTTAGGAGCATTTAGAGGCGGTTCAAACCGCCTCTAATTGCAACAGCAGGCGGTTGAAAAAACGTCGAAGTTACCACCGTCGGGAGCCAAACTGAGGCGGTTTGAAGGAACCGCTGGTACAACCGCCTCAAAATATAATTCGGGAGGCGGCCGAACCGCTCTAAATATCATTCGTAGGCGGTTTCAGAGGCGGTTTTCTGAACCGCCTCTGAATATGATTCAGAGGCGGTTTTCTGAACCGCCTCTGAAAATGAAAAAGGGATCTAAAAGGAAAAGGGAAGGTTTGAACCTGGCACCTCTAGGTGTGTTTGGTGATAATGTAACCAACGACACTATCAAAACAAGTTGTAACAAGATTCGTTCTAAATATATATATTCTAAACTTTTTGTGGGTGTGGGTCCGCCATCGCGCCTCCCCAACCGCCTCTAAATGTAAATTAGAGGCGGTTTATAATAACAAATTTCTAATGATTCCGATTTAGAGGCGTTTTACCGGCGGAATTACAAACCGCCTCAATATTATTAAAAAACAGAGGCGGTTTATCTTAATCCGCCTCAGGAACCGCCTCTATATGTTCCATTTAGAGGCGGATTAAGATAACCGCCTCTGTTTTTTAATAATATTGAGGCGGTTTGTAATTCGCAGTAAAACCGCCTCTAAATGTGTTTTAGAGGCGGTTTACATAAAACCGCCTCTAATAATCGGTCGGTATTTACCTTTTTTTTTGTAGTGTTAGGTCCTATTTATAAATCTCAATTAACTAACTCTCTCATATCAAAGAGAATTAGTTTACTCAATAATTATAGCTATATTTCCAATTTTTTTTGGATATATGAATTGTTCCAAGAGTTAACATGAATAAATTCTTTTTGTTTATTACAATTAATAGGGAGAAAATTGTAAAAATCGCTTTTACTTTACTTATAATAAGAACAAAAAAATTTCCTCAAAAAGGATTTATAAATAAGACCCCCCCCCAACACACACACACACATATGTACACACACACATATATATATATGTATACACATATATATACACATATATATAGATGTATATACATCTATATATATGTATATACATACACACACACACATACACTTAGTCTATCAGGCCTACTTCATTCCCAAAAGAACTACTACCTCCGTTCCTTTTTTCTAGTACTACCTCGTATCCTTTATATAAGAGTTGGTTCACTAATTTTGGTAGATTAAGAAAATTAGTTTTATTAGTTATTTGTAACAAATATATGTTAGTTTTATTAAAATATCATTTTTCATCATGACTATTCTGGGATTGCAACTTCTTAATGTGTGGAATCAATAGGGATATTGAGAGAAAATTATAAATTTGGGAGATAAAGTGGATTGAAGTCTTATATTCGGGAGCAAGTCATATCCCAAAGTAGCTCTTATATCTAGGTAGTACTATTATATCCCATTTGGGAGCAGATAATAATCAAACGGTAGGTTAATTTGTTAGTATTGAATGAAATATGGTTGTGGGGTTGGCATTTGCCTTTTGTTTTCATGCTATGTCCTCACATTTACTTTACCACTGCATATAATAAAACCATGGGAGAAATATTACTATAAGGTCTTAAAGAAAAGATTTAATTACTAAAAGGTCTTAATGACAAGTACTTAGTCTCAACAGCATGAAACTATTGTCATCCTGTACTAAAATTCACTGCATACTCCTCAGTTGTTATCAAGCTTTTTTCCGTGATTAAATCCCTTCTTTGATGCCTTATAGCAATTCCCCATAAAAGCCAGTGAATCAATGACTTGGGATGCTGGGGTCCATTCAATAATTTGGTCCAGATCAGCTAGCGAGGATCCCAAATCGAGCAAAACTCATGTCTGCTATTGGCATCACACGCTCAAAATGTGTTCAACAACGTTGTTCCACATTCCTGCCACAGCCCACATGTATTATTCCTATGAGGTTACCGATCAATATCAAGAACAATATAATGCAAAAGGCAGCTGACTGATAAGTAGAAATTTTATAATTAAATAGGTATATATTTTATGATATAATGAGTGGGATTTATTAATGTTTTATACCTATTTAATTATCTTTTTATATTTATCTATCTTTCAATTAAATATAGGATAAGAGAATATTATAAAGAAAATCTATTGATATCCTATTTTATTGTGTAGGAGATATTAAGTGATCTAAAAGAGGCAAAGATTAAATTGAAAAGTATATAATATAATATATTATTATATTATATTAGAAGTGATAAAGCCATGGGGTCCACACATTAAAAAAAAGAAAGAAGATCATGTACAGGAGAGCAAAATAGCAAAAGGGATATTATATATCCTTTAGAGAAATCAAAAAGAAAAAGAAGATCAGAGATCTCGCGGCTGAATACAAATAAACGTGGAACCAAGCCAAATTTTCATTGATTGAGAAAGAAGACACAGGAGCATTGAGAAGAATTCCAACCACACATACGGGACAATCAAGGACACAAGACGGAGAGCACAAGATCAACGCAGAGAGGAACGATTAAAGAGGAAGAGATAGCAAGGAGCATTAAGGCAGAGATAGCAAGGAGCACATGGAAGAACCCCTTAATGCTCCTTGCTATCTCTTCCTCTTTAATCGTTCCTCTCTCGTTGATCTTGTGCTCTCCGTCTTGTGTCCTTGATTGGCCTGTATGTGTGGTTGGAATTCTTCTCAATGCTCCCAGGTCTTCTTTCTCAATCAATGAAAATTTGGCTTGGTTCCACGTTTATTTGTATTCAGCCGCGAGATCTCTGATCTTCTTTTTCTTTTTGATTTCTCTAAAGGATATATAATATCCCTTTGCTATTTTGCTCTCCTGTACGTGATCTTCTTCCTTTTTTTAATGTGTGGACCCCATGGCTTTATCACTTCTAATATATATTATATTATATACTTTTCAATTCACTTAATATCTCCTACACAATAAAATAGGATATCAATAGATTTTCTCGTTATAATATTCTCTTATCCTATATTTAATTGAAAGATAGATAAATATAAAAAGATAATTAAATAGGTATAAAATATTAATAAATCCCACTCATTATATCATAAAATATATACCTATTTAATTATAAAATCTCTACTTATCACTGTAAAAGGAGTCATACAAAAACCAGTTTGTGAAGGAGGTCGACCAGGCCGGTTTAATTAGACCAGTGGGGTTATCAAAGATGGTCCTCTTGCAAGAAGAAACAAGGCAAGATAATGTAATAGTGCTGATGCTTTGTCCAAAAAACTTTCAAAATTTATGCCATATTTTCTGTTATACAGGTTCTGTATAAGCATTCTATTCTTAATTAGAAAAATAAAAAAAAAATTAGGAGAGTCGAGTTCTAGGAACTCACTAGAGCTAGAGCTTGCTTCTGGTTCAAAGAGGGCTTATCAATATGATTAAAAATCACCCACTAACAAAGGTTTTGATATTGGTAGTAAGATTTGAATCAATAACTTTCTAGGTTATGACCCCAATTCTTATTATTGGAAACTAACTTTTGTTGGTTTATGGGTAATCATTCTAAATCTTCTTGGATTGGGAAAGGTATTGCTAAGACAAAAAATCTTGTAATTGGAAATTAATTTGAAGCAGAAGATCGATGGAGTGAGACAAACCGAAAAACTAATGATGCAATGTACGCCCAAGATATCAAAGGTCAAATTCTGAGGACTCCTTTTATTTCATGGGTTAAAGAGCTAAAACGTAAAAGTTTTTATGAATGGGCACCGGACATCCAGAAATTTTTGAGGGGACGATTGTATCCCAAAAGTTTAACAAATGGGGCAATTTTGTCCACACGGTTTAAAATGTTATTTTTTACCATTAAAGTTGACTAATTTATGATACCATACATGCCATCTCATCACTCTATACATGGATGCCACGTCATCACCCTCCCTCTGAAAGCTAACCCTTCCTTCTCTCCTCTCTCCCTTCTAATGAACATACCTAGAGTCACCCTCTCAGTCTCGGATCCCACTCGGGCAGCCGCCGTCTGCCGCTACTATCCCAGGAGTTCCGAGTTTTGCTCGACCGCCTTCCAGGAGCTTCGCTTGATATCGACCCAAACTCTCCTCACTCTTAACCGTCAATCGTTTCCTCCCTTACTTTGTCGACAGTCGACCCTCACCCTACAATCTCAGAAGTCATGAGTTATGTCTGGTTCTTATTTCTTGCAATTGATTGCTCGTCTCCTTTTTTTTTTTTTCCTCCTTTTTTGGCTTGAAGAAATCTGACTTTTTTGCTGTATAGTTTAGTGGAAATAAGTGCTGAGAAATCCCAATACTTTAGGAGGAATATTTGGGATTAATTCTTCGGCCATCAATATCGGCTGAAATTGTAGTCTGTATCGCCGGAAAACTTTGCCTAAAATATCACTGGAAATTGTGCTCCAAATCGTTTTGATTTCTGTATTGTATTGAGCTTTGGTGATTTTTCCATTTCGATTTCTTTGAGCACAAAATTTCAGGGTCGGAAGTGAAGCTGAAACACTCTTTTCCCTTTCACATTTCCATCAAAGCAATGATTTTTATATAATAAATAACAAAAGAATTATATGGAGGGTGCGAACAGCAAAAGCTTATTTCCATGTCATTTTGATAGGGAAATGACAAGCGGGAAAGAAAAATCGCAGTCACAGTCAAGTATTATGCTCAGCATAGTAAATTTAGGCGAAACAGGCTCTCATCATTCAGCTCTAATATTGGGTTTCTGGGTAGGCCAGGATTTGAGAAAGATTGTGTTTTTATCGTTAGAGAGATAGAGATCTTAGAGAAGTTAGGATTTGAAGCAGAGGATTGAAGGAGGGAGAGAAGAAAGGGGGAGATGGTGAGGTGTTACTGTGTGGCATATGACGTTGCCCATGATATCCAATGTGGCAGAGCCACTTCATCTTAACGGAAGGGAAAAATTGCCCCGATTTTATATACTTCGGGGGCACATTTACCCCCTTGAAAATTTCTCGGTGCCCAGTGCGTTTTTGTGAAAACTTCTGAGGCATTTTATCCACTTAACCCTTATTTCATTTGGAACGAGGACTCTCCCAAACTCTGACACAAAAGCTAACTATACATATATTGGACTGGTTTTCTGCATTTGGGAAGCAAAGAAAGAAGTTAATAATTAGTCACATTGATTCATGTGATTCAAGATGTTAAATGCATCTATAGTAATAGTATCCCCCAAAATGCCTTCGTTAACGATGGTAATGAAGACTCGGTAGTATGAAATACTGTCTTACATTGAGTAGCATGGAATGCTTAATTTGATTTTCCCACATTAATTAATAGCTAGTTATTAAAGGTCAAATTCACTGTGCCAGTTATATATGTACCCATCAATTAGGTATCAGAGTCTGGTTGTTGACGGTTTCAGAAAGGGTTATCCTTTGAGTATTTTGACTCTCATCACAAGACTGTGTCCCACATTAAATTTTATGGAATCAATTTCTTAATTAGTACTCCCACTCTTAATATAAAATATATTTACCTAATTTGATTATGTTAAGGAAGTTAGTTAAGTTAGTTAATATGAGATATATTTTCTAAGACACCTTAGTCATCTTTTTTAATTTCATCATCATCTCCTTTCCTCCTTGATTATTGTTGAAAGAACATCAATATAAGTAAATTAAGAAAAGATTGACAAATAATTGTGAAAACTAAGTTTTATATTTAGAACCAAGATCAACTTCTCAAATATGTCTTATATTAAAAACTGAAGAAATAAGTTCTTTCCTTTAGGCCTGTGTGTGAGTGTATATGTATATATCAACCTGTGAGCTTAGCTTTCGTTTTGAATAAACTTTATAGTTATAAGGGTAAACAATGTAAAAAGAAAAAAATGCAGAAATTAATAGCCAACAACTACCAATCTTATAGGAGATCAATAATTACGTCGAAATATCTCCAAATTGTAAGCAGAATATATTAATAGAACGTACTGTTCCTGGAAAGTGGACTAACCAGGAACATAATGCAAAGCAAAAGGAGCAATCTCCATTTATTCACACTTTTGGCTGTTTATATGAAGAGAAAGTGACATTTGAGTTTTAAATTTATAACAAAAAGCCTTTTAACTTCACCTGCAAATAATTTGTAGAGGGTGATCTATGAAAAAATTAGATAAGTTATTTACAAATATAAATAGTATGTCATCTCCCAAACTCTCTGCAATATTTAATATTTTCACATGTTTTATTGCACTACGTCCGATTGTATCTTTACATATTTGAATGAGATTTAAGCATAAACACATATTACATAAGAAACTTTTAAATTATTATCTCTTCACACATCAGAAAAGGGACTGCAAGCATAGGTACAATTCTCTATATATCCCACAATAAATTAAAACTAACAGTAATTTCAATAAAAATAAATAAATAAATAAACCTTCAAATTAACAATGGTTCATGAGTAACTTATTATATTAATTTTAGATGCATCTTCCCCATATGTGAAATTCCTTTAATTAAGAATTGATGTTGTATCGACAAAACAAGATTTAATAAAATTTACTTTTATATCATAGGTCTAATCCACAGAATTTAAGCTTGATAAACAAAAGGTACATGAATAAGGCTACCACGCACTACCCCATTTCCCTATAGAAATTAATGTGCTTGTAAAAATATATGTGTGTGAGAGAGAAAGGAAGTATATATAAAAGAAGTACAAAAGTTGATTTCATGAGTATTAGGGTCGCTTTGCGTTTTTTTAACTTTGATAAATATTTACAAATCAAATATTTGTATCTGTGTTTTAGCAACAAAAAATTTATATTGCGTGTGTTTGTGTAAATTGGATCAATCTAGATACATGGAAAACACCAAATTAACGTGCTCTTATAATTAATCGATATTTGTCAAGGCTTCATATATTTTCTTTGCCAACTGTCATCGTTATTGTTTCTTAATTTATAACAAATGAAAACCCTAAGTTGCAACAGATATTATAAACGAAGAAAAAGGAACTTGATACATTTTCTTTCAGTTTCCTTCCCAATTTAATAATAACTTGAATAATGAATGATATATATATATATAATTGATACAACAAATATTGGGTAATATGCGTGCTAAGCATGCATTAACACTTTTTATTTCTGTCTATATATTCTGGAAAGGAAGCTAAAAATTACCCACATTAGTCCATATATTTTATGTAACATTATGGGAAAATGACCCTTTTCTCATATCCACTTTGACGAAGAAATTGAACAATAAAGTGGTTTTATATTAAAGACTGAAGGCAATCTTTTTCTTTTGTTTATATATATATATAAAACTATCTGTAAACTGGATGATATCTTTTTATTTACGAAGAGAGTGAAATATGTGAGAATTGAGAAAATTGGAGCTTTCCCTCATATTAATGGTAAAATCACACACACACACACACAACTATAGTGATTTGTATAGAATGTAAAGCTCATATAAACTAAAACCTTGTTTATTTATGACAGCGTAAATATGTAGCAAGGCTCTAGAAACTTGCACTGATTTTGCTTTGTGTGTGACAGACACAGAGACAGACAACTCTGGATATATGAGTTGAGGGAAAGCTTATAACCTAAAACCTCATTTATTTATAACAGGATAAGTATAATTACTGTATTAGTAGTAATAACTAGTGTGCAGGCAAGATTCCAGAAGCTTCCACAAAATACTACACACAGGTAGTTCTAACTAGTTTCTTCTCTATATATAATACCAGGTCATAATTTATTCGTAGTTCTTAGGCTGCTGGGGCTACATCAACCCCATCATCATCATCATCATCATCGTCATCACCGTCACCCTCCACACGAAAGTAGTGAAATTGATCAGTCATCGAAACTGCCCAGAAAATGCCTTTGGCGAACATGGGAAGAGCAGGTTCCATGCAACCTAAGACAACCATTATAATGATATATGAAGCAATAATAATTTATCAGAGACAAAGATACGAGGTTGAATAAAAAACTATATAATATACTGCAAAACTGCTTAGACTTTTCTTTGACTTGATGAGTTATGAAGTCCTCCCATCATTTTATACCGAGAAATAAATTAATGGTGTCGCTTTAGAGTATAAATTCGTATAGATATATATTCTTTAGACTTTTAATGAGATGCCTTAAGAGTATATTTGAATCAGATAATAATCATAATAACAAATATATATACACACACACACATATATATTATTGTTTGATAGTTTTTATAAGGAGGATAATAAAAAATAACCACGCGGCTCCTTTTTCTTCGGAATAGGCAGTGTAATGTGGTTTCATGACACACACAGGTACTAAATTACTCTTCTTCTTTTTTTTCGCCCGCCATTACTCTTAAATTTTATCAGAAAGAAGGGATAGAAAAATCTTTAAATGGAAGCATTTGATATATATATCCATTAATAAGCAAGTTTATATGTTCATTTTGTGGATAAAAAAAAAATAACCAGGGATTATTTGGGACCCAAAGATATTGCTTGAATTTAGGTATTTGGTAACTGCTGGTTTGGGGGGCTTGAGGCCTTTGATACCCTTTATAACTAGCTTCTAGATAAAACAATAGACACTATACTTTCTTTCTTTCTCTTTTTTGTTTTGTTTTTGTTTTTTATTTTTTGATATTACCAGAAACTATACTTTCTTGCTTAAACTGCGTAGTTTAATTTTTTTATGATGTGTTTTTAAGAAAATCTAAAAAAAAAAATGTATCGTTTTATATTCTGCAATAAACCTTAACATTTTTTTTAAAATTTTACCTAGAAGCTAATATTTTTTTGAAAAAAAAATAAAAATAGGAACTTGAAGCATTACAATGAGCATGAATCAGAAGGCTGGGATATTGAGAGGCCTAAAGAGGTTTGGAACATATGGTTATCATAAATACTGCCTTGATGAGTTCTAAATCTAACAACTAATAGATAGAGAAATTTGCTTTGATGCTAAATATAAAATCTCAATTCACTTTGTCTCCCAAGTTTATACGGTAATTATTTTGTTAAATTTTTTTATTGACTGCATATATTAAAAAGTTTTCCATCTAGAGAGCAGTTGCTAATATAAATTATTAACAAATGTGTTTTATGAAAATTAATTCACATTTTTGTTACAAATAACTAACTTAACTAATTAATGCTGCTAATCTCTTCAAATTAGTTATCTTGATCCTACATCTGGGAGCAGAAGGAGTATAAATTACAGACACAAATTAAAGCAATTAAACAAAGTAAGATTAATGACTCAAATATATAACACTACTTTTGCCCGGATAAAGGTAGGAAAAGAATTTTACACGTTTTCATGTGAGTTGCCCACAACACTGGTTGATGAGTTGGGATAGTGTGATCCATAGGTTTGGTACAGATGGGAAAGTGAGGACCCCAAACTTGAGCCATGCTCATGTCTGCTGTTGGCTTCCCACACTCTACATGTGCCCAACAACGTCGTCCCACATTTCTGTCACAGGCATTATTCCTATGATGAGGTGGATCACGTGTAATAATAATGCTTAATGAATCAGCACAAGCACTTATGCACGCAAACAGGCACTCTCTCCGGCTTTAAATATAAGACCTCAATCCACTTTATCTCCTAAATTTATACTTCTCCAGTCCTTAATATAAGACATAGTTGGGGGTTAATTTTGGTCCTAAATATAAAACATAGTTTTTATAGTTGTCATTATTTTCTTAATTTATCCTTATTGACGCTCCCTCAATCATAATTAATGATAGTTCCATTGATTGCAAGTATGAAGAGAGTTTTCATTAATGGTAGTTCCAATGCACAAGATAACTAATTTCCAATATTTGCAATTTAGTGATCTACCTCTTATATAAAGGATGAGAAGTAGCATTAAAGCTATAGGGAATAATTAAAGCACATTTAATTTCAAGCGACTAAATTCTCTGCTTGCTCAGTGCACGGGACCATATATACATATGTATGTATGTATGTATGTATGTATGTATGTATGTATGTATGTGTGTGTGTGTGTGTGTGTATGTATGTATATGTATGTATGTATATATGTGTATGTGTGTGTGTGGGGTGAGGAGAATCCAAGCCCTTGGCTAGTAAGAACTTATTGCAAAAATTTTAAAGTTGAGTATGTAGAATTTCATTCTAATACAATTCTGTATAAGCATTACATTCCAATTATTCTTAGAGAAAACTGTACTATTTATAAGTTATGAACAACTCACCGCATACTACTACGTGTAAAGCCCTGGGACCTTTGTTCTCCCAGGACATCAAAAATCAAATTTTGAAGGCTCTTTTTCTCATTTGTCCATTATTGGAAGATTATCTTAGCTTGGACGACTCAAGATCCTAGCTAGTGGCCAATTCTCGACCAAGTAGGCTTTTCATCACAATCATCATTTGCTTCAGGGAACATATAGAGAAATTGTGGTGAGGATTTCTCTATGAAAACTTGATCTCGTCGAAGCTTCTTTAATTTAAAGGAACATTGATTAAAACTAAATCATACAGTCTTATTGGGGCTGGTTGGTATGGAATTTTGTCCATCAGATCCAAACGTAATAAATAACTTGTATATATTGCCTATTGGTTATGAGAGAGATCTTATTGTTAGTGCTAAGAACAAATAATCAAGAAGTCGGGCTTACTTAAGGGCTTGTTTGGCATGAGGGGAGGGAAAGTGTACTAAGAAAAAAAATTTGAGTTGAATTTTGAAAAATTAGAGAAGTGGGGTTAAACTTTTTAAATTAAATTTTCTGACTATTTTATCTTACATATTCTCTTTATTAAAAATTTTTAATCTCAGTTCTATAATATTTTAAAATTTAACTCATAAAAATTTTTCTTCCCTTCCCCTCCCCTCCAAATCCCTTATACCAAACAGACAATAAAAGTTAGTACTTATCACCATTTTCTCAGAATTTAGAAAGCAAGGAAGGACATGAGAGTTAATAAGTCCCATTGATTCATATGATTATTCAAGATGTTAAATGCAAGTATAAATTACTCAAGATATATTTCCTTAATTCATTCATCTGAAGAATGTTGATTATAATTTACCTACTCGATCCAAGAAGTAGTAGTAGAGGGAAAAATATGGCTTACCACTACTACTCATTAAGTTTGGGGATTTACGTTTGATAGTTTTAACAAATATATTAGGGAAAAATATGGCTTACCACTACTAGTCATTAAGTTTGGGGATTTATGTTTGATAGTTTTAAAAAATATAGTCAAAATTCAGTTTGAACTGTTTAGAATTAGTGAAGAGAAATCAAGTCCAAAGTGGAACTAGTTGCCTGAACGTCATGGGATTTAAGCGCAGATTGTTAAAGATCAAGCTAATTAAGACATAGATTCTTTATTTTAGGATGTCAAAGTCATGTTATCTTTAATTCTTTATGTTCTTCTCAATCTTCTATGTACTCAGGTTAGTTCTTATCGTTCTCACGTATGGAAGATCAGTCATTAGATGGAAATAAACTACGGGTTGTAAGCAGAATTAAAGCAACCTATTCCTCGCTATTAGAGCAGGTAGATAAGGTGATATTTAAGTTTTAAATCAAAAGGGAGGAAAAAAAGAATCTTTTAGTTTTATGTGCAAATGATTTGTAGTGTATGATATGTGGAAAAGGTGGATAATGAATTAAACTAAGAGAAACAGCTATTTTTAATTAAAAACTGAACGTTCAAACAAAGTTCCATGATAGTAACTCATAATATTAATCAAATACCTCTTCACATATGCCAAGCTAATCAATCAAATACCTCTTCACATATGCCAAGTGCTCTTTGGAATTTGATGTATCTATAGTCAAAACACAAAATTTGAAGCATATATATGGACCATATATTAAGAATTGGTATTATATCAAAAATCAGTCTAATTCAAAGAATTTAAGCTTAACACAAGATCCACAGATAATCCTAAAGCGCGATCACTCTTTCTCTTTAGAAGTTAATGTGAGTGTAAATATGTGCTAGAACTTAGGATGAAGGATATAAAAGAAGAACAAAAATTAAATTCTACTAGATAACAACTCTTAGGGATATTACTACTACCTCCATTTCTTAATATAAGATCTAATATAAGATCTCACTAGCAGTGAAATTTGCACTACCAACAAGATCTTATATTAAGGACCGGAGGTGACATTTGGTACAACAAATCTACTAGATTATGTGTGTGTGTGTGTTTTTTTATATATATATTTGCTTTATAATTTTCATGTCTACATATTTTAGAGATATTAAGGACTATATATAACTCACATTGCTCCCATATAATATTTTATGTGACATATCATGGGTTTTTATGTGAGCATGCATGACTGCTAAATCAAAACAATAACCAAGAGAGTTTTCTACTGACATGGATTATTAAAATTTGATTCAATTTTTATTAGAAGTCTAAACATAAATGCTGGCTTAAAACTTACTTAAATATTGTAATTATATCGTCTGTACTCAATTTAAATGCGATGATTAATTTTTCATTAAGCATATTTTATTAAGCAAACAAAAACCTCACAGATTAGAAGGGTATATAAGAAGTTGACTGAGATATAAATATGAATATGAAAAACAGCAATGACCGCTCCTCCTAAGATCTACTGTAAAACTTCAAATTATTTTATACATGAGATTTTAAAAGTTGTTGTTCAAACATCTTTGAGTGTTAGAGATAATTTATAACACATTGCATTATTCTAGTAGGAAAAAATGAGGGAAAATTGAAACTCGCTTTATAGTTTGATTTGCGTAAATTTCTAAGCCCAAATTTAATGTCATCTTACATTTTTTTCCCTGAAATGTTGATTGATGCATTGGATTCGTCTATAGTTCTTTGTGCGGGAAGAGATGGTGGGGCCTTCCTTCAGCCTTCATGACCTTATAAATTAGCTTTTCAAGAGTCACATGGGAACTTTCTATTTTCTTGTCTAATTGAAGTAGGAAAAAACAAAAAAGCTGAGTCATCTCATCATCTACCTTCTTCTTCTCAATGTCAGATTCGAACTTGTAACATGTGAGAGGACTTTCTTCCTCAATACTAACATGACAATCGAACATTGACATTACCTACCTTCTCCTAAACTAATAAATTGGCACATTAATTAGCTTCTGTACATATTAAACTAATAATTAAATGCATCAAAATTTGAATCCCTAAAAGTACTTATTGTCTTAAGCAGGTGATTTAAAATATAAAGTGTTACTACCTCCGGTCTTAAATATAGGACATATTTTATTGTGTAATTTGCAATACAAAAACTATGTTCTATATTTAGGATTGAATAAGTATTACTTTGCATTTAACATACTTATGAATACTATGCTCCAAAACATTCAAAGGATTTTGACACACCCACAGTCCCTATCACCACAAATATAATCAACCAAATATTGTTCACCAGCACTTGTCCTGCCTGCCTCTATATGGTAAGTAATTATATTCAATAGAATCATTAACGTTAAGTGATTACTTGAAATTGAAGCCAATTTCAACGAGGAAAATTGTTATAGGCAACTTAATTAATCATATGAAACCAGCTATATTTTGATTAAATAATGAAAAATTAATGCATTTGCTTCTTCCAAATCATCATAATTTTTGTCAATATTTTCCTTGACATCTTGTAAGATATATAGAATTAAAGAGAGAGGAGGGAGAAGCAACTACACGTACTAATTTATTTACAGATACACACGACCAAATAGTGTATATATATAGAGAGAGAGAGAGAGAGAGAAGATCAAGGAAAGCGCATATATAAGTTAAAACCTCTTGAAACTTACACAAATTTTTGTGAACAGCGAGAGAGAGAGAGAGAGAGAGAGAGAGAGAGAGAGAGAGGCATATGTAAATGTGCAGAATGTAACTAACCAGATAAACTAAAACCTCATTTGTTCATCGTAGCATAAATATATATATATATCAGTAGCAACAAAACTAGTGATGGAAAAATTCTAGAAAAACTTGCACAAATTAGTAGATGTTTATGACTCTTAATCCCTTCTCTACCTAATACCAGCCTTTTAATCTACTCGAAGTGCCTAAGCTGCTGGGGCTACATCAATCCCATTATCGCCATCATCGTCGTCGTCACCATCGCTCTCCACCAGAAAGCTGAGAAGCTTATCATCCGCTGGAGGATTTGCCCGGATACTGTCTCCGGCTAACTTGAGAAGAACAGGTTCTTCCATGCGACCTAAGACCACCATTACTATAATATATGATGCAGCAATATTAATTTATCAGACAAAGATACGATGTAGAATAGAAAACTATATAAGTATATATTATGAAACTATGCCTCTCGCTCGTAAGACTTTGTTTGGACTTATGACTTATGAGGTCATGGAGTCTCTCCATATATGCTATTTATATAACCCAGAGGATATTGGAGTCGCTTTCAAAGGACAAACATATAATAAGCATATACATATATAATATCGACTTTTTTTTTTTAAGAAGATGCTCTAAGGCTAGATACGAACAACTAATGGTAGCGACAGGAATTTATAATTAATTCGGTTGGTAAGTTTTAATATAAGGAACTGAGAATAACCATTACTGATGCATCTAACTTATAAAATATATAGTAAGGTCATTATTTATAAATAATAAATATTTTAGTTCATTTGCCAAAATTCATTAATTTGACATGGGTGGAGCTTATCTAGCTAATTGTAATTAAGTGACGTAGTTCCTTTTTTTTTTTTTTTTCCTTTTGGTGGCTTGCATGGAGTATTTTTTAAAAAATAAAAATTGAAGATTGAATTTCAGTTAAATGAACAAACTACTAATTTATTAGGTAAATCATTCTTTACTTCTAAAATTTAGTAAAAGAGTTACAAGAAAAACTGTAACAATATGAAGAGAAACAGGTAAATTACGATAGTTTTGGAGAAACTTTTTTCCTTTGAAATACATCAAATTGATGAGGAGAATTAATAATTACAAATAACAAGCAATCCCCTAACATATACTCGAATACCACTTTTCCTTCCACTTGATGAGACAGGTCATAAGGTAGGGGCACCACAACCCCAAAATAAATAAATAAATAAATTTGGCAACAGAAAAATCAAATCACAAAAGAAAATCTGTCACAAATGATGTTTATTGTTTGGTTGTAAATTAGGACATTGCAAAAATTTTTAATACTCACTTTGATTATAAAGGTAAAACCTACATAACTAAGTTATAAATGTAAAAAAATTATTTATATTAGTTATATGTAAAAATGGGTTTTGATTTTCTTAAGATATACTCATATTTTTATAACCCTTTGCACCACCTGGTATATATATGGAACTTCTTTTGAATCTTATTGCCAGATAATCAAGCAATCAATTTAATTCAAATCGAGCCTTTTGTGAGCAGCAGGCTGCCTCTCTAAAAAGGTTTTTTTTTTTTTTAACACGTTGTTATTCAAAATTAATTTTAATCATTTGTATTGAAACTACTTAATTGCTCAACAAAGTCCGTATTTTAACATGTGAAATCTATAGGAATAGTTTGAGAATCGAAATAATAAATTTCAGAGATAAAATACATATAAACCCTTATATTTTAAATTTAAAATAAACCTCTCAACTAGCTGCTACCTTTACATTCAAAGCAAATTAGATGAGAAAGCTTACAAGACTGAAAATCATTAGGTAACTTTGTTACTAAAATTTTCCAAAGCAGCCAACTTTGAACGAAAACACGTCTCTTTTCTTTTCACCTTCAATTCTCTTGTTTCGAGAGACTTTTTCTAGTAAGTCTCTTTCGTAATACGATGCAGTACTATTACTTTTTTTTCCCTTTTGTTTTCATGACAGATCCTCACACCACTTTATCACTATAAAGCCAATGAATCTTTGACTTGGCATAATCTCGTCCGTTGGTTTGCTCCACATTGGCAAGTGAGGACCTAAACTCGAGCATGGCTCATGTCTGAAGCAGGGTTCTCACACTCAACGTGTGCTTAACAACATTCTTCTTTAGCCTCATAAAAGTTTTAATTTTTTCAGTTTGTCCCTATCCAAAAGCCTCTCACAAGCATTATTCCATTGTAAGCTGTATTATATTCCATTGAGCTGGATTATACATGATCATATATTTTTATATATATATTCAACTAATCTCTCATGTAAAGGTGGTGAATCAGACAAAGGTCAAATTATTATTAGGGCAAATCAAAAGATTGTCTGTCTAGTGCGTAGGTTTTGGGCTACTTTGTGGTGTTTGTTTCTCTTTTTGTGGCTTTTCATGTAGACGTTGAGAGGCTACAAGGTGAGTTTTATTTTTATTATAATAGCAGGGTCCTTTTCAATTTATTTAAAGAAGTATAGAGTGGCAACCTAAGATTGAACCAGCGACATTCCCCTACCGAAGAGCTTACATGTCACTTGTTGGATCAGAAGTACATTAATAGCATATGGAGTCTATAAAAGGGGTAGAGCAAAACATAATATAATACTTAATGAAGTTATTGAATGAGGCCACCTTTTGGTTACAATTTATTAAAACTATATTTGGTTGTTTATAGAATACAATGGTAGTATGTGCAGCCCATGTAGACAAGTTTCATCTTGATTATTCAATTGTTTTAATTAGCTAGATGAAAACACTCATGGATTTACTTATAAACAAACACTCATGAATTTTGAGTAATAGCGCTATTTGACTTTTGAACTGAGAAGTTGACAATAAACCATATGCTAAACACTCCTATTTGTACATATAACCCCCTCGAAATTGATCAATATTTTCTTGTACAGACAGCGAGTGATACGTGAGTCACAGTTTTCTGCTATATATGATGTTTTTTTCTCGGATAATTCTCTCAAACTTGGGTTAGATGCAAATAATCGTTCTAAAATTTAGGTCATATGTGCCACATGTTTCCATTGAAGAAATAATGAATCAACTAATACTTAATAGCATGATATCTGCACAAATTTCAAAATTTAGAGAGTTAATCACTGTCGACAATATGACCATGCATCCTAAACATTCAATTTTATGTGTACAATGACCATACTATTAATAAGTAATTAAACGCCTAATAATATTTTTAGTCTAGGTTTAATCTGAGAGTAGGGCAATATTGACAAATTGATGAATTTTTCTAACACTAAAACATCCTTCACTTCCGCAAATTTAAAAGGCCTTATGTCATTATGAAGGTCCTGATGAATCTTTTTTTTTTTTTGTTGGGAAAATCTCACTCAGGTCCCAAGGACCAGAAAAAAAATATCAAAAAGTCATTGTGTAGGTTCTTCTATTAAAAAAGTTCCAGTGTAGAATCCTCTATCATAAAAATCCCTAGTGACCTTAGTTAGATTCCAAATGCCAACTTACCTTATTGACAAGTGTATGTGACTATATTGATAAGTTATAGAGTGTTCATTGACAAACTCATATATGATAACTAAAGCAATATACGTTTAAGTGTGTATGACTATATTGATAAGTCTTAAAGTGGTCATTGACAAACTCATCTATGTTAACTAAACCAGCTCCCGTTGATAAGTATATGTCACTATATTGACAAGTCATAAAGTAACTATTAATAAGCCCATCAATATTAACTAAACAGTTTCCGTTGACAAGTGTATATGTGACTATATTGATAAATCATATATTGGTAATTTACAACTCATCTATGTCACTGAAGTCTCTAAGGAATTTTTTTATAGAGAATTCATCACTGAAGCTTTTTTAACAGAGGAATCTACATTAGAACTTTTTTTTTTTTTCCCCGATCCTTGAAATTTGAGTGAGATTTTCTCCTTTTTTTTTTTTTTTTTTTTTTATGTTCGGATCTACAAGGGAAACACTAGAATATGAAAGGTAAGTTATCTCACTCAAATCTTCTCCCGTTGTGCTTTCATTTTTGTGGTTCAGGTGTCTTGTTGAATGCGATTTTGAGACTTTGAACTCATATACTGACTGAAATTTCCATGTTGGGAATGGTGAAATCTCGTTTTTGGGAGTGATTTTAAGTTTTGATGTTTGGTGTTTGTGTTTTGGAAGAGGATATACGTATCAAGAAAGTCTGTGTTTGGGCTGCATTGTTGGGGTTGGTGCACCAAACTTTCTTGATGAATTAGTATTGAGTTTTTTTGTTTTGTTTTGTTTAAATGCATATTTGAAACTTTGAATTTTGACCTGGTCTTACATTATTGGGTTATGTATTATTTTTGGAAAACCTCAGTAATTGGAATAGGAGTTCTTGATTATACTTTTTAAATCATATTTAAATGTGACAATCTTATAAACCTTTTTTCTAGTAGTGCTAATAAGATTTTATAAATAAAGACATATGCAGTAATTTGAAATGTGTGTTCCTATCTACCTCGTGATTTCGAGTAACTTGAGTTAACTCCACTGTAATCATTAGGGTAAAAGTGTAAAAATACACATGTGTTTTACCCTGAGGAGATCCCAACACCAAATGCTTTTTTTAAGTGCAAAATTACACATGAACTTTCAAAATTATGGCAAAAATATCATTACCGTTAAATTGACTTAAGTACTTAACAGAGTTACTTTGCAATGGACCCCACATTATTAAAATAAATAAAAATGCCTGACTTTTTAAATTTACCTTGTTGCCCTCCTGTTCCCACCATCTCACACCCTCTTTGTCTTCTCACACCCTCTTTGTCTTCATCAAGCATCTTCCTACTTCCACTGCAATTCATACGAGGCACAAATCTCACATCTCCACAACTATCACAGACGAATCCTGGTTTTCTCTTTGGAAACGCTTCAATAATCTTGGCTAATTCACCGACTTAGAATAGATACTTTATTACTTCAGCCCCTCCTGTGTATTTCCCGCCGATGAACACTTGAGGCAAGGGCACGTTCTTCTTTTCTCCTATGACACTTTGTAATTCTCGCATGTATGCTGAATCCATTGATACGTCTCTTTCATCCACCCAAACCCTACATTCCCTAAATGTGTTTCGAACCACATAGAAATCTTCAAATGTTCTCTGGATTCCTCTCAAACTAGTGAAATATAACACGGTTCTATCCTCTGTACCAGGTAATCTGAGCCGCGGGCTACCGTGGAAGCTCGAAGAAATCCAAGAATTGTGACTGGGGGATTTCGTGGGTTTAAGCTTAAGGGGAAATTGAATGGGCAATTCATCAGAACCTTTGGGCGAAGGTTAGTTTCTTGACCTTCCCTCTGAGAGAAATTCCAGCAGATTTCACCGATTCCATGGGACTGTAGAATCTATTCATTGATCCTGAGCGATCAAGATTGGATTGAAGGGGGAGTCTCTGAGGGAAATTGCTACTCTGGCTTGAAGACTGTGCTTAAGATCGACGACGCTTGCATCTGTGAGGCCTTCTGAAGTAGCGCTCAGTTAGGCGTCGTCTTGAATGTCACCAAGGTCGTTACTCTTCCGCCGCATGCATAGTCTCTGCTCCTTCTGCTAATAACTGTCAATGTGAGTGATTCTTTGTTTCTTTTGCTTAATCGTTCCCTTTTTTGTGCCTCGGATTTTGTTTATTTGGTTTATGATCTGGTGGTGAGGTTGATGGAGGGGAAAGAGAAGGAGGGCTCAACGAAGGTGGAGTTGGGGCCACTGGAGAAGGAGACGAACGCGTCGCCGATGGAGGAGTAGTATTGTTGGTCGTCGGAGCCGGCGGCGACAATGGTGCCGGAGCAAGGGGAGTGGGGATGGCGTCATGCGACTGATAGGGAAGGGAGGGCAGTTAGGTAAGTTAAAAAAGTCAGGCATTTTTATTTCTTTTAATAATGTGGGGCCACTGCAAAAGTAACTTTATTAAGCCAATTTGATGGTGATGGTATTTTTGCCCTATTTTTAAAAGTTCATGTGTAGTTTTGTACATAAAAAAAACATTTATGTTGGATGTTCCTTAGGATAAAACACATATGTATTTTTTCACCTTTACTCTCATTATTATGATTTGCAAGGTTTGAGGTTATTGAGGTGTAAATTCTATTTATTGATTCTGCAATATAATGCTCTTCCGAGACAATGCTATGGTCATTCGTTCTATGCCTCAAACAATGATACTCCTCAAATAATGTAAGAGCTAGCTTTGGAGGGAAAAAAAAAAGTGCTACCAATAGGAATAATTTTAAGAAATTTCCACCTCTCTGGGTCAAAATATAAGATTTAAATAACTCAATCATGGAACTCGAAAATTTAGTTAAAATTGGTTAAAGGAAATGAATATATAAAATATGTAACTTATTTTTCTAAAATACCCATATTTATGGATGGAGTGATTGGGAGTGATTGCTGAAAGATATAGAGAATGAGTGGCAAAGAGAGATGGGTGAGGCATATTATCATTGTTGTCAAACTTGTAAATTAACTCTATGAATTTAATGTTTTTACCCTTTCAACTTATAAAATTGTGTCATTTTTATTTTTTATTTATTTAATTATATAGTTTTAATACATATTTATTAATAAAAGTAAACTCTTATGTGTTTACTATTTAAATTTACATTCTTTTTACGAATTAAACTCGTAAGTTTAGCAACCTTACATATAATTAATTATAGCTAAAAATAAAAAAAAAATGCTTTAGATGACTAGAAAAATCCAAACTAAGACCTATAAAAAGAACCCAACCCCTTGAAAATTTTGAAGCTTGATTTTGAGCCATATGGAGTATAATTTGAAAATTTCACTTTGTTCCTTATTATAATTCTATTTTAACTAAATCTCAAATGCTCATATTTACCCTTATTAAAATTTCATATCTCTCTATATTTACAAATCATCTTAGGTTTCTTTTTTTTTTTTTTTTCTCTTTTCCAACAAGAATTAAATAAGGGTTAAATTGAAAAACAAATCATTAATAACCTCTAAGGAGATTTATATCTTGACAAAAAATTTCATCTATAGATAGGTTTATAATAAACACAAGAGTGATACATACAATTACCAATAAGACGTTGGTTGATGTGGTATGCGGTCTCATCCTTATAAGGAGGAAAACACAAATTCAAATCCTAAAGAGCGTACTTATTAAAAGAAGTGAAAATCTTTTACCCTCTAAACCTAGAAAGGAAAACCTTTGATCAATTTTTTTTTCCTTATAAAAAAGAGTGGTACATACAATTAAAACCAAAGCAAACTTGTTAACTAACTCCTCCATCTAGGGTAGGATAAAAAGTACTCCCTCCGGTCCTAATTATAAGAGCTATTTACTAGAATTTGAAGGGATTAAGGAGGGAAGTTAAACTAGTTAATTATATATATTTTCCTAAAATACCCTTTCCTTGGACGTATCTGTCATCTTATTATGTGGGTATGAATTAGCTACCAAATAGATAACCTACTAATCAATATCCAGAACTTGTGATATTTTACTCACAAAACACGTAAGTCCCCCACTCGCACCCAAAAAAAAAAAAAAAGATACTCCTTCACTTCCACCCTACTCTTTATCCTTCTCCTTCACACATTAATTATAAGCATGTTGTTAAATTAATTATTGTGGAAGAAGTATTAGTAGGGGTAATATGGGAAAAATATGACAAAAATTGGTCAAAATTATTTTATATAAAAAAGTATAATTTAGGTATATATGACATTAGTGAGTTGCAAACATTATTTACTTCATAAAATATATAGGTATATTATTAAATTATTATTGTCTTTAATTATTATTGAGAAAGGATAGATAGGGGTATTATAGGAAAAAATTGATAAAAGTTAAAACTTACTCTTATAATTAGGATCAAACCCAACTCTAAAATTTGCTCTTATAATTAGGGCCGGAGTGAGTATTACCTTTAAAATCTTGTTTACTACTGCTTTTCGCGTTTAATATGAGAGCCACTAGACCTTTTTTCTTTTCAGAAATCAAAGAAACTAAATGAACTACTTAAACATAATATATGTTATGCACCATTAGATTATATATCTTTTTATAAGTAGCAAATTAGTTTGTAAAAGAATGATAAATATAAATTCTTAATCTAATTTAATTACTTCCTTAATATCTCTTAAGAAATGTTAACTGACTCTTATAATATAATAGTAAAAGTTATTGGCACATTAACAAGGTCATAACAATGGGTTCCCGGCTGGTTTTGACTTTTGCAGGAGACATGAAGGAGATTTGCTGTTTGGGCCTTCTTTAAATGGGAACTGGCTTTGCTCCTTTGCGGACTGCTGTCCACTACGGTCCGATGCTTGAAATGGCGCCATTTTGCGCCAAAATGAGTAGCTGTCACTATTCTTTTTAAAAAAAAATAAAAAAATTAGGACACTCACTATTACTAAAATGACATTTCAGATATTGATTCGTACTAAAAATACTTTATAATCTTAAAAAATTATTTTAAGATTTTAAAAAAATATTTCGAAGTATTATTTACTAAAAAGATCTTTAAGTATATTGATTTAAGATCTTGAAAAAATCCTTTATGATCTTGAAAAATTATTTTAGGATATTGAAACAAATATTTTAGATACTAGCTGATACTAAAAATATATTTTAGGATATTTTTTTCGACACTCTAAAATAATTTTTGAAGATCATAAAGTATTTTTTAGTATTAGGTCAATAAGCTAAAGTATCTTTTTAGTACTAATTATTACTCGAAATATTTTTTTTAAGATCCTAAAATAATTTTTCAAAATTATGAAGTATTTTTTCAATATCGGTATGTAAAAGTACCATTTTAATAACAGTAACTACCCTAAGATATTAAAAAAGAAAAAAGAAAAAGAGGGACAGCTACTCATTTTGGTGCAAAACCACGCGATTTCGAGTATCGGACCCCAGCGAACAGCAGTCAGCAATGGAGCAAAGCCAGTTCCCTTTAATTGAAGGTTAGCCCATGGTTATGGTATATAAACCCACAACAATACAAATGTCGTGGTTTTTCCGTCGGGTACTTGGTTTCTTTTTGATTCTTCAAGCTAAGTTCCCGCGGCAAGCTTCAGAATGCCACAGCAGAGTTCGAGCAATTAAACTACAAATTGGGTGAGTTTCCTAGCGCCATTCATAATAACTCGGACGAGTAGGATCCAACTTGATATCCTCCATCATAATGCTTCCCACATTTTCAATTCCTCTTCGACATTGTATGAATCAAATCAAGGAAAACGAATACTAGGAGGAAACGAATCATTTACTGTTTCGTATCTCATGAGTTCGCTGGGCTTATCCTACAAAGTAGATACTGAAGCATCCAAAAAGGTTCATTTGAATGACCCTAATAAACACAATTCTCGAAGAATTCTAGAATTAAAATAGCACAGTGATGCCACTCTAGAATCGATTTCCCAGCTCTTGCTTGTGTAGAGTAAAATTTGCTATAATTGAATTAAGACTGACAGTAATGAAATTCTGGAGTAATTGGAGCTTCTAACGACCTACACAGACAGAGATGATGCAATGCAATAGCAAGTAACATAGATATCAAGATTGAAGCTTTCCTGGAGTAATCATCGAGCTATAATTGCTCATAAAAATGGAGCTATAGTCAAGGAAGAAGATCCAACCAATCGGTAAGATTATGTGCAAACACAGAGCCATACATTCTAACCAGATTAAGCATAGCTAGATGAGAATGCACTGATAAGATTTGACTGAAAATCAATACATATAACAATGTACAAATTCTTAAGAAGTAGTAACAACCATTACTACAAGATTCAATACAAATCCATTCGAATTATAAATCTACAAAGCTAATAGAAAGCATAGAATTAATGAGAGTGCTCCCGTTAATCCCAAGCTCCAGCTCGGTTGAATCTCCAGGAGAACTCTAGCGACTTAGCCTCTCATCGGATTCTGCACAGCTGCCGAAAAAAGCTTGCTCCGAGCTGCCATTGAGTCGACAATGAGCTCTCTCTTCTCACGCACACTCGCCTCTGGTCTCCACTTCTCCAAGCTTGATTCTGCTTCCCCACTCTACTGCCCCCTCGTCAGCTCCGCCTTCAGAGAAATGCAAGGATTCCATTGCCAAACGGGGCGGATCTCTCCTCTGGGTCTGACCTGGTTCAAAACTGGCTGCTGGTTTAACGTTCAAATAGCAGTTCCTGCAATTCGCGCCTAGCCCATAGAAGTTCCTCTCGCTTGCATTCTGGTTCTTCACTGAGTTATTCTGAATTTATGCTTCTCTCGTTAAGGCCCTGAAATCTTCCTGTCTTTTTATATTGGTCCCTGGTTGCCTTTAATATTATGCATTTATCAATAATTTCCTCATGAAAGCTATTATGAATTTATATCAATTCACATACAATTTCATCTCCTATTCATGCATCATTTTCCATTCTTCGAACCTCGGAAATTCCCCTAAAAACCCTTAGTTTCATTATGAAAATGTAGTAGAAAATATATGCTTATAAAATCCTCATACCTAGATTTTTGCACTCCCAGACAAAACCAACTTTCCAATATAATACTTCATACTTACTCTAGCTAATATATTCATATGAATTCACTCATGCTCTTGAGTATGAACTTCCCCTCATTGGCTCAAGTTCCACTCTTCATGCAAACAATCCCACCACCCCGTAGTATGCTAAGCTCTATGTATAATCCAACATTTGCAAGATAATTTAAGAGACTCTCGAATCAAGTGTTTAGCTCTTTCTCACCATAGGGTACACTGTTTCACTCCTCTCTTCTAGTCTATACTCTTCCATAGGCTTATAAAAGCTCTAAAATCTCCACAACGCACTCACAAGACTCAATGCATCAAGAGGATTTTATCAAGGTTATAATGTTGGTCAGGTCAATACGGAGTGTGAGTCTATACAATTTAAACAAGTATGCATGATATGATATAGGCAATTCTACCACAATTTCTCACATATTCATGCTGCCTTTTACCATTGTGCTTGCTGGCCCATTTCTCTCTTTGGTTGTTTTTTTCCATTTCTATTATTCTTGTTTTTAGCTCTTCCTTTTCCTTTTAAGAGCATGTCCTACTTGTTCTCGTATTTTCCCCCTTCTTTTCTTTTGCAACCACCAAAGCAATTGTTCACCTCAGGTCAGCTATGAAAATTCATACGCAAGAAAGTGGAATTGCCTACTTAATTTGCACACCTATCTACAACTGTAAGTGGTGATCAAAAATAAAAATGATGGCTCAAATGGGTTTTGCAAGGGGTAAAGTATGTAAGTGGCTTGTGTTTCGGTCATGGGGTATGAAATAAATGGCTCAATCATATGCATGTAATCTCATGTACAAATTGGCCTCAACTAAGAGCTAGGAAAAGTTCTAGAGAGCTATAGAAATAGAGCGTATGCACACAACTTTAAATAATCGAACAAGCTCAAAATCCTACCCTTTTGAACAACAAGCAGTAGTTTCTATAATTAATCATATTAGCAAACCAAGGATCTTGTACGGAAATAGCACACAAACTAGAATTTACAGTATGCGTCTCTTTAATTACCACTTGATCACTGCATATGCGCCATAGAATAGGATCATCTATCCCAGATATAATAATTGGCTTCTCGCTTAATTTTCTGGACTTGAAAGTGGGACATAGAAGGAGGTACCACATTGGCAGCTAGATAATTAAACATATTAGCAAACCAAGGATCTTGTACGGAAATAGCACACAAACTAGAGTTGGGGAAGTCATCACAGAGTAGTTCAGAACAATCCCCACCTTGCACATCTAGAGGTAACCTGCTAAGATGATCTACCACAAGATTCTCCCTACCAGCTCGATCCTTAACTTCTACATGAAATTCCTGAATGAGTGACATCCATCTGATCAACCTCGTCTTTTATGCTGCTTTTTCATGAGAAACTTAACAGCTCCATGATCAGTAAAGACAGTAACCTTAGCATGCAAGAGGTACTATCTAAATGTCTCCATGCCAAAAACAATGGCAATAATCTCCTTTTCGGTGGTAGTGTAATTTTTCTGTGCTTTATCTAAAGTCTTGGAGGAATATGCATTAACTCTAGGCAGTGTGTCCACACGTTGGCCTAACATGACCCCTGCTGCCTTATTAGAAGCATCACAAGAGAGGTCAAATTCATGAATTGACTAAACTGAGGTTGCAAGTGTTACACACCTATCGGCCTCACCTTTAAAAGTGGTAGGTAGTGTGATCCTTTATTTTTCTCCAATTCTAAATTATTTTTCTTAGGTTAATTTATATCACACATTAGAGTATAATTAAGCAGAGAGTACACATCGGTTTGGACAATAATATAATAATAAAAATACAGAAAGATAAAATTTTCACCGTAGGGATCAAAATATACAATCATTTCGATAATGGTGTAATACCCGGATAATTATCTATCTCGGAATATTATATTTTAGCAAATAATACCTATTTGGAAATATGTGAACATGTGGTTTTAAAACCTTGTAGGATACTTATTCTATTGTTTAGGGAAATTTCTAATGAAATTAGAGGGATTAAGGTGTCAAAATCCCTAAATGCAATTATGGGCCATGAAATGCCCGAAAATATTATGATAAATCCCAAGAGGCAATAAAATATTTATTGAAAATTAGAAAGTATTTTGTCTCTAATTTTAGGAATTTTTGGGATTATTTCCCTTGAAAAATAATGAGGCAAAATTAAATATAATTTTGGGAAGCATAAGTTGCCCCATGATTTTTAATATGATATGTGGGACATAAAATACCAATGTCAATGAAATAGTTGTGAGAAAATGATTAATTCTAATTAAGAAAATTATCAACAATTAGAAAATGATTAGTTAAGAAATTAATGGCTAATTGTTTAAGCTCGAACAAGAGAATATTTAGGGTAGATTATGGAAAATCCTTTAATTAAGTGTTTATGGCTAATATTAGCATAAAGTGTGCTTGCTAATCAATTAGAAAAGATTAAGAAAAATTGGTGAGATTGAGAACATGAAAACCCTAGATCCTAAAAGATTGCTAATCATGGGATTAAGGCTCTAATTAAGCTTCTAGCTAATTTAGATAAATAATAATAATAATAAAGGGAAGAGAAAACCGAAATTTGAGTGTGAAAAAGGTTGTGAGTTTTTCAAAAATAATATCATGATATTTTGTTAATTAAATAATAATATAATTAAGATATTTGTGGAAGAACCAGGTTGGATAAATGAGAACCGATAGAAATTAAATCCTATCTAGAAAACTATGAACAAAGTTTCTTAGGTCAAGACTTATTACAAACAAGTGAATTTTTGTCTAGAAGTCGGTGTTAGCGGAAGTCATTTCCGTAACCCGGCGGGCGAATAAGGGATCAGATGAAAAGATATTTTGTAAACAAAGGGCAAATAAGAAAAGTGAGAACCAATGGAAAATAAATCATAACTTGAAATCCTTGAACTAAGTAGAAAACAATGGACATATTATGAATCGTGGATTTTGCCCGAAATTAGCATTACCCGAAGTCATTTTCAGTAGCCGAAGCGGTTATCCGAAAATGTTCAACGGATACAACGGAATACCCTTAATGGGATCAAAAATTTAGTTAACTCAGATATTTCCAAAGAGGAAGAATAGAACTTCAAGGTGTGTTCCTGGATTTTTGAGATTTTCTAAGATTACGCGATTAGAACACCGATCGATGATTTTATTGGGTAAATGCATAAAGTAAGGGAGTGACATCATCTTGATGACATCATGGTCTTGAAGAATGAGGTAAGGAGGTGGATTGGATGGTGGAGATGAAGCCATGTGTAAAGACAAGATCCGACTACCGAAATCCGATATGAAAAAAGTATGAATAGTGTCATACTTTTTGCCTATAAATAGGCCTTCCCTTTCACTTCATTCTTCACAATTCCTAGAGCCACTTAGAGAGGTTTTAGAGAGAAGAAGGAGTTTGGAGAAAATAGCAAGTTAGGGTAAGTTCTTAGGTCCTAGTCTTAAGCTTTGGTAGTTCCTTCAGGTAGTTATAGTATAAATGCTAGATTAATCTTTAATCTTACAAGTTAGTTTAGATATCATGTTTTAGGGATAATATGATATTTATTTCAAAAATATATTGGAGATTGAGATATGTCAAAATTTTGGAAGATTAGAGTTAAAGTAACGAAGTTCTGACGAAATTCCGCCAATTAGGACAGTTAGGGGCAAAATGGCAATTTGTACCTAAAATGCCTATTATGATGTTGGGCCTTGATAATATAATATTATCCTTATAGGATATCTGTAATCACGTGCCGCTGTCAAAAAGTACCGTTTTCCGTCAACGAATGTACGTTCGCGTACTGTAACACTAGCTCTGATGCTTATTGTATGATTATATATGATTGTTGTGTTCATCGACTAAGACTTACATACGTGGTTATGTCACATACGAGGTTATGTTCTAACTATTGTTGTAGCATACGTGGTTATGTTACATACGATGTTATTATCTTACATACGTGGTTATGTATTTCTAATCATACATCTGTTATGGGCTTTTGTATTAATTATTATTGTAATGTCATGAATATCTGTCATACATAACTGTTACATAAGCATGAGTTTAACTGTTACCTGAGGTTCAATGGGCATTGAACCTCAGCTCCTGCCATAGCCTCAGGATCCGGAGGGATTAGGACCGAGGACAAGGGCAAGCGGCACGCATAAGGACTCAGCTGAAGACTTTCTTCTTTTGTTATTTACTTTTGAAAACACTCGGTGTAACGTATCCGCTACCGTAATCGCCCGGACTTACGGCATTTTGAATATAAATATCAGTTACTCAATCGCTCCGATGCTCTACTCGATGAAAAAAAAAATATATATATATATACTGCTTTTGAAAATGAGATGTTACAAATGGTGCCTTACAGGCCAAAATAAAATAATACAGTCACCTGGAAATCAAAATAAATGCCCAAAAGAAAATCATCATCACCCCCCATCACACTAGCCCTACTCCGGAGCCTTACCTCTGTCTCCCTACTCTGCTCTAGATGAACTGCCAGAGGGCTTAAAAGGAGTTGGGATTCAAAATTTAAATCTCAGAGTAACCGTTAATCTCATATAAAATGTATAAATAATGCATGTAAGAAAAACCATAAATAAATAAATACCACATGACATTCAGTATCAAGGCACATAACCAAACCCGGAACTAGCAATTCTAATAGCACACAGCACAGACTGTAGTGGTTCTTATAGTACACAGCACAAACTATAGTGGTCCTAATAGCACACAGCACAGACCACCGGGCACGGCACATAGCATGGCCCTTAATGCACACAGCTTGTTTCAGTTCCACAGCGCTTGGAAATAAATGATAACTAAATGTATATAACATAACATGGTAAAACATACATACACAAGCCACACAGAATATATGACTATTAAGGTTACTACCTAGCAGTCGACTATAATTAAAAATAACCTCCCCCTGCAAAATATCACAATTATCCTTAAAATAATAATAATTAAATAATCCACCTCAATAAATATTTTCTTTGATAATTTAAAATGAGCCCAATTAATCTGTCCATAATCATTAAATCCCTTTTCTTATTAAGGAATTTAATATGAGCTTATATTCCCTTAATTTTTGTTATTTTTCAGGAATTTTTCGCTAAAATTGACTGATCTTCAAAAATTCATAATTAAATCTAGAAAAATAATTTTGGGTTGATTCCAAAGCCAAAATGACCCTTAATATGCCTATTTTTTTAAAAAAAAATACTCATTTGGGCCAGACCAAGTCAAAAATTCAGCCATGGGCCGAAATTAATCTCTAGTCTGAAATAAGTTTCAGGATTCATGGGCGATTTTAAAAACTTAATTTCTCTTAGCAAAAAATTCAGAAAAATATGTGCTACATATGAAATTAATCCTTGAGATGTCTATTTTCTTCTTGTAAAATTTCATAATTTAATGCATTCATTTACTAGGTCAAATATCAAGAGAAACCCAGATGACTCCACAGGAATTTCTGAAAATAGCACCCCCATTATTTTTGAAACTTCTATTTATGCTTTCAAAATTATGATCAAAGTTCAACCTCATACAAAATCTCATTTTTAAACATTTTAAAGCCATCAAAAACACCAAAATCCATTCCAAAACACTAGTACATCCAGCTGGACGAAAATCATTGTTTAACCAACAAAATGTCAAACTTCCTTCTAGCTTCACATCTTCCATATACTATGCTTGTTCTACCATTTTAGACTATAAACCTTAACTTTAAATCTTTGTTCCTTTCTTTCATTAGCTACTCAACCAAATATACAAACCTTCTCAAGGTGATTGATATTTCCTAACTCAAACAACTCAAGAAAAATAGTTGAAATGTTTAAAAGTGACTTACTTGATAGCTCTTGGCACATTTGTCACACTTGCTTCTTAAATTTTTGGACTATACCTCAAAATACTAAGGAGAATGATGATCTTTAAATATCTTAGTCACATGAGAAGAAGTAGAAGGAAGTGTTTTAGGATTCCATAGTCAAAGCTCTTACCTTATAGCTTCAACTTTCTTCTTCAAATTGAGCTTCCTCTTACTCTCTTGTATGGAAGCACTTGCTCTCTTCTTTTTTTCTTTTTTTCCTTCAGCTGAACAAGGAACCAAATGAGGGGGAAGTTGGCCCTTTTAAAATATTCAAACCTTGTATTTTTGAATAATTACCTTTATGCCCATGAGTTCTCTAGATTTTCCCTCATATTTCATGAAAGCTCTTCCCTCCTCCTTTTTTTTATGCTGATCAAAATTATGGGCTGTTTGGAGAGGGAAATTGTTCTGAAGTATGCTTGAATAATCTACACCAAATCCCCATTTAATGTTTGGGTCATATCTCCTTTGCTAGCTATCATTAGCTCTAGATATTAGGCACTTAAATGGCATTATCAAATGTCATTTCCTCCTTTCATTTTATATTTATTTATTTGTTCTTCCTTCTCCTCCCTCTTTGCTGCACGAGACTAAGAAAGAAATGGAACAAAAAATCTAATGCAATTCTCATTGCCCAATGGTCCTTACACACTCCTTTAGAGTTTGAAATGATGGCATTTTTTCCCCCTTTCTTCTCTCCTTGCTGCATGAGATGACGAGGAAATGGGGAAACAAAAATCTGATTTTCCCTTACCCATTGGTTCTTGCACACCCCACTAATGATGAACCTAGGTGATATGATGGTATTTTATTTTATTTTTCTTTCTTCTCTTTCTCTTGCAATTTTCAAAAATGGAGAGGGATGATAAGATTATTATGTCTTATCACATATCTCTTGCATTTATGAAGAGGACATTATGTGCAAGATAATGTCATAAAATTTCAAATCTTTAAAATAATAGCTTTTAGAATATCCATTTTTCATGAACATATTTTTTTCCCTCCATCCATCTTCTATGTGAATTGAGCCTCCTTTTTAGGTTTCAAGAATTGTCTTTCCTACTTAGCCCAATAGGTCATAATCCTTGATTAAGTCTATAACACCTTCTTGAGCATTTTTTTGAATTTTATGCTCTTTTCTCTATTTCTTCCATTATGCATTTTGCCCAAGGGTTAAAAGGGAAAATGAAATATATTTTGACTTCCATTATCATCTCTTTTTTAAGGTTGTCCCTAACCATAATTATTTAATTACACATAAACAAATAATTTCATATTCTTATCCTATTTAAATTTTTAATTTGTCTCTTTCCTATCATGGATAAGTTCACTGAGTGATGTAAATTCGTTTTTTTTAACTATGATAGACATTTTCAAATGAGTTAGTTAAATTTTTTTTCCCCTATCATTGTTAGCTTTGATTTGAAAGCGAATCTTTTGATTACAGTGTCTGATGCTTGAAAAATAAAGATGAGAATTTTTCTACTATGGTAGACCGTATCTTCAAATATTTCCTATTTCACCATGGTATTGTAATTGTCCTGATATTTAATTAAAATTTATGGAAAATTGAGTTTTAAAGAAAGGATTTAACATTGTGGATCGGAGGGAGTAATGCATTTGACAGAATATTTTTTTTTTTTTTTGATAAATTTGCCGTTTAACCTTATTATACATAATGGAATTTGAACATATATTTTATGTCAATACTAAGAACACTTCTTTACGTGTTGGAAAAAGGGAAAACCAATTATTAGGGAAAAATTCAGTACACTCCTCACATATTTTATATTTTTCAGTTGGTAAACATCTCTACCTATCTTTTTTTTTATAAGAACCTAAAATTTGAATTGCGTTAATCCTTTTATTAAGTGCTCTATCTGAATTGTTTGAACATTTAATGAATTTTTTTTTCCCTCATTTTTGCCCCTCATTACCACGAGGGGCCAAAGAAACAAAATCTAAAGAAAGATTGGAAAAAAATTATTGATCCAAGGGGGAATCAAAACAAAATCCATAACCAATTTATCAATGGCAATGGCAGGGTAAATCAAATCCGCATATTAAAAAGAAAAGGAATGTGCTGGACGCTGGTGCTGTTTGTTTTGTCACGATGGAAGATCATGAAGGAAGAGGGAGGGAAAGTGAATTTTAGGGAATATTGCGCCAATATAAGGTAAAAGTTCCATATCATCAGTTGAGAAAGAATAAGGACCTAAATGTCCACCATAATCAACAGAATCAAAGAAGAGCTCAACAAGGATACGCTCATGATGGCGAGATCAAACTTGACAGACTGATCCATTATAATGCTTTATAAGGCCTGTATTTATGTGCCACAATATCATCAGGAGATGAGTCAATAAATATCCTCATAATTAATATTCATAACAAATTTTTCAGCTGTGATAAACACATGGGATACACAATCAACAATACAAAGGTCGTCGTTTTCCGGTTGGGCGGGCACTTACTTTCTCTTCTATTCTTCGAGCTGGGAAGTGGGAAGCTACCTCGGCGACGGCGAGCTTCAGAATGCGACTGCAGAGTTCCACAGATTGAACCACAAATTGAGTGAGTTTCTCAGCGCCATTCATAATAATTCCCCAATGCTTGCTTTTCTCATTACAAGATTATCTTCATCACTATCTTTGAAGAGTACGATTCAACTTGGTCCCCTCCATCATAATGCTTCCAACATTTTCAATTCCTTCTCCTCAGCTTCGACATTGTCTGAATTAAATCAAGGAAAACGAAAATTAAGAGGAAACCAATCGTTCACTGTTTCGTATCTCATGAGTTCGGTGGGCTTGTCCCGCAAAGTAGCTACTGAAGTATCCAAAAAGGTTCAATTGAAAGACCCTAATCAACCCAATTCAGTGCTTAATCTTTTTAGGAGCTGTGGATTCTCAGATGCCCAGATATCTACTGTTGTGAAAATGCATCCACGAGTGCTTTTGTCTAAACCTAAGAAGACCCTTTCGCTCAGGCTAAGATTCCTTCAGTCAATTGGGTTTTCAAGTTCTGAACTCCAAGATCTCATCATTTCAAACTATGGTCTCCTCAGGGTGAGCTTAGAACAATGTATAATCCCTTGTTATGAGGCCGTTAAGAGTTTTCTTCATGACGATAAGGAAGAAAAATAGCTTTAAAACGCTTGAGGTGGCATAATCCCTTGTTATGAGGCCTTTTTTTTTTCCGCAAGGCTGTGACAAATATAGCTCAAAATATAAAGGTTTTGAGAGATATTGGAGTTCCCCAATCGTCTGTCTCTCTACTGGTGGCTAAATTTGTACATTTAGCATTTGTGGATCATGCAAAGTTTGTTGAATATGTGAAGTTTGCAGAGGAAGCAGGAGTTGATCCTTCCAAATCTATGTTTATTAATGCTGTTTCTGTTTTATCTCAGTTAAAGAAATCTACATGGCAGTCTAAACTGGATATCTTCAAGAAGTATGGTTGAACCAGAGATGTCACTCTTTCGGCCTTCAGCAAACATCCACAATGCTTGATGCTGCCTGAGGAGAATATCGCAAAGTCAATGTCATTTATTGTGGATGAAGTTGGTATGCCATTGAAAGATATAGCTAGACGCCCAAGTTTACTTCATTATAGTTTGGAGCAGAGGATTATTCCTCGATATTCAGTAATTAAAGCTTTGAAAAAGAAAGGTTTGGTAAAGAGGGAAATCTCCTTCATTTCCATTGTTGGTTATGGTGAGAAAAAGTTTCTTGAGAAATTTGTGACCAGATTTCACGCCAGTGTTCCTCAGCTATTGAACATCTACAAAGGACCTTCAGGACCTTTACCTCATGTTCAGTGATATGTAGTTTCTACGAGGGTATGATTTTGAACTTTAGACTTCCAGTTATTATTGGTAATTTCTAATTTGTAGGACTCATGTGATGGTAATCAATCAATTTTTTGTTCATCATAATTGAAGCGTATGCCTTCTACTTGTAGTTAAACATGTCATTTTGTAATACATTTTGCTGGTATCTCTGTTCTTGCTGTCATTTGGGGTGCTAATGTGTGTATTCTTTTCTTTGAAGAAGATGCTGACTGCAAAATTTTATTTGAAAAGAAATTCTCCTTCATGAATCAACCTGCACACATTGAGTTTAATCTTTTCTGTGGTTTATGCACCATATTAAATTATTTGAACAATTGTTTCTGGAGATGACAAACAGTACAGGACAGCAGTGGCAAATTTATGGTATTTGCATATGGTATCTTGTTCTTGGGACAAGAGGATAGTTAGTTCTAAGTTCCAAGAAGTGATCTTTACCTAGTTCACCATCCTCCATACACTTGAATTATGGTTTTGGTGGTTTTTCTCCAAACACGCTTACAGTGTTAGGAAATTGCTTAGCGTGCTGAGGAGGCCTAATGTTAGACGTAAATTTGCCACTGTGCTCATCTTTATGTTACAGTTATTAGGACACATTGCATGAAGATTCCAGCCTCACTTGTGCTTCTGCAATTTGGATTATGGATATTGATTGAAACATGTCAAACAATCCTGGACATGGATTGTATAGAACAAAGTGTCTATTTTGCAGAATGTTAATTTTCATTTCTAGACGGATGATTTTGATTGGAAAGAGGAGCAGAGTTGGGCAATGGAATTAAATCTTAAAATATTTTGGTTAAGTCATGTCATGTACTTTGGATATTAATGTTTTTGTATAAGTCCTTTTACCCAGATTTCGAATTGGATCACAGGGATACGGAACCACTTTCGGTGCCTATCCCAAGGATAGGCACCATCAACCTATCTGATCAAGGCCGTACAGATCAGATCCGGACGGTCCAGATTTGATTTTTTTTAACTGTTTCTTTTTAAATAAAAAAAATCGTTTTTTGAAAAAAAAAATGTTAGTTGAGAGATTACCTTTATTTTAGATTCTCTACCCATTAAAATAATGTTTTTTGAAAAATATAAAGTAAAAAAAATCAGATTTGAACTGTCCAGGAGAGAAGAGCTCTCCCTGCCTATCCTTTGATTCCCAGGCATACATGTTTTTCATTTTTTGAGATTGAAGTTGTATCCAAGTCTACATTGATTTCTTGCAGTCTAGATGCCTCCTGTTCTTCGTAGGTATTGATGTTTGTTTGGCTGGCTTAACAAGCTATGTGGAAAATAAGCTATTGATTCTTGTACAGTTAAGCTTGTTTTGTACTGGCCTTGTTATTTTGTTTGATCATTATTAGAATTAATAAGTAATTAGTCATTTGTAAATGATTGTTGTAGATATACTAACCATCATATCTTTGTATGTACCACATGGATGGTCAAGATTCATTTGTAACAATATATAATACCTTATATAATGGACAAGAGCCAGAGGAGGAATTATTACTCTTGGCTATTCATTTCACTATTTTGTCTCCTTTCTATCTTGGTACCAGAGCCTTGATTTTTTTTTTTCTCCTTTCTTCTGTTGTGATGGTGTCTTCCTTGTCACCTACCTCTAATAAAACTTCGTCCTTGCATGTGCCCTCCACTGCTCCTAAAACCTACACCCTCTTTCAATCCTCCAGCCAAACTTCGTCGATCAAGCTGGACCGCACGAATTATCTGGTCTGGGCGTTCGTTATCTTGCCGCTTATCGAGGGAAATTGCCTTCAGGCACACACTGATGCTGTAGCTCTCGTACCTCCGATGACTAACATGCTGCCAGATTCAACTGAGTTTGTGTCCAATCTCACGTTTTAAGATTGGTTTTCTGTCGATTGTATGCTCATCGGCTGACTTGGCAACAATATGACTCAAGATTTTGCCACTCAACTTCTGCACTATCACACTGCCTTCGAGCTCCGGATCGAGGCTCGAGCTCTTACTTCGGTGCTGTCCAAGTCATGGATCATGATCTATCAGCCTAAGTTCCACAACACTAGGAAGCACGGTCTAACTATGACCGAATATCTGACGCCTATGAAGACTGTCGCTAATCATCTTGCTCTGGCTGGTGCTCCGATTTCCATCCGTGAGCTTGTTCTCTACACTCTCAATGGGTTAGATGGGGATTACAATGCCATTATCGTCAAGCTTGTAGATCAGGTGGGACTGACCTGGGTCGACGTCAATCAGCCTTGCTTGCATTTGAAACTCTCCTGGAGCAATTGAATCACTTTTCTTCTCTTTCTATTCAGTCAACTGCAAACTTTGCTGCCAAACACTTTGATTTTGTATGAGCATAGGGTTTTGCCATTGATTTATCCGTATTGATTTGAGTAAATAGTATGTAAAGATTGTTTTCTTGAGTGATTTTGTTTGCGCATAGGGTTTTACCACTGATTTTAAGCATTTATTGTTACTAATGTTGTTATCTGTAAGTATTGATTTGAATAAAGTTCCTAAAAATATTGTTTTTTGAGAGATCTTGTTAAGTTGTTATCATTTCCTCTACATACATAATATGCTCTAGATAGAGAATGAAAATAAAGAATGAATGTCCGCTAATCTTCTACCAGAAGAGTGATGGGATAGGGTGGACAATTTTATAAGGTTTTCGATTCGTAATAGTGCTGATGATCATGATATAATTATTTCCCCAGTGTGGCGTTGTGAGGCATGTTGATCCAGACAATTGTGAGTACTGTGGGGTTGTGAGGCATGTTGATCCAAATAATTGAGTCTCACTTTTTGATGTATGGAATTGATCAGTTATGCCTATTAGACAAAATATAGGGAGACAGATATGAGCAGCAGTGCTAGTCGGTCAAATTTGAAAAGGTACAAATCACCTTACTTTGACACAAGTACATTTGAAGCCAATCATCTTTAAGATAAGGTTAGTTACCCTCGTAAACTATGTGTTCACGCTTATTATTTATTTTTATTTTTTTTATTGAAGTCCTCAAAAAGATGAGATTTGAGAATTACTGTTTTAATTGATTTTTGTTAAACAAAGTATTTTATTATGTACTTAGCGTTATACAATTAAGGATGCATACATAATGTTTTATGATCTTATTTGGGATTATGTTTGTATTTCTGTTGTTGTCTTTTAGTTTTGTAACTACAATATTATTATTTCCCTCCTTTTTTGTCTTTGAATTGAAATGGGACGTTATTCACTAGAAAATATCTTTTAGTCTCAAATAGTGCAGTTGACTCTATTTCTTCGGTTGATAATCAAAGATAAATATTGTTGTCGTCTTAAAGTTGAAGTGTTGTTTTGAAAGATTCCTATTGTAATGTAAATTCATAAACTCATATATATTTATAAATCTTGTTTACACGTTTCACGTAATCTATAGTTAGTATTTTTTTTCTTGTTATATTTCTTATAAGATCTATATTGCGTTTGTTTATAAGTTTAAGGCTTAAAGAATATGAGTTTTCTCATATTCTGTATCGGTCACCCCTAATTTTTTTAGGGTGCAACAATTATTTATAATTATTAGTGGATATATGTTATACATATAATTATAAAATAACAATTTCATATGCTATTGTTAGTGATAATTTATTTTATTAAATATTCTACAAAGTTTGAAAAAATAATTTAAATTAAATAAAGGTAAATTTGTCCATATAAAAAGATTTTTCCTCCACTCTCCTTTTGATAACATTAAATTAATGTTTCTTCTCCCCTCTCATTTCTTCAATCTAAAGGAGTTAATATTAGATTCAAAATATTAGATTCTCTCATCTTTTTAATCTATCTTTATTAGGTAATAATAAAATTCCTCAATGCTCCTTCTATTAAAATTGCTCCCCATTTAAAGCGAGCGCACTAAAAAAAGTATATATTCATGGGAGTTTAGTTCCCCCTTCCTTATGTAGGGTAAGGTTAATAAAATTCCTCTCCCCTACTATATATATCAAAAAAAAAAAAAAAAATCGCTCCCCATTCCTTCGTTGAAGCAAACCCGTCGAGAAAGTCCTCTCCCAGATTAGGATGCATTACTTGCGACTAAAGTAATGCTGATTTTTCCCCCTTTTCTTAATAAAAGGTCAGAAAAGTAAATAATGGATTATGAGTGTGATGTCACTGCCCACTACGTACAGCCCCGTCAAAAGTATGCAGATAGGTGAAGTTGGGAAAATTACGCATGGGTCCTAAGGAACAAAAAATTATAAAAGGTTCCTTGAAATCACCAAATTATACGTAAGCCCCAAGAGACTTTTTTGATATTATTTGTATGCAAATAAAATTTAGGTTTTTAAATATTGTTGTAAATATAGGCATTTCCTGTTGTAAATATGGCTTTTTCTATTGTAAATGACCAGATTTTAAATTTTGTTGTAAATACAAAGACTTCCCGTTCTAAATCTAGTCTTTTTTTGTTGTAAATGACCTCTACGTTCAAAATCGAGATGTTTAAATGTTGTTAAAAATATAGGCATTTTCTATTGTAAATATGACTTTTTCTATTGTAAATTGCCAGATTTTAAATTTTGTTATAAATATAGCACTTCCTGTTGTAATTTAGCATTTTTCTGTTGTAAATAACCTCTCTACGTTCAAAATCCAGGTGTTTAAATGTTGTTGTAAATATCGGCATTTCTGTTGTAAATATGACTTTTTCTCGTTGTAAATAGTCAAATGTTTAAATGTTGTTGTAAATATGACATTTTTCGTTGTAAATATGACATTTCCGTTGTCAATACAAATAATATCAAAAAAGTCCCTTAGGATTTGTGTAATTTAGTGATTTCAATGGACTTTTTTATAATTTTTCTTGTTCCTAGGGACCTGCGCGTAATTTTCCCGGTGAAGTTCTCTTGGCAAGTGTTACCTTCTATTTTAAATATAGAATAAAATTCATAATATAATTTACACTACAATTTTTTTTTTTTTTTTAAGGAGCAATTTTTTTGAGGACTACTATAGATTGATACAATTTTTAGGGAGAATGACACTTGAAATATTCATATCTCAGAGTAAAATAACAAAATAGCTTATGACACTTGAAATATTCATATCTCAGAGTAAAATAACAACATAGCTTCTTCTTTTTTTGAAATCTAATTTTTTATATTAATTTTGATTATGAAATGAGCATCTTACTCAGTTAAAAAAAAATGGGCAGGCGGAGAATTATTGGTAAGGGGATAACTTGAATAATAATGATTATTTTATTTTAAAAAATAGAGTGAAATATTCTAACCACTTTTATTTTAAATACACAGAGCTCCTCTTTATTTCAAAAACTCATAAAGACCCCATTTAAAATTAAAATGTATGTTACATAAACGTTCCTTATATTTTGATATTTTATTTATATTCACCCAAACCTTTTGTTAACCATTAAGTTTGACTTTTAAATTTTTTTTTGGGACCAAAATGCCACTATTTAACGTTAGGATTATCTAAACATAATATATGGGCCAATAAAAAAATTTATACCACGAAAAATTAATTCTAACTTTCATATATGTTAAAAATTTATTAATTTTTAGATTGTAAACTTTATAATTAAAATTTTTCATCATATTTATTTTCTTAAATGAATAAAAATATATTTCAAACACATATTTTATATGAAATATAATGAAATATATAGGTTTGAAAGATAATATAATTCATTGAAATTTATATATTTCATATTTTTCTACAAAACAAATATTTAAAAAACTTACTCAAATTTTTTAATTTTTTTTTAAATATTTACAAACTATCAAGCAAAATTTGGGATTTTTTAGTAAGGATAAATTGGTAAATAAATTTTATTTTTTATATAAATTTTAATTAAGAAATATATTTTAAAAATATTTTTACAATATTCTTAAGGGAGTTAATAGTTTGAACTTAAGTGTACTTTTCAAAATAGATGGAAGATCATATGTAATTAAGGTAAAAGAGAAGGGTGATTAGAGCATTTTACTCTAAAAAATAAATTTTATTATAACAAAATTACACTAAACCTTTTAAAAGTGGCCACTAGTATTTAGAAGTAAACGTCAATAATGACTTGTAGGTCAATGATTTCTGTAAGAAATAACAACTTTAATTATATAAAGTGACAATAAAATTATTAGGAATAGCAACTTTAATTGTGTAATCCTCCCATAACTAGTACTACCTCTAGTCTTAAATATTACATATAATTGACTTTTCTTAGAGAGATTAAGGAAGGTAAATAAATTATTAATCATATCATATGTTGTGTATCTTTATATTATATATCAATTTATAAGTTAGACAAAATAATTTGGACAAGAAATTAAAAATGTGGATACTTTAAAATAATTTAATTAACTTCTTTAATCTCTCTAAAAAGGTTAATTTTATTTTATATTTAGGATCGGAGGGAAAAGTTGTTATAGTTAAAGGTTTCGTTGGCATTTCATATAGTTAAATTTGTTTCTTTAGGTGAGTTAGCTGTTTGATTTTTAGGTCCTCCATTTTCCAATAATTCTGTAATTGCTGGAGGCCTGGAGCCGTAGCCGCGCAGTTGGCGACAGTGATGAGATTTTTCCTTTTGTAAATGATGCGAAAGAAAGTGGTGATTTTGCAACAAAAAATGTCAAAAATACCGGTAATATTTTATAGAAATTAGGGGCTTTTTTTTTTTTCTTTTTCTATTTTTTGTCAAAACAATTTAAAAATAAGTTTTTTAAAAAATTGTTTGAATAGTTATTTTAAGAAAATATGTTTTGAAGTGACATGGTGGTGGCCGTCACTGACGATGATATGGCAGTGATAGGCACCAATAGTATAGTGTCGATAGTAAACATATGACCGACTCAAAAAAAAAAAAAAAGAAATAGAAAAAAAAGAAAAGAAAACACTTGAAAACTATTGTTGTTTTTTAATTTTCAAAAACAAACTTGTTGAAAGCAGTCTTTGAAACAAGTTTTAGTGTTTTAAAATACAAAAAACTGTTCTTAAAAATAGCATCAAACAAGCCCCATATCTTTTTGGATCCGGCTATGGTCCACTGCACGTAGCCACTCCCTATCTTTTTGTAGTCCTAATGTAGTATATGCACATTTGTTGGAGAGTTAGAATATATTAGTTGGTTAAACCAATAGGCTTTATAAATGGACGGCTTAGTAAGTGATTTAGAGTTGTTAGTATAGTGAAATCCTCATCACATTGAGAGGGTAATTTGAGTCTCTCTTAAGTCTCCAAGTGAGATTGGTTAATCACCCTCAAGTAATGGTAGATTAGTAATAACTCAAGTGGGTTATAATTCTTATATGAGCATGTTATTCTTTTTTTTTTTTTTTTTGAACTGCATGTTATTCTTTTACTACCTCTGATTCTAAATATAAGACATAATTTGTAGTATAATTTGCATTACAAACTATGAGATATGATATTATCACTACCATTTTTTGTCACTACCAATGTCACTACCACTTTTTCACCGTTAGATCAGAATCTCAATAGAAGAGAGAAATGATAAAGGTAGATGAGATTCTGATCTAACGGTGAAAAAATGGTAGTGACATTGGTAGTGACAAAAAAATAGTAGTGACAATATCCTATCCCACAAACTATATCCTATATTTAAGACTTTGGAGGAATACCAATAATATATATGATTCTCCATCTTGATTCTTATTATTTCTTTCTAATCACTTTTCTTAACACATATTTTGTATGTCTTTCTTCTGTCATTCTCCTAGCCTTTTAACTCCAGGTTGTTGCATGTTCATTTAGTGTTGTCTTCAATTATGAGTTTCTGTTGCTGTTGAAAATTAAGAAGCAAAACAAAACAATAAAAAACAAAGAAAATAAAATAAAAAGAAGAGAACCTTGATCAATTTAAAAAGGAAAACTTTAATTTTGGTCAAAAAAAAAAAAAAGGAAAAAACTTTAACAGATCCAGATCACCATCTACTTTAATTATATCCCTTGAAACTACGATAACATAGAAGGAAAAAAAGCTTTGTTGAAGCAATATTGGTTAGCTAATCTTTCTTGAAGTCAATTATGTTTGCATGTGTATAGCAAAATATTATTTTATACTGTCAAATAATTGCCTGCAAGGCTAATCCATATACTATAAGAAGGTCTGTATCATTAACTTGAACATCCCAAGCCTCTGATACCCACCATTTACAACCACCAACTCACCCGCAGAGCTAAAAGATTTCTGATTCGAAAATTTACCAGAAAAAATCATGTCTGAAAGAGATTATTCCACTAAGCTGCTGCTAGCATTATTCTTATGTGTTGCTTCCTTTATTGCATCTGTTGCTGCAAGAGATAGTGAAGCAAAAGCTCTTTTGAACTGGAGAGTTAGCTTTAACGACGGAAGCAAAGCTACCTTGTCCTCTTGGAAAAATGGCACTGATCCTTGCAGGCAGGTCTGGAGAGGAATATCTTGTGATGAATCCATGTCTGTGACCAATATAAGTCTGTTCCGTCTTGGCCTTCAAGGTACACTTTCCAGTCTTAAATTCTCTGCCTTTCCTAGTCTCCTATACTTCGACATAAGTAACAACCAATTTTATGGAAACATTCCCCTCGAAATTGGTAATTTGTCCAGGGTTCTGATGTTGGATTTGTCTGATAATCCAATTAGGGGTCCCATTCCTCCTGAAGTCTGTAATATAACCACGCTAAATAATCTTGATTTTAGTGTAGGTAATCTCACAGGACAAATTCCCCATGAAATTGGGAATTTGAGGAATTTGAATCGTCTATGGCTTGGAAAAAATTCCCTTTCTGGTCCCATTCCTCAAGAGATTGGAATGTTGAGCAATCTTGTAACCCTTTATTTGGGAACCAACCCTCTTTCAGGGAGAATCCCTTCATCAGTTGGAAACTTGACCAAACTACAATATCTTTTTCTTTTTGAGAACAATCTCGCTGGTCCTATTCCCACTGAATTATGGAAACTCTCTTCTCTCCTCGACATTCAACTACGTTATAATAGATTTTCTGGGTCAATCTCTCCCTCCTTAGGAAACCTATCAAATCTCAAACAATTGGCCTTTTCTAATAACAGATTTTCTGGTCCAGTTCCTCCTTCCATTGGTAACTTGATCAATTTAGATCATTTCAGCATTCGAAGCAACAGTCTTTCAGGATTTATTCCTTCCACTATAGGAAATATGACAAAGCTCACCCGCCTGTACCTGGACGACAACAGTTTCAGTGGTCAACTTCCACAAGAAATGAATAACCTGACAAGTTTGACTAATATACAACTGGGTAATAATCATTTCAACGGTCCTTTGACTCAAAAAATTTGTCCAAGTGGGATGTTACTTTACGTTGGTGCTGATGGTAACAATTTCAACGGTCCTATTCCAGCGAGTTTGAAGAATTGTTCAAGTCTACAAAGACTCAGGCTTGATAATAACCAACTAGTTGATAATATAACAGAAGCTTTTGGAGTATATCCTGATTTAAACTACATCAACATAAGTGGCAATCAATTGTATGGCCACCTTTCATCTAGCTGGGGGAAGTGTATCATGTTGACAATACTCTCTTTGGGTGACAATAATTTCTCTGGTAATGTTCCCTCAAATATAAGGTCACTTAGTCAGCTTCAAACATTAGAGTTGGCAGAAAATAATTTTAATGGTTCAATCATAAGAGAGATTGGGGAACTAAAAAGCTTAAAGTCCTTGAACTTGAGCAAAAACAAATTTGATGAAAGCATTCCTCTCGAGTTTGGTGAACTCAAAGACCTTGAACAACTTGATCTTAGTGATAATTCGCTAATTGGAACAATACCATCAAGTATTGGAATGTTACCCACATTGCAAATATTGAACCTCGCACATAATAATCTCACTGGCACTATTCCTTCCAGTTTCAGTGGATCAATGTCAGCTTTGTTTACTGTTGACATATCATACAATCAATTAGAAGGTCCCATTCCAAAGAAACCATCCTTTCACAATTTTGATGTATTGAGGAATAATAAAGGTTTATGCGGTAACGTCACTGGCTTGAGGCCTTGTGGTGCTTTACATGGACATGGTCATAGGTTTAGAAAGTTATTGTTAATATTCTTCCCATTGGCCACACTTCTATTAGTACCTGCGGGAGCATCTTTCTTTTTTTCTCAAGTCAAGGAAGTGTTTATAGGGCTGAGTTTTCACAGGTGACGTTGTTTCTGTAAAGAAGCTTCATTCTATGGAACATGTATATTTGCACACTCATCAGCCCCATATTTCCTAGATGTATCTCCTGATTCATACACGTAACATTAAAAGACATGTTTCCATCACACACAAAACCGTAAGAGTCTCTCAAGTACGTTTTTTTTTTTTTTTTGGGTATTCAAAAGACTGGCATATTAAATATGAGGCATAGTATAATTGGCACTGAGTAGAATTCCTTAAAGATCTAGTTAGGGGTTTGATCCCTGACAGTGTGTATGGATTCTACGGTGCGAGGAGATTAATTACTACTACCAGCAATAGATACCTTGGACTTAAAAAACAAAGGATTGGCGTATTTTCTTGGCCTATATTTTGAACTGGAAGAAACTTCCTAATTACGTGGCCGATCTTCTATACAAGAAAGAATATCTAACTAATTCTCCTATTTTGTTGCATGTAATCACTTTCTCTGTCCTATCACTATAGAAACCAAATGCAAAATGGAGGATAAAGCATGATGTATAATAATTTTCATGTCCACACGACGATATATTTTGTGGGCCAATTTCAACTTTAATTAGTTTTATATAATACATAATGATGCGACAAAGCATAGTATAATTAATCTCTCCTCTAAGATATATGGAAAGTAAAAAAGCAAACATTTTTAATTATATTTGTTCCATGCATACTACAAAAAATAAAGTTTGAGCTTATATGCAACTCGACCAACCTGAATTACCAGCTCTAAATATACCAAGTGTTTGAGTAACTTTGATCTTATTGAGTAAAAAAGGGTGCCAATTTGTAATGACTATAAATCTAAGACATTTGAAAATAATCTTGTAAAAACAATAATTACCGTCAAGGTCTGTGAATTTTCCAACAAATTGATATTGATGACGACATAACTTTCCACTCGCAAACTAATAAACAAAACTTGCAAATTCTTCGTCTTTGTGTGTGTGTGTGTATAAATCAATTTCACAATAAATTAATTATTTCAGCCGATCGTTCAATACAAGAAAGTTATTTGTAATAAATAATAAAAAAGTTTAGGTGGATATTTGTGATATTCCCCTATTATTATATCTTGAATGATTAAACCGAGATGAAAAAGGGATTGAGGAAGAGGAATACAAAACCCTCTCTCTCTCTATATATATATATATATGTGTGTGTGTGTGCGATTGGTAACATGAGACATAAATTATATTATATTCTTTCTCTTAAACCTTCTCTTACTTTCTCTTATCTATGGCGTATTTGTTGTGCGTCCATAATTATATTGTGATCCAATCAGTGTCAGTATTAGAGATGGATGAACGGTCACACTCCAAATACACCCAAAATTCTTGCATAGTTAAAAAAAAAAAAAAAAAAAAAAAAAAAAAAAAAAAAAATCTACCATAGCTCCAAATAAAAAATTATTATTCATCAGGCTGTTAATATCCACCATTCTAATTTTTTTTTTAAAAAAATCTATTATTTTAAATATTTATTGATCATCTAAAAAGTTGGAGAGAATAAAAATTATTCTGATTTTACATCTATACAACAATATCGAATGGCTTTCGTTGAGAAAATATTGTATCTTGACACGTGGCTAATCCAATATACTGGGGTTAATCAGCTACTAGCTGAAACTAATTTGCTATCAGAAAAAAGTTCCATGGAAGGCGAATTCTTTGAAGCAAGTATTGATTAGTCAGTCTTTCTTGAGTTCAATTTCCAAGTCTATCGCAAAATATTATTTTATAATAAGAAATTATTTCCTGCGTGGCCCTTCCAGACTATATAAGAAGGTCTGTATCACATCAACTTGAGCATCCCAAGCCTCAGATACTAAACATGTCTGAAAGAGATTATTCCACTAAGCTGCTGCTAGCATTATTCTTGTGTGTTGCTTCCTTTATTGCATCTGTTGCCGCACGAGATAGTGAAGCAAAAGCTCTTTCGGAAAAATGGCACTGATCCTTGCAGATAGTTCTGGAGGGGAATTCATGTGACAAATCCATGTCTGTGACCAATACAAGTCTCTCACATCTTTACCTTCAAGGTACACTTTCCAGTCTCAACTTCGCCGCCTTTCCTAATCTCCTCTACTTCGACACAAGTTACAACCAATTTTATGGAGTCATCCCCATGAAATTGGTAAGTTGTCAAAAAATTTGATATTGAGTTTGTCAGATAATCGAATTAGGGGTCCCATACCTCCCTGAAATCTGGAATCTCACAACTCTAAATCATCTTGATCTTAGTACATGTAATCTCATAGTACAAGTTCCCCGTGAAATTGGGAATTTGAATTTCCTATGGCTCGGAGAAAATTATGAGATTTCTGGTCCCGTTCCTCAAGAGATTGGAATGTTGAGCAATCTTTGTGGACTTTCGTCTGCAAACCCTGTCAGGGAGAATCCCATCATCAATTAGAAACTTGACCATGTTACAAATACTTTAGAACAATGTAACTAAGCTTTGTTTGCCTAACTTATCTTCAAATCATTTGTTAGACAAATTCCAAAAGAATTAGGGAAGTTGATCAAGTTGATGAAACACTCTTTGAGCCATAATAACTTCTCTAGTAATGTCCACTCAAATATAAGATCAGTTAGCCAACTTGAAATTTCGGAGTTAGCTGCAAATAATTTCAATGGCTTAGTCGCAAGAGAGCTTGATGAATTAAAAAGCTTAAGGTTCTTGAACTTGAGCAAAAACAAATTTGATGAAAGCATTCCCCTTGGGTTTGGTGAACTCCAGGAGCTTGAACAACTTGATCTTAGTGACAATTTTTTGATTGGAACAATACCATCAAGGCTTGGAATGTTACTCAAATTGCAAGTATTGAACCTCTCACATAATAATCTTACTGGCACCATGCCTTCTAGTTTCAATAGATCAATGTCAGCTTTGTCTATTGTTGACATATCATACAATCAATTAGAAGGCCCTATTCCAGTCAAACTGACCTTTCACAACTTTCATGCATTGAGGAATAATTAAGGTTTGTGTGGCAATGTGATCGAACCATATTTTTATATGACTTTTCATAATTAAATTGGGATTATTAATGCATTTTCTTGGATATTATTACATGATTAAACACTAATTTGAGTTAGAGATATTTGTATTGAATTAAATGTAATTAAGGGTAAAATGATCATAATTTGTTAATTATTCATGCAAATGATTTCTTGGACTTTTGATACTACCTTGTGTTTAATCTTGCATTGTAGGTGTTTAAGAAGAAATTTTGAGATTTTGGAGGGTTAAATTAATATTTTGAGGAATGGAAAAAATTACAAGAAATGACCCAACAATTTCTGGAAATTGGAAATCAAGGAAGAAAAGGAGCCAGAAATCAATTACAGAAAAGGACCCAGATATTTTGAAAATTTCATTTCTGCCCCAAAAATAGTTTGAAAATTCACACTTTAGTCCCTCCTGAAATACTTTCGAAAGTTTCAGTTAGGTCCCTATGTGAAGCTATGCGTTTTGAGTAAATTAGGTTTCACCTTCATTTTGAGATTTAGCAAGTACAGCGCCGCGAAAACATGAATTAATTGATACATACATTAGTGAGTACCGCGAACCAGAGGGAAGGAAACAGAGCGCCGCGGATTCACCTTCGACTTCACACCATCCACAACACCTTCGCCTTCACCTCTCTCGCCGGTGACTTCCTCTTCCACCACTGTCGCCGGCGACCAACCTCCCTCCACCATCATCTCTGTTTCACCGTCCTTCTTTCTAGTTGCAACTTTAAGATTGGTGGTGACAGCGCTGAGTTCAATGTGCAGCTGAGTTCTTTGCTTCTTGGTGGCGGAGATTGACTTGAGTTCAGAGCTTCAAAGGGGAGTTAATTTGTTCATTGTCTTAGTCTAGATTTATATATTTAGGTTGCCTAGTTTTAAGAATTATTGTGTATAAATTCTGAAACTGACATTAATGTTTATTGTCTCTGTTAGTTTGATAATTGTAGTTGAGATTGGATTTTGTAGTGTGAAAAATATATGTGTTTTAATTTCTTGTGGTTGCAATGAGATTATATTAATTAGATGTTATTGTCTAGTTAATGTGGTTGATTTATGCTTTAAGGATCGTTATGTCTTCGATTTCAAGAAGACTCACGTCGATTATTCCAATTTTAATTGACATCGAGTGATTTTTAACAATTTCTCAAGAGGTAGTGGTTAGCTATATTTGTAGGAGCTACTATTAATTGAGAATATTGGATTCAAGTGTTATCTTAAGGTTTATCTTGACTTGATGAATTTTAACTCCCATAATCTTTTGTGAGCAAGGATAGTCATTTCTTTATTACCAAGAACGTTCATCATTCATATTTTCACTTCATCTATGTCATTCACTCATTCACCATTTTATAAAGAAAATACCAAAAACAATAGTTTAACATTTAATTAAATTGCATTCTTATTTTAGTTCATTAATTTGAAAACCCAAAACCTATTTTTCCCTTTGTTTTAATTGCATCTTCATGGCATTTGGATTATCCAGGAATCAATAAAAGGCTCCTCGAGAAGAGAGAACGATCATCGGTTTGCCTATACGTAATCCTTGACTTATTTTTGATTATGGACCCGAAGGTTAAAGACAAAAAGGCCCTCATCACAATGTCACTGGTTTACGTCCCTATGGCGATTCACAAACAAATCGACATGGTCATGTGAGCAAAAATGTCTTGATAATATTCCTCCCATTGGCCATTCTGCTATTAATACTTGTTGGAGCATCTTTCATTTGTCACCGAATAGCAACAAAAGAAGAGAACAATGATGGAGAAGCTCCAACAAAAGATGTCTTTTTTGTATGGAGTCTTGAGAGAGAAATATTGTACAAAGATGTCATCACAGCCACCGAGGAGTTAGATGACAAATATCTTATTGGGAAAGGGAGCCAAGAAAGTGTTTACAAGGTTGAGTTGCCTACAAGTCATGTTGTTGCTGTAAAGAAGCTTCACTCAAGGACAAGTGGGGAAATCTATAACCAAAAAGCTTTTACAAGTGAGATTCAACCTTTGACAGAAATCAAACATCGTAACATTGTGAAGTTGTATGGGTTTTTTTCCAATTCAAAATTCTCCATTTTGGTTTATGAGTTCATGGAAGGTGGCAGCTTGTATAAAATACTAAAGAATTAGGAATAAGCTACAGAGTTTGAATGGAATAAGAGGGTGAATGTTGTTAAAGATGTGGCTAATGCTTTATTCCATATACATCATGGTTGTTCAATTTCTATTGTTCATCGTAACATATCAAGCAAGTATGTTCTTCTAAGTTCTAAATATTATGAAGCTCGCATATCAACTTTGGAACATCTAAGTTCTTGAATTATAGCTCAGCAATATGACAACATTCGTTGGCACATTTGGGTATGTTGCCTAGGTAAGTCCATCTTGTCTATTCTTTCCAAAATACTACTCTTATAATTGCATTACTATGGATATACATAATATTAAATTTACTGGATGGAGGGATTGCTTTCATCATGAAAGTCAATGAGAAATGTGATGTATGACTTTGGAGTGTTGACTTTAGAAATCATCATGGGTGCGCATCCTGTAGAGCTTCTTTCATATTTGGCAGAGGAATTAACCAATTATGACTTGTTATTCAAGGACGTAGTGGACCCACGACTATTTATCTCTAGATACAAAAAACCAATTCCAGATGAAGTCGCCTTAGTTGCAAAAATAACATTTTCTTGTTTGAATGAGAATCCTCATTTTCGTCCAACCATGGAACAAATATATGTGGATTTTGTAAGGACTCCGAAATCTTATTTGCCGGCTCAATTTCACACTATCACATTTGGACAACTCGTTAGGGATTGAACTTCATTTGTAAAGGTATGCTCGTTTAAATGGTTGCACTTGGCATTTTAATGTACACAACCACACAATATAAACAATTCACATTTTATTTTGATTTTAAGAAAAATAAAGTTAATCTTAGTTGGTTGAGTTTTTTTCCCCAAATTAAAATGTTTATTTTTCTTAAAAACAAAATAAAATGAGAATTGTTTCAAATGATCCATGGGCCATTTAAAATTAAAATGATCTAAGTTATTGTATTTTTATTTAACGAGTGGTAGTGTAATTTTTGTGTGCTTTATCTAAAGTCTTGAAGGCATATGCAATAACTCTAGGCAGTGTGTCCACACATTGACCTAACATGACCCCAACTGCCTTATTAGAAGCATCACAAGAGAGGTCAAATTCATGAATTGACCAAACTGGGGGCTGTAGGAGTGGTGAATATACATACTTTTCACTGAATTTTGCTAGCTAATGAGCTAGTAAAAGGCCAAAGGCCTTTAGAGATTCTATTAATACGTATCATTTTTGTCATAGAAGTTTTGGCTGAGGAGCACTGAGTACCCGGAGGTTTTGTTTAGAGTAAAATTGCCCTGGAAGTTAACAAAACAGAGCACGTGGCACCAATGCTTGCCATCTCATCAGTCAAAATAGGGTTAAGTATCATTTTTGCCTCGTAAGTTTTAGATGAGCAGTAGTGGGTATCCGAAAGTTCTTTTAAGAGCAATTTTGTCCTGAAAGTTTACAAAATATAGAAATTCCAACGATTTAGGGGAGGGTGGCCTAGATCAATCTATACAAATTAAATATCACTATTGATTTATCTTACTAAACCAATTTCTGAGACAATTCATATCTCATTTGCGTTTCATTTGCTTAGACCATAAGTGGTGCTTCCTCTAGGTTTTGCGACAGACATTTTAGTCCCTTTGACCAGCTCGGCTTCACAAATTTCAATCGCCTTGAGCTCAACATCTCAAGGATCTCCTTCTCCAACTCCAAGTTCGACCTTTCCAAAGTAGACTTCTTCCTCTGCACCCTCGATTCTTGGCTCTGCGTCTTTCAACAACTCAAAAAAGACGAAATTTCCTGCATTGTTCGATCCGATCTTGTTGAGTCTGTTTATCCTTTTAATTTCCTCAATGCTGATGATTCCTTCAACAACACAAGATTGATATATTGCCGTATTTATTTCTTTATGTTCGTTGATTGGGCTAAATGATGCCCTCAATACCGATGATTCCTTCGACAAGAAAGAGATAACGAGGTGCGATGCCACGTCATATTTGGCTAAGTGTTGTGAATGATGAGGTGGCATGACATGTGTGTTCTTTGACTAATTTAACAGTCAAATTTAATATTGGGAGACGGAAGAGCAAAATTGCTACGTTTTGTAAACTTTCGGGCAAAATTACTCCTTAAAAAAACTTCTAGATATCCATTGCTCCTCAATGAAAACTTTAGGGGAAAAAATGATCCTGATCGAACCATATTTTTATATGATTTACCATGATTAAATTAGGATTCTTAATGCATTTTCTGGGACATTATTGCATGATTAGGCACTAATTTGAATTAGGGACATTTGTATTGAATTAATTGAAATTAGGGGCAAAATGGTCATAAATGGCTAATTATTCATGCAAATGATTTCTTGGACTTTTGATGCTATATTGTGTTTAATCTTGTATTGTAGGTGTTTTGGAAGAAAATTGAAGAATTCTGAAAATGTTAATTGGGCCAAATTAATGTTTTGAGGAATGGGAAAAAGTACAAGAAAGGCCCCAACAATTTCTGGAAATTGGAAATCAAGGAAGAAAAGGAGCTAGAAATCAATTACAGAAAAGGACCCAGACATTTTGGAAATTTCATTTCTGCCCCAAAATATTTTCCAAATTTGCAGTTTAGTCCCTTCCTGGAGAACTTTTAAAGTTCTCACTTAGGTCCCTGGTCAAAACTCTACGTTTTGACCAGACACCGATTCAGACCTAGGAGACGTGTGAATTGGAGCTGAGGGGAAATGGAGCTTCATCAAACCCGACACGCCGACCCGAGGAGCCGAGGATGCGGGGAATTAAATCTTTGAACCGCCGCGCACACGAGGGACCTTCACGCTGGACTCCACCTCCGACCTTCCCTCTCATTCCTCCCTCAACCCGTGTCGCTGGAGACCTCTTCTTCTCCTCCATCGCCGGCGACCAACCCCCCTCCGCCACTTGCAGCGACCTTCACCAACACCGACGGACCTTCGATCCCCATCCCACCTCCGTGTCCTTCACCGTCTCCTTCACTCTCACTCCCCATCATAGGTGAGCAACCCCTTCCACCACCACCGTTGCACAGCCCGCAACCTTCACTACCCAGAAACGCAGTCCAGAGTCCGACATTCAAACCAGAACCAGCGAGACCTCCATCACTCACCACCACCATCGTTCATCATCCAACACCTTCGACCCTTCATTCTTCCACCTCCTTCAAAGTCTTCCTTCACCACTATTCACCACCATCGATTGTCTTCATTCCTCTTTCCTCCCAGATTTTTCCTTCTCGATTATATTCATTTACAATTTATTTTTATCTTCATCTTTTATGGCCAGTTGGAGTTTGCAGATTGTGAGTGGTTCTTGGTTTGTTATGTCTGGCTAATTCCTTGCCTCTTGAAGGTGGAGATTGACTTGAGTTCAGAGCTTCAAAGGGGAATTAATTTGTTCATTCTATTTGTCTAGATTTATATATTTAGGTTGCCTAGTTTTAGGGATTAATGTGTATAAATTCTGGAACTTAGATTAATGTTTATTGTCTCTGTTAGTTTGATAATTGTAGTTAAGATTGGATTTTGCAGTGTGAAAAATATATTTGTTTTAATTTCTTGTGGTTGCAATGAGATTATATTAATTAGCGTGTTATTGTCTAATTTTTGAGGACATTATGTACTCAATTTTAAGAAGACTCATGTTGCATTATTCCAATTTTAATTGCACATCAAGTGGCTTTTAACAATTTCTCAAGAGGTAGTGCTTAGCTATGTTTGTAAGAGCTACTATTAATTGAGAATATTGGACTCAAGTGGTATCTTGGGGTTTTTCTTAAAGACTTGATGAATTTTAACTCCCATAAACTTTTTGAGCAAGGAGAGTCATTTCTTCATCACCAAGAGCGTCATCATCCATATTTTCAATTCCATATCATTTAATTTACTCATTCACCAATTTTATAAAATTACCAAAAATAATAGTTTAGCATTTAATTAAATTGCATTTCTCTTTAGTTTATTAATTTGAAAAGCCAAAACCAATTTTCTCTCTTGTTCAATTGCATTTGCATGACATTTAGATTACTTAGGATTCAATAAAAGGCTCCTCGAGAGAGAGAACGATCCTAGGTTTGCCTATACGGAATTCTTGGTTTATTTTTTATTGTGGATCCCAAGGCTAAAGACAAAAAGGCCCTCATCAGATACTCAACCCTATTTTGATTGATGAGGTGGCATGTCACATATACACATTAGTTAAACTTAAGCCGTCAAAATTAACGGATGGGCAATTTTTCAGCAAAAAAATTTTGGTACCCATTGCCGGTGCTCCTTAGCCAAAACTTTCGGGCAAAAATTATACTTATCCCTTTGTTAAATGATGTTGTGGATCCACAAATGCATATTTTGATATTTCTTAATGTTGGAAATGTGCTTTGATGTTATGCGAAAGATGGTTTTATTATTTGAGCTTATGGTTGGATGTGATATTCTGGGCTTGAGAAGCTCAAGGTCCAAGTTTGTTGATTATTTATAGTTCGGCTTGCGAAATGATGAGAAGAGTTTTATTATTCATTATAGATTTTTAAATATTTAGTTTGTCTCTTTTCTATCATGGATAAGTTCACCAAGTGATAAGTGATTTAAATTCATTTTTTTAACCATGATAGACATTTTCAAATGAGTTAGTTAAAATCTTTTCTATCATGGTTATTTTTTATTTGAAAGAGAATATTTTGATTACAGTGTTTGATCTTGAAAAGTAAAGATGAGAATTTTTCTACTATGGTAGACCGTATATGTTCAAATCTTTCCTATTTCACCATATTATTGTAATTATCCTGATATTTAATTAAAGTTTATGGATGATTGAGTTTTAAAGAAAGGATTTAACACTGTGGATCGGAGGGAGTATTGCATTTGACAAAAAAAAAAAAAAAAAAAATTGGATAAATTTTCTGTTTAACCTTATTATACATAATGGAATTTGAACATATATTTTATATCAATACTAAGAACACTTTTACGTGTTGGAAAAAGGAAAACCAATTATTATGGAAAAATTCAGCACATTTCTCACATATTTTATATTTTTTAGTTGGTAAACATCCCCTCCCATCATATTTATAAGAACCCAAAATTTAAATTGTTTTAGTTTTTTTTATAAGTGTTCGACAAAAATTATTTAAATATTTAACGAGTTTTTTCATTTTTGTCCCAGATTACCATAACGAAATGCCAAAGAAACAAAATCCAAATAAGGATTGGGAAATTTTTTTCTTTTTTGATGCAAGAAAAGAATTATTGATAGAAGGGGAGATCAAAACAAAATCCATAACCAATTTATTGATGGCAGGGGGATCAAATCCACGTATTAAAAAGAAAAGGAATGTTCTAGTGCTGATTATTTTGTCATGAAGGAAGAGGGAAGGAAAGTGAATTTTAGGGAATATCGTTCCAATATAAGGTAAAAGTTCCATATTATCAGTTGAAAAAGAATAAGGAGCTAAACACCCACCATAATCGATAGAATCAAAAAAGAGCTCGACAACGATATGGATATGCTCATGATGGCGAGATCAAACTTGACTGAGTGATTCATTATAGTTTTCAGCAGTGATAAACACATGGGATAAACACTCAACAATACAAACGTCGTCGTTTTCCGGTTTTGCGGGCACCTACTTTCTCTTCTATTCTTCGAGCTGGGAAGTGGGAAGCTCCCTCGGCGACGGCGAGCTTCAGAATGCGAGCGCAGAGTTCGAAGGATTGAACCACAAATTGGGTGAGTTTCTCAGCGCCATTCATAATAATTCCCCAATGCTTGCTTTTCTCATTACAAGATTATCTTCGTCACTATCTTTGAAGAGTAGGATTCAACTTGGTCTCCTCCATCATAATGCTTCCCACATTTTCAATTCCTTCTCCTCAGCTTCGACATTGTCTGAATCAAATCAAGGAAAACGAAAAATAAGAGGAAACGAATCGTTCACTGTTTCGTATCTCATGAGTTCGCTGGGTTTGTCCAGCAAAGTGGCTACTGAAGTATCCAAAAAGGTTCAATTGAAAGACCCTAATCAACCCAATTCAGTACTTAATCTTTTTAGGAGCTGTGGATTCTCAGATGATATCTACTGTTGTGAAAATGCATCCACAAGTGCTTTTGTCTAAACCTGAGAAGACCATTTTGCCCAGGCTAAGATTCCTTCAGTCAATTGGGTTTTCAAGTTCTGAACTCCAAGATCTCATCATTTCAAACTATGGTCTCCTGAGGGTGAGCTTAGAACAATGTATAATCCCTTGTTATGAGGCCTTTAAGAGTTTTCTTCATGACGATAAGGAAGCAAAAATAGCTTTAAAACGCTTAAGGTGGTTTTTTTTTTCCCGCTAGACTGTGACAAATATAGCTCAAAATATAAAGGTTTTGAGAGATATTGGAGTTCCCCAATCGTCTGTCTCTCTACTGGTGGCTAAATTTGTACATTTAGCATTTGTGGATCATGCAAAGTTTGTTGAATATGTGAAGTTTGCGAAGGAAGCAGGAGTTGATCCTTCCAAATCTATGTTTATTAATGCTGTTTCTGTTTTATCTCAGTTAAAGAAATCTACATGGCAGTCTAAACTGGATATCTTCAAGAAGTATGGTTGAACCAGAGATGTCAGTCTTTCGGCCTTCAGCAAACATCCAAAATGCTTGATGCTGTCTGAGGAGAATATCACAAAGTCAATGTCATTTCTTGTCGATGAAGTTGGTATGCCATTTAAAGATATAGCTAGAGGCCCAAGTTTGCTTCATTATAGTTTGGAGCAGAGGATTATTCCTCGATATTCAGTAATTAAAGATTTGAAAAAGAAAGGTTTGGTAAAGAGGAAATCACCTTCATTTCCATTGTTGGTTATGGTGAGAAAAAGTTTCTTGAGAAATTTGTGACCAGATTTCATGCCAGTGTTCCTCAGCTATTGAACATCTACAAAGGACCTTCAGGACCTTTACCTCAAGTTCAGTGATATGTAGTTTCTAGGAGGGTATGAATTTGAACTTTAGACTTCCAGTTATTATTGGTAATTTCTAATTTGTAGGACTCACATGTGATGGTAATCAATCAATTTTGTTCATCATAATTGAAGCGTATGCCTTCTACTTGTAGTTAAACGTGTAATTTTGTAGTACATTTTGCCGGTATCTCTGTTCTTGCTGTCATTCGGGGTGCTAATGTGTGTATTCATTTCTTTGAAGAAAATGCTGACTGCAAAATTTTATTTCGAAAGAAATTCTCCTTCATGAATCAACCTGCACACATTGAGTTTAATCTTTTCTGTGGTTTGTGCACCATATTAAATTATTTGAACAAGTGTTTCTGGAGATGACAAACAGTACAGGATAGCAGTGGCAAATTTATGGTATTTGCATATGGTATCTTATTCTTGGGACAAGAGGATAGTTAGTCCTAAGTTCCAAGAAGTGATCTTTACCTAGTTCACCATCCTCCATACACTTGAACTATGGTTTTGGTGGTTTTTCTCCAAACAGGCTTATAGTGTTAGGAAATTGCTTAGCGTGCTGAGGAGGCCTAATGTACACGTAAGCTTCTTCTGTGCTCATCTTTATGTTGCAGTTATTAGGACACATTGCATGAAGATTCCAGCCTCACTTGTGCTTCTGCAATTCGGAGTATGGATATTGATTGAAACATGTCAAACAATCCTGGACATGGATTGTGTAGAACCAAGTGTCGATTTTGCAGAATGTTAATTTTCATTTCTAGACGGATGGTTTTGATTGAAAGAGGAGCAGAGTTGGGCAATGGAATTAAATCTTCAAATATTTTGGTTAAGTCATGTCATGTACTTTGGATATTAATGTTTTTGAACTCTGTATAAGCCCTTTTACCCAGATTTCAAATTGGATAACAAGCATACATGTTTTTCGTTTTTTGAGATTGAAGTTGTATCTAAGTCTACATTGACTTCTTGCAGTGTAGATGCCTTCTGTTGTTGTTAGGTATTGATGTTTGTTTGGCTGGTTTAACAAGCTATGTGGAAAATAAGCTATTGATTCTTGTACAGTTAAGCTTGTTTTGTACTGGCCTTGTTATTTTGTTTGATTATTATTAGAATTAATAAGTAATTAGTCATTTGTAAATGATTGTTGTAGATATGCTAACTGTCATATCTTTGTATGTGTCACATTGATGGTCAAGATTCATTTGTAACAATGTATTGTTATACCTAATACTTTATATAAAGGACAAGAGCCAGAGGAGGAATTATTACTCTTGGCTATTCTTTTTTTTTGCTCAAAATTACTCTTGGCTATTCATTTCACTATTTTGTCTCCTTTCTATCTTGGTACCAAAGCCTTGATTTCTTTCCCCTCTTTCTTCTATTGCGATGGCGTCTTCCTCGTCACCTACCTCTGATAAAATTTCTTCCTTGCCTGTGCCCTCCATGCTCCTAAAACCTACGCCCTCTTTCAATCCTCCAGCCAGACTTCGTCGATCAAGCTGGATCACACGAATTATTTGGTTTGGGCGTTCGTTGTCTTGCCGCTTATAGAGGGAAATCACCTTCAGGCACACATTGACGTTGCAGCTCTCTTTCCTCCGATGACTAACGTGTTTCCAGATTTGACCGAGGTTGTGTCCAACGCCGCGTTTGAAGACTGGTTTTTCCGTCAACTGTATGCTCATCGGCTGGCTTCGCAACAATATGACTCAGGATGTTGCCACTCAACTTGTGCACTGTCGCATCGTCTTTGAGCTCTGACTGAGGCTTGAGCTCTTACTTGTGTCCAAGTCATGGATCATGATCTATCGGTCTAAGTTCCACAACACCAGGAAGCACGGTTTGACTATGACTGAATACTTGACGCGTATGAAGAGTGTCGTTGATCATCTTGCTCTGGCTGGTGCTTCAATTTCCATTGATGAGCTTATTCTCTACACTCTCAATGGCTTAGATGGGGATCACAATGCCATTATCGTCAAGCTTGTAGATCGGTTGGCATTGACTTGGGTCGATGTCAATCAGCCTTGCTCGCATTTGATATTCTCTTGGAGCAGTTGAATCACTCTTCCTCTCTTTCTATTCAGTCAACTGTGAACTTTCCTGCCAAACACTCTGATTTTGTATGAGCATAGGGTTTTGCCTTTGATTTATTAGTATTGATTTGAATAAATAGTATGTAAAGATTGTTTTTTTGAGTGATTTTGTCTGCACATAGGGTTTTACCACTGATTTTAAGCATTTGTTGTTATTAAAGTTGTTATCTATAAGTATTGATTTGAATAAAGTTCCTGAAAATATTGTTTTTTGAGAGATTTTGTTAAGTTGTTATCATTTCCTCTACATACATAATTTGCTTTAGATAGAGAATGAAAATAAAGAATGAATGTCTGCTAATCTTCTACCAAAAGAGTACTAGGATAGGGTGGGCAATTTTATAAGGTTTTCGATTCATAATAGTGCTAATGATCACAATATGATTATTTCCCCAGTGTGGCGTTGAGGCATGTTGATCCAGACAATTGTGAGTAGTGTAGCATTGTGAGGCATGTTGATCCAAACAATTGTGAGTCTCATTTTTTGATGTACGAAATTGATCAGTTATACCTATTAGACAAAATATAGGGAGACAAATGTGGGCAGCAGTGCTAGTCGGCCAAATTTGAAAAGGTACAAATCATCTAACTTTGACACAAGTACATTTGAAGCCGATCATCTTCAAGATAAGGTTAATTATCCTCATAAACTATGTGTTCACGCTTGTTATTTATTTATTTCTTATTAAAGTCCTCAAAAAGATGAGATTTGAGAATTACTATTTTAATTGATTTTTGTTAAACAAACTATTTTATTATGTACTTAGCGTTATACAGTTAAGGATGCATACATAATGTTTTATGATAGTATTTGGGATTATGTTTGTATTTCTGTTATTGTCTTAGTTTTGTAACTAAAATATTATTATTTCCCTCCTTTTATGGCCTTGAATTGAATTGGGACGTTATTTACTAGAAAATATCTTTTGGTCTCAAATAGTGCAGTTGACTCTATTTCTTCGGCTGATAATCAAAGATATAATATTGTTGTTGTCTTGATGTTGAAGTGCTGTTTTGAAAGATTCCTATTGTAATGTAAATTCTTAAACTCATATATTTATAAATCTTGTGTACACATTTCACGTAATCTGTAATCTATAGTTAGGATTTTTTTTCTTATTATTTTGCTTATAAGATCTATATTGCATTTGTTTATAAGTTTAAGGCTTAAAGAATATGAGTTCTCTCATATTCTGTATCGATCATCCCTAATTTTTTAGGGTGCGACAATTATTTATAATTATTAGTGGATATATGTTATACGTAGAATTATAAAATAATAATTTCATATGCTATTGTTAGTGATAATTTATGTTATTAAATATTCTACAAAGTTTGGAAAAAAAAAAAAAATTAATTAAATAAAGGTAAATTTGTCCATAAAAAAGATTTTTCCTGCACTCCCCTTTTGATAACATTAAATTAAGGATTAAATACCAATTTTGCCATGGAAGTATTGGTAAGGGGGCACTCAACACTCGGAAGTTTTTTTAGTATCATTTTTGCCATAGAAGTTTAAAAACTTGTAATTTTGCCGATCGGTTGATTTTGACCGTTAGATCATTGCTCTCTTTGTAAACTTCTAAAGCAAATTTGCTTGTAAAAGAAACTTAGGGGCATATTTGCTCATTTTTGTAAATTTCCGGGGCAAAAATGATACCAAAAAAACTTCTAGGTCTTTGAGTGCCCCCTTACCAATACTTCCGTAACAAAAATGGTATTTAACCCTTAAATTAATGTTTCTTCTCCCCTCTCATTTAATCAATCTAAACGAGTTAATATTAGATTCAAATGAGGTAATATTATATTCTCTCATCTTTTTAATCTATCTTACTCCCTCCAGTCCTAATTATATGAACACTTTTATAATGTATATTGCACTAAAAAAATGTTCTTATAATTAAAACCATAAGTAGTGATAAGGTAATAATAAAATTCCTCCATGCTCCATCTAGTAAGATCGCTCCCCATTCCTTTGTTGAAGCAAACCCTTGAAAAAGACCTCTCCCAGATTAGGATGCATTACTTGCAACTAAAGTAATGCTGTTTTTGACCAAGCACTTAGTAGTGCAGTGGTATGACGCTGGTCTATCCAGCCTTTGTATCAGGATTCGACCCTACCCTGGACCATTAGGTCCCCAATTCCAAAAAAAAAAGAAATGTTGTTTTTCCCCCCTTCCATTTTTTCCTTAATAAAAGGTAAGAAAAGTAAAAGGCAAATCCCATATAAATACCATCGAATTCGCAAAACTTCCAGAGGTCCATTGAATTTGTAAAAAGACTGAGAAGTGACATAGACCTATGAGGGATATGCAATTTGGGAAAAAAAAGACAAAACTGCCCCTTTGAACAAAACATTCCTTTGAACCAAACTGCCCCTTCGAAAACATAGCAGACGAATTGCAAAGCTTTTGCTAGAAAGCTTTTTGCCGATCTGTGGGAACTTCAGCCCTACCACCACCACCTTCAGATTCAGTCCCCACTTCCTAATATGACCAAACCAGCTACCAGAATCCTCCGCCACCGTCATAAGGACGAGCATCCACAGAAAATATTGAAAAGAGAAATTATATTGATAGAAGATGATAGTAGATGTAAAAGTTGGTATAAGGTAGTTTCAGATAATTCAAGAAAGTTAAGACGTTGAGCTGAAAAAAGACTACAGTTGAAAGAATGCAATTTTTTGGAAGTCATAATCAACACAAACGGAATTTTTTTTTTCCAGTTTATAAAGCGAGATCAACCTTCTTCTTTGCTCGGGGAAATAGGAATTCTAATGTTAAAGCGAAAGTGTCTTAGCCTTCGAACAAAAGTGGAGAACGGCTAATTGGAAAGGAAAAACAAAAATTCCACAATGTTTATAGCGAGTTCATATTAATCAATCAAACAAACACGGAATGCGAGAAGAAGAATGCGCGCAAAGACGACCAAAGTTCGAATGAGCGAATGAAGGGAAATGAATAAGTAAGACAGACATCCAATTGAAAGGGAAATCAAATACAAACACTTAGAAAATAAACCCCAAAAACCAACTTGTTGCCGTCAAAGTGAGCCGCCGCCCTTGCCGTCAATCAACTCTTCATGATGGCTGCTAGATCCTCTCTTTCACGATCACCGTTCTATCCTCTCCTTTACCGTCACCGCCGTGGCTGCTCCTCACAATGGCTACTGGATTTACCTTGCGGCAGATAGGGTTCAATTTTGTGTTTGCATCGTCGGCGTCGCCGTTGGAGATGTTGGAACTTGGAAGAAAGGGCCATTGTAAAGAAAGGTTTTTGGTTCGTCTGGAGTGGATTCTTGTTCAGTTGTTGCTCCACTTAAGGGCAGTAAAGTCTTTTTCCCCCAATTTGTATATCCCTCATTGGTCCATATCACTTCTCAGTCTTTTTGCAAATTCAGATGGTATTTATGTGGGATTTTCCCAAAAGTAAATAATGGATTATGAGTGTGATGTCACTGCCCACTACGTACAGCCCTGTCAAAAGGATGCAGATAGGCGAAGTTCTCTAGACTTGGCTTCCATCCTCTTCTCTTCCTGTCCTCTTCCCATCCTCTTCTTCATCTGAGCCGTTGGATCGAAATCTCAACCGTTCGCATTTAATCTTTTATAAAAGTATTATTTTAAATATTCTATTAATATTTTTTAATAATTTAATTTTTTATTAATATTTTTATAAAAGATTAAATCTGAAGCAACCGTTAATCTTTCAATCTAACGGTTGAGATGAAGAAGAGGATAGGAAAAGGATGGGAAGGGAAGTGGATGAGAGCCAACTCCAAATTCTCTTGGCAGGTGTTACTTTCTATTTTAAATATAAGATAAAATTTATAATATAACTTATACTTCAAATATTTTTCAAAGGAGTAAATTTTTTGAGGACTACTAAAGATTGTTACAATTTTTAGGGAGAATGACACTTGAAATATTCATATCTCATAGTAAAATAACAAAATAGCTTTTGACACTTGAAATATTTCTCAGAGTAAAATAACAAAAATAGCTTCTTATTTTTTGAAATCTAATTTTTTATATATATTAATTTTGATTATGAAATGATCATCTTACTCATTTAAAAAAAATGGGCGGGCGGAGAATTATTGGTAAGGGGATAACTTGGATAATAATGATTATTTTATTTTTAAAAATAGAGTGAAATATTCTAACCATTTTTTTAAAATACATAGACCTCCTCTTTATTTTAAAAACTCATAAAGACCTCTCTTAAAATTAAAATATATATTATACAAAAGTTCCTTATATTTTGATATTTTATTTATATTCATCCAAACTGTTAGTTAACCATTAAGTTTGACTTTTTATTTTTATTTTTTTTAAGACCAAAAGGCCACTATTTAACATTAGGATTATCTAAACATAATATATGGGCCAATAAAAAACTTTATACCACCAAAAATTAATTCTAACTTTCATTTATGTTAAAAATTTATTAATTTTTAGATTGTAAACTTTATAATTTAAATTTTTCATCATATTTAGTTTCTTAAATGAATAAAATATATATCAAACACATATTTTATATGAAATATAATAAAATACATAGGTTTGAAAGATAATATAATTCATTGAAATTTGTATATTTCATATTTTTCTACAAAAAAAATACTTAAAAAAAACTAACTCAAATTTTTTTTTTTAATATTTACAAACTATCAGAAAAATTTTGGGATTTTTTAGTAAGGCTAAATTGGTAAATAAATTTTATTTTTACATAAATTTTAATTAAGAAATATATTTTAAAAATATTTTTTTACAATAGCTGTAAGGGAGTTAATAGTTTGAACTTAAGTGTACTTTTCAAAATAGATAGAAGATCCTATGTAATTAAGGTAAAAGAGAAGGGTGATTAGAGCATTTTACTCTAAAAAAAAAATTTATTATAACAAAATTACACTAAACCTTTTAAAAGTGGCCACCAGTATTTAGAAGTTTTAAACGTCAATAACGACTTGTAGGTCAATGATTTCTATAAGAAATAACAACTTTAATTATATAAAGTGACAATAAAATTATTAGGAATAGCAACTTTAATTGTGTAATCCTCCCATAACTAGTACTACCTCTAGTCTTAAATATTACATATAATTGACTTTTCTTAGAGAGATTAAGGAAAGTAAATAAGTTATTTAATCATGTCATATGTTGTGTATCATTATATTATATATCAATTTATAAGTTAGATAAAATAATTTGGATAAAAAATTAAAAATGTGGGTACTTTAAAATAATTTAATTAGTTTTTTTAATCTTTAAAAATATCAATTTTATCTTATACTTAGGACTAGAGGGAGAAGTTGTTACAGTTAAAGGTTTCCTTATCATTTCCTATGGTTAAATTTGTTTCTTTAGGTGAGTTGGCTGTTTGATTTTTAGGTCCTCCACTTTCCAATAATTCTGTAATTGCTGGAGCCCTAGCCGCGCAGTTGGCGACGGTGATGGGATTTTTCCTTTTGTAAATGATGCGAAAAAATGGTGATTTCGCAACAAAAAATGTCAAAAATTCCGGTAGTATTTTATAGAAATTTAGGGGCTTGTTTGTTTCTGTTTCTATTCTTTGTCAAAACAATTTAAAAATAAGTTTTGAAAAAAAAAAATTTGTTTGAATAGTGATTTTAAGAAAATATGTCTTGAAGTGACATGGTGGTGGCCGTCACTGACGATGACATGGCAGTAATAGGCACCAATAGTGTAGTGTTGATAGTAAACATATGACCGACTAAAAAAAATAAGAAATAGAAAGAAAAAAAAGAAAAAAGAAAAGAAAACACTTGAAAACTATTGTTGTTTTTAAATTTTCAAAAACAACTTGTTGAAAGCAGTCTTTGAAACGAGTTTTAGTGTTTTAAAAAACCAAAAACTGTTCTTAAAAATAGCATCTATCAAACAAGCCCCACATCTTTTTGGATCCGGCTAATGGACTGTCCACTTCCCTACTTTACCTAATAATTAAATTTTTATCGCATGGGGTAGCCTAATGGTTTAGCCAACTAATATATTCTAACTCTCCAACAAATGTGCGTATACTATCGTTAGGACTATAAAAAGATAGGGAGTGGCTACGGTCCACTACCACTTCCCTACTTTGCCTAATAATTAAATTTTTATCGCAGGGGGTAGCCTAATGGTTTAACCAACTAATATATTCTAACTCTACAAAAAATGTGCATATACTAATCACTTTTCGATAGGGAGTGGCTACGGTCCAATAATATAGCATATCTCCCATATGCTTAATAGCTTTGGACCGTCCACTTCCCTACTTTGCCTAATAATTAAATTTTATGCGAAAATTAGCGAACCCCATTTTTATTCGTCCTTTTTGTGACAAAATAAAAAGAATCTGTTTTTTCCGCCTAAAATAATAATGTGTTGAGGATCAAAATGAAGCAACAACTTTGTTATAATTGAGTGTATTTTGAATTTGTGAGGGATTACGAAGATTTTTTTTTCTTGTAATATTTTATTAAAATGGGGATCTTTAATTTTTTTGTAAAGGGATCGAGTATTTAATTGTATTTACTATTAGTATATTTTAAATTTGATTAATATAGATATGAAGATTACTTAGATTGTAATTTTGTCATGTCTTGATCTCAAAAAGAAAATAAATTCATTATTTGGTCCCAAAATGTCATTTCCCTGTACACTTCTATGGGGAAAAGTAGTGTGAAATTCCCGTCCATGGGCCCTTGACTCGAAGCAGTTTTCCCTCTGTTCTCATTAAACTAACATGATCTTTAGGCAAATGACTCTGAAGGAGTTGTAGGTAAGCTCCCATTTATTCTAAGTATGACGTCGTTGGTCATCCCACTTAATTAGTTTTGTTGATGTTCTTCCTTCTAATTTAAAAATATATATTTTTCAGAAAAAAAGATGTGAACCATGGGAGAAAAGGTATGAAAGTAAAAAAGGAAAAGGAAAAGCAAATTAAAGTTCCGACGTAGAATTAGTCAAGGCTCATGATTGCAAATGGTTGTTAGGGCTAAGGGACCCAGTTTATATGCTCGCAGTCATTATGGTGAGATCTACACCCTAAATATAATTTTAATGTTCCAAATTTAAAATTTTCTACTGATTGATGATTTTTATATAATTTTTTTAAAAAACTGACAAGATATTATCTTATGTTAAGTTATGTACTATTTAAAATATTATTTAAAAAATAAATCTGGACGTTTGTAAAGTAATTATCATTTAGCAAGGGGAAAATGGAAAGATGCTTTTGCTTTTGTAAGAAATTCTCCGCCCTCCAAGTTTGAATGAGTCTACCCTCTCGACTTCACTCCAATTTTGGATGGGTGCATCCCTGATAGGATGAATACACATGACATGTTGAGTGTCTCACTACTCCTTATAAGCTTAATTGTAAAGTAAAATTAATTATTCCTTAGGTCCTAATTATAGAAACACTTTTATAGTGTAAATTGCATCATAAAAGTATTCCTATAATTAGGACCGAAGTTAGTACTTTACAACTTTGAAAGATTGGTAGTTGGTATTCTTAAACTTATTGTATATGTCTTCAATGTCACACTTTACTAGAATTAATGTTCAAAAAAAAAAAATATTATACTGAAATTAAAAGAAAACCGTCAAATTAGCGCAATAAAATAGGGACAAATTAAATAGGGGGAAAAAATACCAATGACGTATATTTGTCCTATATTTTAAACTAAGTAGGGCTTCTTTAATTTTGCCTTATAAATAAAACACGATGGAGTATTAATTAATTGTCATTATCAATAGTTAGTATATAGCAAGGCTATAGCAAAATATTATTTTATACTCTCAAATTATTGCCTGGCTAATCTATATACTATAAGGTCTGTATCATTGAGTTGAGCATCCCAAGCCTCTGATACCCACCATTTACAACCGCCAACTCACCCGCTGAGCTAAAAGATTTCTGATTCGTAAATTTACCAGAAAAAACCATGTCTGAAAGAGATTATTCCACTAAGCTGCTGCTACCATTATTCTTGTGTGTTGCTTCCTTTATTGCATCTGTTGCTGCACGAGATAGCGAAGCAAAAGCTCTTTTGACCTGGAGAGCTAGCTTTAACGACCAAAGCAAAGCTACCTTGTCCTCTTGGAAGAATGGCACTGATCCTTGCAGACAGTTCTGGAAGGGAATTTCATGTGACAAATCCATGTCTGTGACCAATATAAGTCTCTCAAATCTTGACCTTCAAGGTACACTTTCCAGTCTCAACTTCTCTGCCTTTCGTAATCTCCTCTACTTCGACATACGTCGCAACCAATTTTATGGATTCATTCCCCATGAAATTGGTAAGTTGTCAAAAATTTTGATGTTGAATTTGTCAGATAATCAAATTGGGGGTCCCATTCCTCCTGAAATCTGGAATCTCACCACTCTAAATCATCTTGATCTTAGTACGTGTCATCTCACAGGACAAATTCCCCGTGAAATTGGGAATTTGAGGAATTTGAATTTCCTATGGCTCCGAGAAAATTCTGGGCTTTCTGGTCCCATTCCTCAAGAGATTGGAATGTTGAGCAATCTTGTGGACCTTCGTCTGCTAACCAACTCTCTGTCAGGGAGAATCCCACCATCAATTAGAAACTTGACCATGTTACAAACACTTTATCTTCAAGAGAACAATCTCGAGGGTCCTATTCCAACTGAATTATCGAAACTCTCTTCTCTCATTCGTCTTCGGTTAAATAAAAATAGACTTTCTGGGCCAATTTCTCCTTCCATAGGAAACATGTCGAATCTAGATCAATCGGACTTTTCTGATAACATATTTTCTGGTCCAGTTCCTCAATCCATTGGTAACTTGATCAGGTTAACAATGTTCCATGCATATTATAACAACCTTTCAGGACCTATTCCTTCCACTATAGGAAACTTGACAAAGCTCGGCTCCCTAGTATTATTGTCGAACAATCTCAGTGGTCAACTTCCACGAGAAATGAGTAACATGACAAATTTGTATAATTTACAACTGAGTTATAATAATTTCCATGGTCATTTACCACACCAGATTTGTCAAAGTGGGAGGTTATTGAGGTTTGCTGCCATACAAAACCAGTTCAGTGGTCCTATTCCAACTAGTTTGAAGAATTGTTCTAGTCTAGAGAGACTCTTGCTTCAAGATAACCAATTGGTTGATAATATAACAGAGGCTTTTGGAGTATATCCTTATTTGAACTCTCTCAATATAAGTGGCAATCAATTGTATGGCCACTTTTCGTCTAGCTGGGGGAAGAGTATCATGTTGACAATACTCTCTTTGGGTGACAATAATTTCTCTGGTAATGTTCCCTCAAATATAAGGTCACTTAGTCAACTTCAAACATTAGAGTTGGCAGCAAATAATTTTAATGGTTCAATCATAAGAGAGATTGGAGAACTAAAAAGCTTAAAGTCCTTGAACTTGAGCAAAAACAAATTTGATGAAAGCATTCCCCCTGAGTTTGGGGAACTCAAAGACCTTGAACAACTTGATCTTAGTGATAATTCGCTAATTGGAACAATACCATCAAGTATTGGAATGTTACCCAAATTGCAAGTATTGAACCTCGCACATAATAATCTCACTGGCACCATTCCTTCCGGTTTCAGTGGATCAATGTCAGCTTTGTCTACTATTGACATATCATACAATCAGTTAGAAGGTCCCATTCCAAACAAACCATCCTTTCACAAATTTGATGTATTGAGGAATAATAAACGTTTGTGTGGTAACGTCACTGGCTTGAGTCCTTGTGGTGCTTTATATGGACATGGTCATAAGTTTAGAAAGTTATTGTTAATATTCTTCCCATTGGCCATACTTCTATTAGTACCTGCGGGAGCATCTTTCTTTTTTTCTCAAGTCAAGGAAGTGTTTATAGAGCTAAGTTTCCACAAGTGATATTGTTGCTGTAAAGAAGCTTCATTCTAAGTAACATGTATATTTGCATATTCATCAGCCCCATATTTCCTAGATTTATGTCCTGATTCATACACGTAACATTATATTAAAAGTCATGTTTTCAGTACACACAAAACCGAAAGAGTCTCTCAAGTACGTATTTCTTTTTTCGGGTATTCAAAAGGTTGGCATATTAAACAAGAGGCCTAATATAATTGGCACTTAGTTGAGTTCCTTAAACATTTGGTCAGAGATTTGATCCCTGAGAGTGTGTATAGACTCTATGGTGTGAGGAGATTAGTTACTACTACCGGCAATAGATACTCTGGGCTAAAAAAAAAAAAGGGATTGGCGTATTTTCTAGGCCTATATGTTGAACCGGAAGAAACTTCCTAATTAAGTGACCGATGTTCTATACAAGAAAGAATATCTAACTAATACTCCTATTTTGTTGCATGTAATCACTTTCTCTGTCCTATCACTATAGAAACCAAATGCAAAATGGAGGATAAAGCATGACGTATAATAATTTTCATGTGCACATGACGATATATTTTGTGGGCCAAATTTAAATTTAATTATTTTTATATGGTACGTAATGATGCGACAAGCATAGTAAAATTAATCTCTCCTCTAAGATATATAGAAAGTAAAAAAGCAAACATTTTTAATTATATTTGTTCCATGCATACTACAAAAAATAAAGCTTGAGCTTATGCGACTAACCTGAATTACCAGCTCTAAATATACCAAGTGTGTGAGTAACTTTGATTTTATTGAGAAAAAAAAGGTGCCAGTTTGTAATGACTATAAATCTAAGACATTTGAAAATAATCTTGGCAAAATAATAAATACAGTCAAGGTCTGTGAATTTTCCAACAAATTGATACTGATGACGACATAACTTTCAACTCGCAAACTAATAAACAGAGCTTGCAATTTCTTCGTCTTTGATATATATATATATATATATATATATATAAAGAAATTGCAATTTGACAATAAATTAATTATTTCAGCCGATCGTTCAATATAAGAAGTTCATAGACGTCCAATCTCATCAAATGAGAGTTAACCAAGTACAAACATATACATGAGATCGTAAACTCAGAAGATAACAACCATGGTTTTAATGAAGTATGGTGATAGGGGTGATAATGGACAACTTCAAAATAATTAAAGGATTGGCGTACGCATAAAAGTAAAACTTGCTTTTTCTTTGTAAAAGTAAAGGGTGACAAAATTAAAAGGATTATGAGCATGATACCAAATTGCCACTACCTACGTCGCTGTCGAAACCATGCACATAGGAAAAGTTCTATTGGCTGATAAATTTTTGTGGGGAATACGAGAGGTTGTGACAATCCTTTTAAATGGAGGATGACATTAAAAACACTTTTGAAATACTTAAATCTCATATTAGGGCTGAAGGTTTAAAAAAGACAAGGGAACTCAAATTCAGACTATGAAGTTGCCTAGTTTTTACAGTTTCCCTTGGCATTCATTTTGTTTGAAAAATGATCATTTTTTTTTTTTTTTTTTTTTTTTATAACAAAAAGTTGCATTAGTTCCCACCAAACAGCACTTCATCGGGGACTTTCCCGGACGACGGGGATCGAACCCACGACTTGCTTTACCATCTATGCCAACTCTCATTGGTGAAAAATGATCATGTTGCTTATATATATAGTTTGTTGGAATAAACTTAGTCCACCCATAGTGGATTAGGGCCTAAGCCCAATTGCATTGAGGTTAAAGTATAAATAATTAAAAAGCTTAGGTGCATTTTTGTGATATTCCCCAATTATTCTATCTTGAATGATTAGACGAGATGAAAAACGGGTACATGGATTGAGGAATATATAATATGGAATATATATATATATATATATTTGTGTGTGTGTCAATGTATAAAGCTTCATTGTTAGGTAACATGAGACATAAACTATATGTATATTCTCTTTCTCTTAAACATTCTCTTATTCTTCTTTGGAAAAATTCCATTTGAATTTGTAAAACCTTCGTAAGTCTCCGAATTTGTAAAAAGATTGAGAGGTACAAAAAACCTATGAGAGATATGTAAATTTGGGTGAAATTATCTTTTTTTCCCCTTACTTTTAAATAAATATTAAAAAAATAAAAATACCCTCCTCACCGGAGGATCGCTATCGAAGAGCTGTCGTAGGTGAGGGGATGGAGGTTTTTTTTTTTTTTTTTTTTTTTTTTTTTTTTTTTCTTTATTGGGGACAGGGGGTGGAGGGTGTTTTTTTTTTAAAAAAAAATTATATTCATTGAAAGTGGCCCCCAACCTCCCACACATCCACGGGGCCAAGTGGCCCAAGGTTCCTTTAATATATATATATATATTAACAAATATATATATTCTTTTTAACATTCTTTCAACAATATTTAAAAAACTTACAACGGTATTTACAAATTCAATAACGCCATTTACAGCTTTTTTTCAAGTTTACATTTTTTTCCTCTTTAATTTCTGAGTTAAAAAAAAAAAAATCAATGATATTTACAAATCCAAGAACGCCATTTACGAATTCAATAACACAATTTACAACTTTTTTCAAGTTTACATTTCTTTCCTCTTTAATGACTCGAGTAAAAAAAAAAAAAAAAAAAAAAAAAAAAAAAAAAATCAACGGTATTTACAAAACTTGCAATGGTATTTACAAATCCGTAAGAACGCCATTTACAAATTCAATAACGCCATTTACAACTTTTTCTCAAGTTTACATCTTTTTCTCTTCATAAATTTACAAATTAAAAAAAAGTTGTAAATGACATTATCGAAGTTGTAAATGGTGTTACCGGATTTATAAATACCGTTGCAAGTTTCATAAATAAACTTGCAACTTGAGTATGTAAAAATTCAATAACGCCATTTACGGTTTTTTTCATGTTTACATTTTTTTCCTCTTTAATTCCTGAGTAAAAAAAAAAAATCAACGATATTTACAAATCCAAGAACGCCATTTACAACTTTTTTTCAAGTTTACATTTTTTTTTTCCTCTTTAATGACTCGAGTAAAAAAAAATCAACGGTATTTCTGAGAACTTGCAATGGTATTTATAAATCCGAACGCCATTTACAACTTTTTTTCAAGTTTACATTTTTTTCCTCTTCATAAATTTACAAATTAAAAAAAAAAGTTGTAAATGACGTTATTGAAGTTGTAAATGGTGTTCTTGGATTTGTAAATACCGTTGATTTTTTCTTTTTTTACTCGAGGCATTAAAGAGGAAAAAATGTAAACTTGAAAAAAAGTTGTAAATGACGTTATTAAATTTGTAAATGGCGTTACTAGATTTGTAAATACCGTTATTTTTATTTTTTTTACGCAGAGGCATTAAAGAGGAAAAAAATGTAAACTTGAAAAAAGTTGTGAATAGCATTATTGAATTTGTAAATACAATTCTGAGTTTTGTAGATATCGTTGAAAAATGTTAAAGGAACTACCTTGGCCCCATGGATGTGTGGGGGTTGGAGGTTCGAACCCCACCCCCCACATTTTCAATGAATATATATATATATTTTTAAAAGACCCCAACCCCCCCCCCCCCCCCAAAAAAAAACTCTATCCTTTCATCGGTAGCCTCCGGCGGCCCACCGGTGAGGGTATTTTTATATTTTTTTATTTATTTAAAACTAAGGACAAAAGGGTAATTTCACCCAAATTTGCATATCCCTTATAGATCTTTGGTACCTCTCGGTTTTTTACAAATTCGGGAGAATTACGGAGGTTTTACAAATCTCAAATGGTTTTTAAATGGAATTTTCCCTTCTTCTTATCTTCTTATCTGTAGTGTATTTATTGTGCATCCATAATAGAGTCCATAATTATGATTCAGTCAATGTGGTATTAGAGATGGACGAACGATTACACGGAAGGATTTCCTCGAAGCGTCCGCCTCGTATCCCTCGAAGTAAAAACTGGCCGTCAAAAATGAATCTAACTACGGGAAAGATTTTTAAAATTTTTATATGTACCGTATACGGTAGTTTTTACCGCATGCGGTTTTGACATTGATAATTCTGGGCCCTTAGATCAACTTTTGGACGGCTCAGATATAAAGATACTGAGGGATACTAAGAGAAGTGATACTGAGAGAATCCGGATTCACGATTACACTCCAAATTAGCCCAAAATTCTTACATAGTTACAAAAACTACCATAGCTCCAAATTAAAAATTATTATTCATCAGGCTGTTAATATCTAGCTTTCTAAATAAATAAAAAAAACAAAATTAGTATATTATTTTAAAGATTTATTGATCATCTAAAGACTTGGGGAGAATTAAAAATTATTCAGATTTTACACCTGTACAACAATATCAAATGGCTTTCGTTAAGAAAATATTGTATCTTGACACGTGCCTAATCCAATATAGTGGGGTTTATCTGGAATTGGCAGAAACTAATTTGCTGTCAGCAAAAACTTCCAAGGAAGGCGATTTCTGAAAGAAAAGAAACGAATTCTTTGAAGCAAGTATTGATTAGTCAATCTTTCTGAGTTCAATTTCCAATTCTATCGCAAAATATTATTTTATAATGAAAAATTATTTCCTGGAATGCCCATACACACTATAAAAGGAGGTCTGTATCATCAACTTGAATAACATGTCTGAACGAGATTATTCCACTAAGCTGCTGCTAGTATTATTCTTGTGTGTTGCTTCCTTTCTTGCATTATTCTCTAAAATTATGCAGTTGTGTAATTATGTAGTTTTTTTTTTTTTTTCAATGCCTATTTTCCTCCTAATTCATCATTGCTGAGATTCTGTTTCTACTAGTCACTCCGAAATATCTGTTTTTATTTATAAGATTTAAACTAAAAAGCTGGCGCAAAAGCAAAAATAGGCTCAGGGATGACTCACAGAATTAAAGGCGCAACCGACAGCCCCCACTCATAGCTTTCCAATAAAAAAAACTGGTAACAGTATAAATGAAAATGCGAACAACACTTGTTTTATTATCCATTTCTCTTTTTATTGGGTTGTTAACGTGGCTATCTTTTTGAACCCTTATTCTATTGTTCTAAATCAACCTCTAATAATTCAATTATGTTGAATGGTTTAACTATCCTTTTATCTTCCTTTAAAGAATCATATGTTTACAGTACTTACTTGAATGGTTAAGTGTTTGATTTGGCAGCCATGAAAGGGCCAAAGAAGCCATCTTTTACTCATACGACCGACACATCGTTGGCTTATGCTGCTTTACTTGAAGAGCATGAGGTAGCACACTTTAAACACAAATTTCCATATCCACAGTTAAATGAAGAAAAGCAAACCATAATCAAATAACTCAAAAACGATACAAACAAATAACTAATTAATAAAATCACTACTAAATATATTTAACAACGATTGTCAATGAAATACAGCTAATTCTAGTTAAACAACACAACACAACAACAGGCAAGAAACAATAGTAGCTAGCAGAGTATAGCTTGAGCACTTATGCACACCATTTCTCTCAATGACTTCAATCACTCGATGGTCAGTCAAACTGTCACAATGTTGATATTCATAATACTACATATATATACAATCATGCACACAACAAATTAAAATCACTAAAAATTAATTACTAGACACTACTCAATAAAATTTAAAACACAGTATGATTTGCAACTAAAATGACTTACCTATGGAGGAACAATAAGCTGATCATGAGTAATTTTCTATTAATCTGTTTTTTTGGCCAAACACATAATAATCTGTTGAGTGTCTACTTGTTAGAGATGAGTAGCAACAAATTTGGGCTTTGTTATATTTACAGGCTTAATAAGACATGCATGCATGCTTTCAAGCTTAATTATAAAGTTAAGTTAGCTACTTCACGACTTCTAAATTGTGATAATTGGTATCATTAAACTTGTAAAAAGTATATACTCGCTCTGGTCATAATTATAAAGTCAAGTTTGACTTTTTTTAGAGATTAAGGAAGCTAATTAAATTATTTTAGAATATTTTTATTTTTCCTTCAAACTAATTAGTTTGACTAATAAACTAATATATAATCTAAGGACGTACAACATATAAAATGATGAAATAACTTATTTAGTTTCCTTAATCTTTCCAAAAAAAAGTCAACCCGATCTTATAATTAGGACCGAAGATAGTATCTTTTTAGTTTCCTCTTCCATTAAAATTAATGTTCACAATAAAAAGAAGCTTGTGAAGATCAGATTGGATATAAGGAAAACGGAACTCACTAGAAAGAGCGTCATTACTGATTTTGCTAGGAAATATTATACTAAAAATCAAAAGAATGCCAGAAATATTACATCTGTGTCTTATAGTATATATATTTTAGATCGGGGAAGAGATTTTTAACTTTAATCTGCCTTATAATAAAGTCGTGAGTATTTAATTGTCATTCTCAATATTAGTATATTTTAAATTTGATTAATATAAATATGAAGATTACTTAGATTGTAATTTTGTCATGTCTTGATCTGAAAAGGAAAATAAGTTCATTATTTGGTCCCAAATTGTCATTTCTCTGTAAATTTCTATGGGGAAAAGTAGTGCGAAATTCCCGTTCATGGGCCCTTAATTGACTCCAAGCAATTTTCCCTCTATTCTCATTAGAGCTGGGAATCGGGGCGGCTCGGCCCTCTACAGGCTCGAGATAAGAAAAACATCTGTTTTTCAAAGCCCGAACCCGATAGTACCAGGGGGCCGTGGCCGCCTCTACGGGGCCTGGAAATTACTATTTTAAATTTTAACTATTTTTTTCGGGTTTTTTTTTTCAAAGAAATATAATTTATAAATTGCAACCATTAAAATTCTAATCTATCAAATAAATATTATCAACATTAATATTTAAACAATACAAATCATCCAACAAATAAACACATTCATTAATTCGTAATAAAAAACAAACCATTGTCCACAATTACCTCACATAAAACGTAAGAAGCATTAAACTACGCAACATTAAATAACTCACATAAAATATAAAAGCATACCATTATCATTGTCAATTGTCACCTTCTTCATCACTATCATCAATTTCATAGATATTTGATTGGGCTTCACTTTGAGCAGAAGATTGTGCTTCACTCTTTGACTATTTTTTTTTTTAAATGAAAATGCTACAAGAATGTGGCCTAACAGCCGGCCCGAGGCCCTACAGGGCCAGCCTGATTAAGCCCGAGACCCTACGGGGCCGCCCCTGCGGCCAATTTCAAATTTTAAGCATATTTTTCAAGCCGAGCCCCTACAGAGCCCGGGGCCTAAACGGGCCGGCCCGATTTCCCGCTCTAATTCTCATTAAACTAACATGTTCATGGGGCAAATGACTTTGGAGTTTTTCTGTAGGTAAGCTCCCATTATGACGTGGTTGGTTTAATCACACTTGTAATCTTTATTTTTGTTAATGTTTTTTCCTTCTAATTTAAAAATATTTTTTTTTTTCAGAAAAAAAGGATGTGAACCATGGGAGAAAAGGTATGAAAGTAAAAAAGGAGGGAAAAAAAAAACAGATTTATGACAATGTGAAAAGTACAGCCACTAGCAAAAAAGTCAAGGTTTTGTGATTGCAAATGGTTATTACGGTTAAGGATCCAGTTTCTATGACCATCGTCATTATGGTGAGATCTACACCCTAAATATGATTTTAATGGTTCAAATTTAAAATTTTCTGTTGATGATTTTTATATAATTTTTTTTTCAAAAACTGACAATTAAGCTATTATCTTATGTTAAATTCTGTACTATTTAAAAAATAAATCTGGCCTTTTATAAAGTAATTATCATATAGCAAGGGGAAAATGGAAAGATGCTTTTGCTTTTTGTAAGAAATTCTCCGCCCACCAAGTTTGAATGAGCCTACCCACTTTACTCCAATTTTAGATGCCACTTTTGCGTCAGGGGCTGTTCGGATGGGTTTTTTTTAAAAATATTTTTTTTATTGTTTTTTTAAGCTTCAAATTGAAGCTTAAAAAAAAAAAAAAAAAAAAGAATTTTGACTTTTTTTTTGGAACTTTTGCTTTTTAAAAAAACTATTATCTAAACACATAAATTAATAAAAAAAGTACTTTTTTTTAAAAAAAAAAAGAGGTTTTTTTTTTTGTAAAAAAAATCTTATTCAAACGGGCTCTAGATGGGAGTTCATCCTTGATAGGAAATGAATTATATCTTTCCTAAATATGTTTATTCTCTCACTAATATGATGAATCCACATGATATGTTAGTGTCTCCCTGGAGAATTAATTTGGGTGCTCATCACTTTATTATACTTACTACTTTAATATGGCCTCTTTGTCCTTAGCACTATACTCATAAGCTTTAATTGTAAAGTAAAATTAATTACTTTACAACTTTGAAAGATTGGTAGTTGGTATTCTTAAACTTACTGTATATATTTTCAATGTCACACTTTACTAGAATTAATGTCCACAAAAAAATATTATACTGAAATTAAAAGAAAGCCATCAGATTAGCGCAATAAAATTTTGGGTGGGAGAAAGGGGGGGGGGGGGGTACCAATGACGTATATCTGTCCTATATTTTAAACTAAGTAGGGCTTCTTTAAATTTGCCTTATAAATAAAACACGATGGAGTATCTTTTAATTGTCATTATCAATAGTTAGTATTCCCTCCGATCCTAATTATAAGACATATTTAACTGATTTTGAAAAGATTAAAGAGAGAGGTTAAATTAATTAATTTTACTTATTTTCCTAAAATGTTCTTAGGTAAATTTAAAATTACATGAATAAAAGTCAATCAACAACCCCTATCACATACTTCTCCAATTTAGAATTTTCCTCCTTACACACTTTCTAGTTAAAATAATACTATATATGTGTGTGTCTGTGTGTGTACATATATCACACGCACCAATGACGTATATCTGTCCTATATTTTAAACCAAGTAGGGCTTCTTTAAATTTGCCTTATAAATAAAACACGATGGAGTATATAGCAAGGCTATAACAAAATATTATTTTATACTCTCAAATTATTGCCTGCAAGGCTAATCCAGGATCTAGATTTGGTGTCTATCCTAAGGAGTCGATATGGATCCCGAGGATCGATATAATCCAAATTTAATTTTTTTTTACTCTCTATTTTTTTAAAAAAATTATTTTAATGGATAGAAAATCTAAAATAAGAATAATTTATTAATTAATATTTTTTCAAAAAATGATTTTTTTATTAAAATGTCACCATTTAAAAAGAAATCAAATATTAACCATCCGATTCAACGATCTACATCAGCTAGGCAAATGGTGGCTATGCTCACTGGATCTCATTGACTTGAACATCCCAAGCCTCTTATACCCACCATTTACAACCACCAACTCACCCGCAGAGCTAAAAGATTTCGGATTCGAAAACTTACCTGAAAAAACCATGTCAGAAAAAGATTATTCCACTAAGCTGCCTCTGGCATTATTCTTGTGTGTTGCTTCCTTTATTGCATCTGTTGGTGCACGAGATAGCGAAGCAAAAGCTCTTTTAAATGGAGAGCTAGCTTTAACGACGAAGGCAAAGCTACCTTGTCATCTTGGAAAAATGGCACTGATCCCTGCAGACAGTTCTGGAGGGGAATTTCATGTGACAAATCCATGTCTGTGACCAATATAAGTCTCTCACATCTTCACCTTCAAGGTACACTTTCCAGTCTCAACTTCGCTGCCTTTCCTAATCTCCTCTACTTCAACACAAGTTACAACCAATTTTATGGATACATTCCCCATGGAATTGGTAAGTTGTCAAAAATTTTGATGTTGAGTTTGTCAGATAATCGAATTCGGGGTCCCATTCCTCCTGGAATCTGGAATCTCACCACTCTAAATCATCTTGATCTTAGTACATGTAATCTCACAGGAGAAATTCCCCGTGAAATTGGGAATTTGAGGAATTTGAATTTCGTATGGCTCGGACAAAATTCTCTGCTTTCTGGTCCCATTCCTCAAGAGATTGGAATGTTGAGCAATCTTGTGGAACTAGGTCTGCATATGAACTCTCTGTCAGGGAGAATCCCATCATCATTTAGAAACTTGACCATGTTACGAATACTTCATCTTTATGAGAACAATCTCGAGGGCCCTATTCCAACTGAATTAGGGAAACTCTCTTCTCTCATTGATCTTCTCTTACATGAAAATGAACTTTCTGGGCCAATCTCTCCTTCCATAGGAAACCTGTCAAATCTCAATCAATTGGCCTTTTCGGAAAACAGATTTTCTGGTCCAATTCCTCAATCCATTGGTAACTTGATCAGGTTAATAAATTTATTTATAGATTATAACGACCTTTCAGGACCTATTCCTCCCACTATAGGAAACTTGACAAAGCTCGACACTCTAGTATTAATGGGGAACACTCTCAGTGGTCAACTTCCACGAGAAATGAGTAACATGACAAATTGGTATAATTTACAATTGAGTTTTAATCATTTCCGTGGCCATTTACCACACCAGATTTGTCAAAGTAGGAGGTTAGTTAGGTTTGCTGCCATAGAAAACCAGTTCAGTGGTCCTATTCCAACTAGTTTGAAGAATTGTTCTAGTCTAACGAGACTCGGGCTTCAAGATAACCAATTAGTTGATAATATAACAGAGGCTTTTGGAGTATATCCTGATTTGAACTACATCAACATCAGTGGCAATCAATTATATGGCCACCTTTTATCCAATTGGGGCAAGTGTCAAAATCTTAGTCAATTGTTTATTCACAATAACAAGTTCTCTGGGGGTATACCACCAGAACTAGGAAATGCAACTATGCTTGTTGAACTTGACTTGTCTTCAAATAATTTGTCGGGACAAATTCCAGAAGAATTAGGAAAGTTGATGATGTTGACAAAACTCTCTTTGAGCCATAATAACTTATCTGGAAATGTCCCCTCAAAAATAAGATCACTTAGTCAGCTCAAAACTTTGGAGTTGGCAGCAAATGATTTCAATGGCTCAATCACAAGAACGCTTGGGGAACTAAAAAGCTTAATGTTCTTGAACTTGAGTAAAAACAAATTTGATGAAAGCATTCCCCTTGAGTTTGGTGAACTCAAAGATCTTGAACAACTTGATCTTAGTGATAATTCGCTAATTAGAACAATACCATCAAGTATTGGAATGTTACCCAAATTGCAAGTATTGAACCTCGCACATAATAATCTCACTGGCACCATTCCTTCCGGTTTCAGTGGATCAATGTCAGCTTTATCATACAATCAATTAGAAGGTCCCATTCCAAACATACCATCCTTTCACAATTTTGATGTCTTGAGGAATAATAAAGGTTTTGCGGTAACGTCACAGACTTGAGTCCTGTGGTGCCTTACATGGACATGGTCATAAGTTTAGAAAGTTATTGTTAATATTCTTCCCATTGGCCATACTTCTATTAGTATCTGTGGGAGCATCTTTCTTTTTTTCTCAAGTCAAGGAAGTGTTTATAGGGCTGAGTTTCCACAGGTGATGTTGCTGCTGTAAAGAAGCTTCATTCTATGTAACATGTATATTCGCATATTCATCAGCCCCATATTTCATAGATGTATCTCCTGATTCATGCATGTAACATTAAAAGACATGTTTCCATCACACACAAAACCATGAGAGTCTCTCAAGTACCTTTTTTTTTTTTTTTTTTTTTTTTTTTTTTTTTTTTTTTGCGGGGGTATTCAAAAGATTGGCATATTAAACATAAGGCCTAGTACAATTGACACTTAGTTGAGTTCCTTAAACATCTAGTTAGGGGTTTGATCCTTGACAGTGCATATGGACTCTATGGTACGAGGAGATTAGTTACTACTATCGGCAATAGATACATTGGGTTAAAAAAAAAAAAAATGGATTGGTGTATTTTCTTGGCCTATATGTTGAACTCGAAGAAACTTCCTCATTAAGTGGCCGATGTTCTATACAAGAAAGAATATCTAACTAGTACTCCTATTTTGTTGCATGTAATCACTTTCTCTGTCTTATTACTATAGAAACCAAATGCAAAATGGAGGACAAAGCATGATGTATAATAATTTTCATGTGCAATTGACGATATATTTTGTGGGCCAATTTCAACTTTATTTTTATATGGTTCATAATGATGCGACAAGCATAGTAAAATTAATTTCTCCACTAAGATATATGGAAAGTAAAAAAGCAAACATTTTTAATTATAATTATATTTGTTCCATGCATACTACAAAAAATAAAGTTTGAGCTTATAAGCAGCTCGACCAACCTGATTTACCAGCTCTAAATATACGAAGTGTTTGAGTAACTTTGATTTTATTGAGAAAAAAAAAAAAAAAGGTGCCAATTTGTAATGACTATAAATCTAATACATTTGAAAATAATCCTGTAAAAATAATAATTACAGTCAAGGTCTGTGAATTTTCCAACAAATTGATATTGATGACGACATAACTTTCAACTCGCAAACTAATAAACGAAACTTGCAATTTCTTCGTCTTTGTATTTTGTTTAAAAAAAAGATTGTAGTTTCACAATAAATTAATTATTTCAGCCGATCGTTCAATACAAGAAGTTCATAGACGTCCAATCTCATCATATGAGAGTTAACCAAGTACAAACATATATATGAGATCGTAAACTCAGAAGATAACAGCCGTGGTTTTAATAAAGTAAAGTGATAGGGGTGATAATGGACAACTTTAAAATAATTAAAGGATTGGCGTACGCATAAAAGTAAAACTTGCTTTTTCTTTGTAAAAGTAAAGGGTGACAAAATTAAAAGGATTATGAGCATGATACCACATTGCCACTACCTACGTCCCTGTCGAAAGCATGCACATAGGCAAAGTTCTATTGGCTGATAAATTTTTGTGGGGAATACGAGAGGTTGTGACAATCCTTTTAAATGGAGAATGACATTAAAAACACTTTTGAAATACGTAAATCTCATATTAGGACTGAAGGTTAAGAAAAATGAAGTCAAATTCAGACTATGAAGTTTCCTAATTTTTTACAGTTTCTATGGATTTCCTTTGGCATTAATTTTGATTGAAAAATGATCAGGTTGCTCATATTGCATTGAGGTAAGTAAAAATAATTAAAAAATTTAGGTAGATATTATATTTGTGATATTCCCCAATTATTATATCTTGAATGATTAAACCAAGATGAAAAAGGGGTACATGATTGAGGAAGAGGAATGCAGTACACAAACACGTGTGACAGTATATATAAAGGTTCAATGTTACGTAACATGAGATATAAACTATACGTATATTCTCTTTCTCCTAAACATTCTCTTATTTTTCTTATATGTGGTGCATTCGTTGTGTGTCCATAATCGTGATCCAGTCAGTATCGGTATTAGATATGGATGAACGGTCACACACCAAATTCGCTCAAAATTCTTGCATAGTTAAAAAAATCTACCATAGCTCCAAATAAAAAATTATTATTCATCAGGATGTTAATATCTACCTTTCTAAATAAATAAATTAGTTTATTATTTTAGATATTTATTGATCATCTAAAAACTTAGAGAGAATTAAAATTATTCAGATTTTACATCTATACAACAATATCAAATGGCTTTCGTTAAGAAAATTATTATATCTTGACACGTGCCTAATCCAATATACTGGGGTTTATCAGCTACTAGCTGAAACTAATTTTCTACCAGCAAATTGTTCCATGGTAGGCGAATTCTAAAAGAAAAAAAGCGAATTCTTTGAAGCAAGTATTGATTAGTCAACCTTCCTTGAGTTCAATTTCCAAGTCTATCGCAAAATATTATTTTATAATAAGAAATTATTTCCAGCGTGACCCATCCACACTACTCCCTCTAGTCCTTATTATAAGATACCAACTAACTTTTCTCACAAACCAATAAAAATAATTAAAGTCAATAAAGTTATCCTAGAATCTAAGTAATTTTCAATACTACCTCTACTAATTGTACTAAACTCTAATATCATATTAATTATCACTCTCACCCACTACCTTTATTAATTATGGGCAGATATGAAAAAAATAATTAATGTTCATGGGGAACAAGCAAGTGCTTATAAAAATGACCAAATAAACTTACTCGTTGGTACCTTATAATAATAAGTAGTAGAGGGATTACATAAGGTCTGTGTCATCAACTTGAACATCCCAAACCTCAGATACTAAACATGTCTGAAAGAGATTTTTCCACTAAGCTGCTGCTAGCATTATTCTTGTGTGTTGCTGCTTTATTGCATCTGTTGCCGCACGAGATGGCGAAGCAAAAGCTCTTTCGGGAAAATGGCACTGATCCTTGCAGACAGTTCTGGAGGGGAATTCATGTGACAAATCCATGTCTGTGACCAATACAAGTCTCTCACATCTTGACCTTCAAGGTACACTTTCCAGTGTCAACTTCGCTGCCTTTCCTAATTTCTTCTACTTCGACACAAGTTACAACCAATTTTATGGAGTCATACCCCATGAAATCGGTAAGTGGTCAAAAATTTTGATATTGAGTTTGTCAGATAATCGAATTAGGGTCTCATTCCTCCTGAAATCTGGAATCTCATAACTCTAAATCATCTTGATCTTAGTAAATGTAATCTCACAGGACAAATTCCCCGTGAAATTGGGAATTTGAGGAATTTGATTTTTTTGGCTCGGAGAAAATTCTGAGCTTTCTGGTCCCATTCCTCCAGAGATTGGAATGTTGAGCAATCTTATGGACTTTCGTCTGCAAACCCTGTCAGGGAGAATCCCATCATCAATTAGAAACTTGACCATGTTACAAATACTTTATGAGAACAATCTCGAGGGTCCTATTCCAACTGAATTATGGAAACTCTCTTCTCTCATTGATCTTCAGTTATATGAAAATAGGCTTTCTGGGCCAATCTCTCCTTCCGTAGGAACCTTTCAAATCTCCAACACTTGACCTTTTCTAGTAACAGTTTTTTGGGTCCAATTCCTTCCACTATAGGAAATATGACAAAGCTCACCTCCCTGTTCCTGTATAGGAACAATCTCAGTGGTCAGCTTCCACGAGAAATGAATAACCTGACAAGTTGGAATAGCATACAACAAAGTAAGAACCATTTCAGTGGTCCTTTGCCACAAAATATTTGTCAAAGTGGAACGTTAGTTTACCTTAGTGGTCATAATAACCATTTCACTCATCCTATTCCAACAAGTTTGTAGGATTGTTCTACCCTAATAAGAGTCAATCTTGAAAATAACTAATTAGTTGACAGTATATCAGATGCTTTTGGAGTATATCCTCATTTGAACTACATTGATTTAAGTGGTAATCAATTGGATGACCACCTTTCATTTAGGTGGGGGAAGTGTCAAAATCTCACACAATTGATTATTGATAATAACAACTTTCTGGTGATATACCACCAGATCAACTAGGAGAGGTAACTAAGCTTTTTTGCTTAACTTATCTTCAAATCATTTGTCTAGACAAATTCCAAAAGAATTAGGGAAGTTGATCAAGTTGATGAAACTCTCTTTGAGCCATAATAACTTCTCTAGTAATGTCCCCTCAAATATAAGATCACTTAGCCAGCTTGAAATTTTGGAGTTAGCTGCAAATAATTTCAGTGGCTCAGTCACAAGAGAGCTTGGGGAATTAAAAAGTTTAAGGTTCTTGAACTTGAGCAAAAACAAATTTGATGAAAGCATTCCCCTTGGTTTTGGTGAACTCCAAGAGCTTGAACAACTTGATCTTAGTGACAATTTTTTGATTGGAACAATACCATCAAGGCTTGTAATGTTACTCAAATTGCAAGTATTGAACCTCTCACGTAATAATCTTACCGGCACCATGCCTTCTAGTTTCAATGGATCAATGTCAGCTTTGTCTATTGTTGACATATCATACAATCAATTAGAAGGCCCCATTCCAGTCAAACCGGCCTTTCACAACTTTCATGCATTGAGGAATAATAAAGGTTTGTGTGGCAATGTCATTGGTTCAAGTCCTTATGGCGATTCACAAACAAATCAACATGGTCATGTGAGCAAAAATTTCTTGATAATATTCCTCCCATTGGCCATTCTGCTATTAATACTTGCTGAAGCATCTTTCATTGGTTACCGAATAGCAACAAAAGAAGAGAACAATGATGGAGAAGCTCCAACAAAAGATGTCTTTTATGTATGGAGTCTTGAAAGAGAAATATTGTACAAAGATGTCATCACAGCCACCGAGGAGTTTGATGACAAATATCTTATTGGAAAAGGGAGCCAAGGAAGTGTTTACAGGGTTGAGTTGCCTATAGGTCATGTTCACTAGTGCAAAAAAGAGCTTTAAGAGCGCCTCATTTAGATCGGATTATAGAGAATCAGGTCTTAAAAGTATGACCGGTGGCAGTTTTGTAAATATAAAGAACTTTTTGGACCGGATTATAAATGATCCAGTTTTAAAAATATGATTGGGTGGCACTTTCGTAAATATATAGAACACTTCTTAAAAGTATGACCGGTGGCAATTTCGTAAATATTTTGAGAAGACGCCGATCGAGATGAGTCCGAGAATGCAATGATTTATTCTTCGCTTAATTGGAATTATATATAGATGCTAATAAGTAAATAATCTTCTGACATAGGCAGTTCCTATAATCTAGGGATTACAATCAGAAATATAATTACGAAATTCAAAAAACCATAATCTGCTAACTTAATTCCTAAAATCTCTCTAACAACTTAATTGAGATAATTGCATAATATAATGCTGGGATTATAATCGGGAATATAATTACGAAATTCAAAAAACCATAATCTGCTAACTTAATTCCTAAAATTCTCTCACAACTTAATTAAGATAATTGCATAATATAATCGTATATGCTAACTAATTAAATCGAACTTCCAACAAATATATAGAACACTTTTAAGAATAGGATTATAAAAGATTTGGTCTTAAAAGTATGACCGGTGGCAATTTTGTAAATATATAAAACACTTTTAAGACCATATTATAAAATATCCAGTCTTAAAAGTATCACTAGTGGAAAAAAGGGCTTTAAGACCGGATGTTTAAAAAATCCAGTCTAAAAATTATACTTTTAAGACCGGATTTTTCAGAAGTCCGGTCTAAAAAATCCTTTTAAGACCAGATGTTTAAGTCTGGTCTAATAAAAAAATCCCTTCTCCGAACTCCGCCCTTCCTATCCGCGTGTTTCACTCTCTCTCACACATACGAGATGACCGTGTAGAGAGACTCGTCAATTCCATTCCTCCGGCATCAACTCCGTTCTTCTGAGCATCGACTCCATTTTTCTAAGCATCGACTCCATTTTTCCAAGCGTCGACTTCGTCACCGGTAAAGAAGTAGTGATTTCGAAGACGACGAAATGTTTGCCAAGATTTTCCTTCCCAAAATCACGAATCCAAATCTAGAATTACCTATTCTCGTTTACTTGTTTTGGGGAATGGTTCCGATCTTGTCTCGTTCTGAAGAAGAGATCTGGCTCAATCTTCATGCCGATTTGGGGAATGGTTCCTCTGATTTAGGTATTTTTAGGTATTTTCTTTCTTCTGATTTCTTTAGGTATTTTCTTTCTTCTAGAGAAGTAGTGATTTCCTCTGATCTTGCTCAATCTTCTGTTTAGATTTGTATTATATTGGTTGAGATTTTTCCCCCCTTTTTGTGATTTCCTCTGATTTGGCTCAATCATTTGTTTATATTTGCTGATTTTGGATCCTTTTTTTTCCTTCTCGCGATTGACTCTGCTGAAATTAGGAATTTTGGGTGCTCAGTTTCAACGAATCGCAGAATTAGGTTTTCGAGCATGAGTCTCTCATTTGCTTAAGGTATTATTTTTGTATCGACTTTTTTCTTTCCGGTTTGTGCTTGTTGTTGGTTAATTGGCGAGGGAATTCAATTTTTCATTGTATCGAGTGAGCGCGAGCCCTTCCTCTTCATCATCAAGCGGTGGTGGCTTCCGCGGAGAGGTGGTTTCGGCAGGTGCTCGGGAGGGAGATTTTTTTTTTTTTTTTTTGGTTTTTGCCAACTTTTTATGACCGGACGTTTAAAAAGTTCGGTCTAAAAAGTCTTATTTTTAAGACCTCGCGATAGCAAGACTTTCAATACCGCTTTGTATCAAGACCGGTTCCAGATCCGTTCTTAGAGGGTGCTTTTTGTCCGGTCTTAAAAGTGTTTTTTCCACTAGTGGTTGTTCGTAAAGAAGCTTCACTCAATGACAAGCAGGGAAATCTCTAACCAAAAAGCTTTTTACAAGTGAGATTCAAACTTGATTTAAATCAAACATCATAACATTGTGAAGTTGTATGGGTTTTTTTTTTCCAATTCACAATTCTCCTTTTTGGTTTATGAATTCATGGAAGGTGGCAGCTTGGATAAAATACTAAAGAATTAGGAACAAGCTACAAAGTTTGAATGGAATAAGAGGGTGAATGTCGTTAACACTACTACAAAAACGTCAAAAATGTCCTAAATTAGAGGCAATTAACGTCCTTTTTGCGAAGGACGTCGACTAGGGTAGTTGAAAAAATAGTCTATAAGGCGTCCTACGTTAAAAATAGGACGCCTTTTTTAGGTGTCCTACAATAGATATAGGACGCCTTTTTTAGGGCGTCCTACAATAGATATAGGACGCCTTTTTTAGGCGTCCTATGTTAAAAACAGACGCCTTTTTTAGGGCGTCCTACAATTCATTTAGGACGCCTTTTTTAGGCGTCCTACAATCAAAACAGGATGTCTTTTTGGTAAAAAAGGCGCCCGACTCTACATTTTGGGCGTCCCGATTTGAAATCGGGACGCCTTATATTATAATTTTTTTCAAAAAAAATGTCCCCCTTTTGCATTGATATAAAACCGAAAACCCGTGCAATAGAACAATGCAAATAAGACCAACAACGTATCTGACAACAAGCAACAACATGAAAAACCAACAACAAAACAAGGCACTTTGGCAACCAAACAAGACCAACAACAAAGAACAAGGCACTTGGCAACCAGAAAAATGCATATATATGAGATGCAAAAACCAACAACAGCAACAAACAAACAACAGCAAGCTAAGTGACCAAAACTTTTAAGACCCAATAAGATAGATCAGTTTAGACCAAAACGCACTTGGCAACTAGCAAGACCAACAAGCAACAAGGCACTTGGCCAAAGAAGACCAACAACAACAACAAACAAACAACAAAGACAAGCTAAGTGACCAAAACTTTTAAGACTCAATAAGATAGATCAGTTTAGACTAAAAAGCACTTGGCAACCAAGAAGACCAACAACAGCAACAATAGCAAGTGACCAACAACAACAACAACAAACTATTACTTAAACTGACCAAAAATTCAACTTTCACTCGAAGTTTCAATTCCAATACGGAACAAAGATCACAAAGAACAACAAAACTCTAAATGATTGATATGATTTAATTTTCGGGGCTATTTACAAAACTGAGTTACCAATTCCACGAAACCAAGACTATTAAAGGCGAACAAGGCAACACATGATGTACATATCTATATGCGTTGAAGAAAATTTGCAGCCAAAGCGTCTCGAATCAGATCAATCTCTTCCTCCGAGCACGGATCCGACTATCAAAAAGCTATAAATTGGAAAACAACGTATAAGTTAAACCAATGAAGCGAATAAAATAATTAACTCAACTAGAACAAAAAATATTATCATTTGAGAAACAGAGAGCGATCACGTACGTTTTGAAAACCTGTAGTACGCCCACTCGTAACGATGGTATGCATATAAAACATAACGAAGTATCCGCACTCAGAGTTCCCTGGTTGTTTTGGGCACTATAAATCAAAAGAAAATTGTTAAAACGGATAAAGGCATATCGAAAGCTACCATTGTGTCAATGAAATAACTTGAATTGAAACTACTTACTTTCGGATAAAACCACTTCGGTCCGCCCGCGGCTCCGGTGCTCCAAAGAATCGATCTAGCCGCCCGAATGCACTACATTAAAATAGAAATTAATAGACATGAAAACAGATCATATAAATGAAGAATCAATGATTTAGACAAAAATTTACTTACTTGGCAAACATAGATTTGATTTCATCGTTCGGCTTGCCACCTCTTAAGGGATCAAACCAATAACATGCGTTCTTGGAGGGACAAACAACACACAAGGTCCAATGACCACTACAACAAACACATTATAATATTAATTAAGATAAGAAAGGAATTTATTCTTAAAAATCTTAAATAGACAACTAAATTACGTACCCTTCAAGTATTGGGGCTAGATAACAACGACCATCTTTCTTGGACAATTGTAGCACCAACATAAAGCGTCCTTTTGGTTAACACACCGTGAGCCGCGGCCGTGTTTATTGGACTTAAGAATCCATACAAATCCTTTCGGCCTTTCTCGGACGCATATGTCGTAGAGACACTATGATCGAAATAAATGATAAACGTTGTTAAGTATAGCAAACAAAAAAGATCAATGCAATAATCAAAGGGGAAAAAACTTACATTATCGCAGCTTCAAGAACGACTAAATCTAAATCCTCCATATGCAAAAATTCAACAAGATCTTTTTGGTCAACTGTAAACTCATAGGTCTTGTCTACGCCAACAATGCCAAGTTGCATCTTGAAGGAGAGATAGCTAATGTCCTTGTACATGGATCAGCAGTGCTAAGTGTGGAAATTTGCCCTCATCCACTTCATTCTATGAAAACATAAACAAACATATTATGAGTGAGTTACCAATGAAAAGCAAGTTCTAGTAATGTATTTCCTACCATTGGAGGTGTCGCCGCCGCCATATGAATAAGATGATTCGGCCAAAGGATGAACGATCCTATGGCCCGGCCTAAATCAGGAACCTCGTCATCTTGAATCGGGATGTCCTGTTTTGTCTTCCCCCTCTCGAACACATTTTCACGGTCACCCTACGTAGGTCTTTTGGAATTTCAATATTATGGTGGATGGTGTGATCCGTGTAAATAAGAGCATCGGCAACAATACGCCGGTGTGGGACATCCAAATAGAGAGTGCAAGGTTGTCCTCTCACGTGGCGTGTGAGAAGGTTCGCCGAGATCAACATCCGGAGGGTGAAAAATCTCTTTACCGCTGGGGAAGGCCTGGGATTCACGAGTTGTATGTTCCGTATTGTCCCTCGAATCCATCATGGTTTTCACTTCGAATTGTACTTGTTGCATGATTTCATCAAATAGTCCCGCCCGAATTTTGGCTACAAGCCGAGGACTAGGGTTGTTATCTTCATAGAACCGTGAACGCCGTCCAAAATATTTTGCGGCCGTAACTCCCCTAGGCTCCCCTCGAATGTTGTCGTGGTAATCCGGCTTCCCAATCGCCGTTGACAAAATGTCCATCCGTGAACCCGACATAAATGAACCTTGGGAACTCGCTCCTCAAGTTCATCCCGTATCATAAGATGTTTCATAAATAACAACTAAACCCTATAATATGAAAAAACCGAGGCTATTTAAAACGTCTAATTTAACTACTTACAATCTTGGAGGCAACCTCAGCAACATCTCGCATTTATGTATGTGTCGCCCCTCATCCTCGCATGACTTTCCATTTCTTGTAACGAGGAGGAGGTTCGGGGGCTGGACAATGGTGGAAGGATCGGATTCGGAAGCTTCCTTCATTCTCTCTAACCGCTCTTCCATCATTCTCCGTTCCGGCTTTCGTACCCACCACGAGACATATAATGCGGATACTTATTTGCCGCTTGTCTCTCTTTATTGGCTTGACTCATTTCCTATGACACAAAAACAATTAAAACTAAGTTGTGAAATAAATGAAATGAAAGAAATTTTAATTTTACAATAAACTCGGATTTTGCCGTGACGCCACAAACTCCCTCCCGTCCTGGGAGAAATATAAGGATATTTCGACATGGATCCTCGTTCCTCCTTTGCCCTCGAACAAACTTTTTAGTCGCCTTATTCTTGAAGTCTTTCCAACGTATACGGACTTCCCTCATCCAATGCTTTTCCATTTCCTTAGTGTTAGGGACGTCGTACGTTTGCCAAGGTAAAAGGAAAGATAATTAAATTTCAAGTAACAAGCCAAATGATACAAATGCAAATATATTGAAAGTGACGAACCAAAAGCCGTGCCCAAATCAACCGCTTCGCGTTTTCTCCGGAACGGACTTCCAAGCGAGAGATCACAATGCGAACTTTGCTTCGAGCCAAATAGCCTACATAGCTAATGAAATTGTCTTCCTCCGGGCCAATTGGATTCAACTTGTCATTAAAGTCCACATGCAGCCTCTTTTTTTTTCGTCACGACGGGCCACTAGCGCACTCATCGTGCAACCTCTACCCCTTCTCACAACGGGCTCGCCACCTCTCTCACCTCGACTCATCGAGCTAGAGCTAGACATGTTCTGTTCATCAAGGACAAATCAATGTTAGATAGGTTATTAAATAGTAAAACATTAATAAAATAAACTAAAATGTTAAACCATCTTAAGTTATGACATATTACTATTTCATAACTTAAGATCTTACTTTATATGGTTTCCCATATTCCTTCACAATGATCTTTTCTTGTAGCATCTTCTTCATCATCTACCAATTCCACATCACGCGTTGTAGGGGGATTTGTTGTGAAAGGGGGTGTATCTTCAAGGTCGAAGGATTCTTCACCATACTTCTGTTTTTTACTTTGAAGTACAATGGACATTTTTTTATTTGCGGTGGTCTCGTAACATAAAACACTTGTTTCGCTCGGCTTGCTAGAATGAATGGCTCATCTCTATGACCAACTCGTGAAGATCAACCGAGACAACTCCAAATTGTGGATCTATTACAACAACATTATTGCTAACCCACTCACATTTCAATAGAGCAACTTTGAACTTATTGTAACTCATCTCCCATATTTCTTCAATAACTCCATAATAAGCCATTGATGCTAATACCGGGTTTTTGTCTTTCGTACTCGCAAAGTGCATGGATTCATCTTCAACCATCACCCCACTATTTTGCACAGAACTTCTGTCGTCTTGGCCTTTTGTGTAGAAGGTATACCCGTTTATTTCATAACCTTGCCAAGTGATGACCTGAAAAGAAGGCCCCCAGGCCAACCACTCGATTGTATCCGACACCCCGGTCTCGTGCGATACCTTCTCCTCAAACCACTTTATGAACGTCTTCTTTTGCTCATGAGCTATTTGCATGTCATTCTTCCTTGGATTCTTATTCTTCAAACTCTTTCGTGATCATCAATGTATGGTTGAACTTCTTCCATATTATTCAAGATGTACGGGTGTGCTTGCAACACCTCTTCACGACCCTTATTCTTCAGTTTGATTCCTCGAGTTCCCTCGGTTATCCCTTTGTCATGCCGAGATCGTATCATCGTCCACGATAGATAATCTTTACAAAAGTCCATAGCCTCTTCAACTACATATCTCTCAACTATTGAGGCTTCGGGCGATAAGGATTTTTAGAATACCCTTTTAAGATCTTCATGTATCGCTCGAAAGGGTACATCCACCTTAGGTAAACTGGACCCATGAGCCCGACCTCCCTTACCAAGTGCACTATCGGGTGCACTATCGTGCACCATTATATCGAAAAATGCGGGAGGAAAATGCATCTCTAGTTGAGACAAAATAATATAACCCTCATTTTCCAATTCATCCAACTTTTCAATGTCAATGACTTTGTTACGAGATAGCATTAAAGAAAATACACAATTTTGTTATAGTGGTTCGCACTTCATCTTTCATAATGCCCCTAATAGATACGGGCAATAGTTGTTGCATCAAGACATGATAATCATGGGACTTCATCCCCACTAACTTCAGATCGTCCATTGAAACACACCTTCTCAAATTTGAAGAATATCCTTGTGGAACCTTAATGTCATATAAACACCCACACAAACTTTTTTCTCGCTTTTGATAGTGTATGGGCTGGCGGCTCCATATATGCCTTCTTACCATCTTCTTTTACTTGTGGATGTAACCGTTCTCTTATTCCCATATCAACCATGTCTAGTCTCGCACTAATTCCATCCTTAGTCTTTCCCGGTATGTGCAGAAGAGTACCGACAAGACTATCACAAACGTTTTTCTCCACATGCATCACATCAAGATCGTGTCTCACATCAAGACTACGCGAATATGGAAGATCAAAGAAAATTGATCTCTTCTTCCATATATTCTTCTCACCCACAATCTTTCACTGCTTACCCAATATGACATTGATATATTTCACCCGACTATAAACATCCTCTCCGGTTAATGCCTTTGGAGCCGTTCTATGCTCTGGTAAGCCGTTGAAACGCTTTCTTAACTTACGATATGGGTGGAACCGATCAAGAAACCTCCTGTGACCGAGATAGACCGTTTTTTTTCCGTGCTTTAGTTGATGGAAGTTTGTGTACGCTTCACATATTGGACATGCTTTATGACCCTTGACATCGTACCACGACAAATTTCCATATGCGGGAAAGTCATTTATCGTGGTAAAAATCATTGCACGCATCTTGAAGGACTCCTTCTTATATGCATCAAACACATCTACGCCTTCCTCCCACAATTTCTTCAAATCCTCAACCAAGGGCGCCAAGTACACATCGATATTGTTCCGGGCTGTTTTGGTCCAGAAATCATCATAGAGAGCATCACATACTTGCGTTTCATACATAGCCAGGGAGGTAAGTTGTATATTACAAGGAGAACCGGCCATGCACTATGGGTGCTGCTAAGAGTCCGATACGGATTGAAGCCATCTGTACAAAGCCCGAGACGAAGATTTCTTGGCTGTTTTGCCAAATTGAGGGAACATTTCATCTATTTTCTTCCATTGCGAGAGAGTCACCGGGTGCCGGAGATATTTTCCATCGGATATTCTCTCATCGAATGCCATCTCAATCTTCGCCGTGGCTTCACTAGTAAAGAGACGCTTAAACCGCAGTATTATTGGAAGATACCACAATGCCTTCACGGGTTGCCTTTTTGTTGTCTCATCATCTCCGAACCACCACCTTTCTTCACTTTGTATCGTGAAGTTTTACACTTCGGACAATTACTCAAGCCTTCATACTTATTTCGTACAATATGCGTCATTAGAACAATTTGTGTATCTTTTTATACTCCATACCCATCGAAGACAAGATTTTCTTGGCCTCATACATACGATTTGGAAGTACATTATCGCCGGCAACATATCACACAACAATTGAAGCGAGGGACATGAAACTACTATCGGTCCACCCACAAGTTGCCTTTAAGTTGATCAAATGTAAGGTCCCAGTCAACCGTGTATACTTAGTACACCCAGGGAACAACGGTGTCTCTGCATCACTCCGCACGCTATCATATTCATGCGGTTGTGCAAAAGATTCGACCTCAACATCATGAATCATTCTCTCCATTCCATCATCATCTTCCTCAACTTCATTTTCGTCCGACACACTGGTACTTATTACCTCCTCACCATGCCATATCCACGTTGTGTATCGAAGGTTTATTCCATCACAAATTAGTTGATCCCTTATAGTAGGAATATCCCGTCGAACCCCATTTAAGCAATTAACACATGGACAATAATACATCCCTTTTTTTGTAGCCACATTCCTTCTAGCAAATTCAATAAACTCTTCCACCCCATTCTCATATTCTTCACTAGTTCTCAAAGCATTCATCCAACTATGCCCCATTTTAATACCACCTACGATATTTCCACCAACACTCAAGTTTATATAACGAAAAAACAAAATGACATGCTTTTTCTCTATCTTTTAAAAAAATTTTAAAGATTTCCCCTTAAAAGTAATGCATCCCAAATTTTCAACAACAAACAATTTCAGATTAATTCAAGGTGATTCAGAACAATATCATCCATTAAATGCATCAATTTCATCATTACAAAATAGAATTGATAGAGGGTTGAGTAACTACACTATAAAATGCAAAAAAGGGCTGAAATTGATAGACTATGCTCTTACGGCATTATGCTAATCAAAATAACATACAAAGAACCCTACCAATATGGGAAATTGTAAAAATTAAAATTACGAGTACAGATCGAAACCAACAAAACATAAAGAAAGCAAAGCCGAGCACAACAATATTGAAAGAAAGAAAATTCATAAACATATAAATGTGGATTAATGATTCAAGTCTTGTGGATACATACCGATGATAGGAAGAATATGAAGTCTCTAGTTGTGGAAAGTAACTACTTGTCTACCTTTAAATTCTGGATCTTGGGCAAAAACTGATTGCACGTGCATTTAAAGGATTAACATAGATGCATAAATAACTAGATAGTAACACAGTAAACAATTTAAAACAGAAATAAACGAAGAAATCATCATCACCAAAGCCTGTACAAGTCAAAGTCGAGCACATGGGCGATGGGATTATGGGAAGAGGGAATTTGATTCTGATTTGGGAGGAAAAGGAACAAGTCGAGGCTATACATTACATTTACGGGATAAGAGAGACACGAGATCTACAAAAATTGGTAAAATCAAAATAGAAAAGGAGAGACAAACCACAATCGCTCGTCGCTCGATCGGTTGGTTCGAAATCGCGGAGTTGAAGGAACAAAGGTGGACCGTGGATGAAGAACCGGAGTTGGAGCACGAGAAGCCTCGGAGGAAGGAAGAGAGCTGGACGAGTGTAGAGGGGAGAGGGGACTCACGGGAGAGAAGAGAATGGGCCACAATCACACATTGCCTTGCGGCTCAATGAATCAAATCAACACCTTAGCATTTCCTACAATATACAAGATCATCACAAACAAATCATCACACGGAATGGGGCAAAGAAAAACCAATAATTTCTTGTTTTGCTCACTTAATCATGCATTCAAGTAACCTAAGCCGTACGTATCAAGGATTACAAGAAATCATTCATGATAGTCAAAGGTTCTAAAATCATTAACTAAACTCTCTCAAGTTAAGGCGATTTTTCATTTTCATTAAAATTATTAAATGTCCTGTTTATAATTAATGAAAACCATATTTCCAAAGCAATCCTTCAATATACTATGCTAGGTTGTTAGATATATTTCTATTCTAACAACAAACCATCCATTTAATCACTAACAAGATTTTTCTTAATTTCTACAATCAAAATGGCTCTCTCAAGCATCTTCCAATTAAACTACTCTAATCATGTGGTGATCAAGTACAACATAGCATTGAGCACAAAGAAAAATCAACTTATATACTCATCAACCGACAAAACCAAGATAATCTAGTAGTTTGAATTCATACAATGGAGAAAAGCAATCCTAAATGAGAGTTTTTAGCCACTCATGGTCTATACATGCCAAAATCCCAAAGATTAAAAAAAAAAATCAACCATTTGATTTTCAATATCATGAAAGCAAGGGTCAATCTCATACGATGGAGAAAAGTAATCCTAAATGAGAGTTTTTAGCCACTCATGGTCTATACATACCAAAATCCCACTAAAAAAATCAACCATTTGATTTTCAATTTCATATCTAGTAGTTTGAATTCATACAATGGAGAAAAGTAATCCTAAATGAGAGTTTTTAGCAACTCATGGTCTATACATGCCAAAATCCCAAAGCAAAAAGAAATCAACCAAAACAGATTTTTAATATCATGAAAGCAAGGGCCAATCTCAAAAATTTGATTTTCAATATCAAATATGAATAACGGTCCTATAATCCCTAACTAAAAAAGTGTCATCACATATGAAATTTCCAATGTTTTCAACGCCCAAATAATCAACACATCGACGTAGTTAGAAGAATAGGGTGGACCGATGGACTTACCCAATGAGAGCGCACAATGTGAGAACAACGGCCACCGTGAAGAGCTGACGGAGAACACCGCCGGAGAGCAAGACGAAAAGAGAGAACGAGACCCACGCACACCGACGAGGCGTCGCGATGGGAAGAGACGGCGGCGCATAAACGGCGCAAATGTGAGAGGAAGGGTTGAGGGCTCGAGATGAGAACGAGGTAGGAGAGTGCGGTCGACTATCGCGAAGGCCCGAAGACACGGAGGAGGAAACGGCGTACAAATGATCAGAGAAGAAGGTAGGGTTGAGGGAATCGAATGAAGCAGAATGAGGGATACGCGTGTGCAAAATAGGGTTTATTTTGCAATAAAGGCGTCGAAATCATATTCGGGCGCCTTAAAAGAATTAAAGGCGTCTGAAGTACAATCGTGGCGCCTTTAATTCATTAAAGGCGTCCCTGAAGTTGAATCGGGGAACCTTTAATAACATTAAAGGCGTCCCGAAGTTGACTCGGGCGCTTTAATGCTTTTAAGGCGTCACGATGTTGAATCGGGCGCCTTTAATTATTTAAAAGCGTCGATCTTCTATCGGGACGCCTTAAAACTTATTAAACAAATAAAAAATTAATTCCTCATCATTCTTCGATCTTTGGCGCCAAAAAAATTGTGAAATGGCGCCAAGGCGCGCTAAAACATTAATTTTTGGCGGAAAAAATTTTAATTTAAGCGTCCTGAAATTATTGTAGGACGCCTTTATTTATTTTAAACGATCTTAAACTGGTTTTAGGACGCAAAATTTGATAATATCAGTATTTATTTTACAAAAATGCCACTACGATCACTTTTAACATCCTTTTTAAAAATAAGGAAGTCTTTTAGGGAAGTAGTTACCCTTTTTTGTAGTAGTGTAAAGATGTGGCCAATGCTTTATTCCATATGCATCATGGTTGTTCAATTCCTATTGTTCATCGTAACATATCAAGCAAGAATGTTCTTCTAAGTTCTAAATATGATTAAGCTTGCATCATCGACGTTGGAACAACGAAGTTCTTGAATCGTAGCTCCAGCAATATGACAACATTCGTTGGCACATTCGGGTATGCTGCCCAGGTAAGTCCATCTTGTCTATTCTTTCCAAAATACCACTCTTATAATTGCATTACTATGGATATATGTAATATTAAATTTACTGGATGGAGAGATTGCTTTCATCATGAAAGTCAATGAGAAATGCAATGTATACAACTTTGGAGTGTTGACTTTAGAAATCATCATGGGTGCACATCCTGCAGAGCTTCTTTCATATTTGGTAGAGAAATTAACCAATTATGACTTGTTATTCAAGGATGTAGTGGACCCACGACTTTCTATCTTTAGATACCAAAAACCAATTCCAGATGAAGTCGCATTAGTTGCAAAAATAACATTTCTTGTTTGAATGAGAATCCTCATTTTCGTCCAACCATGGAACAAATATATTTGGATCTTGTAAGGACTCCAAAATCTCATTTGCTGGCTCAATTTCACACTATCACAATTGGACAACTCATTAGGGATTGAACTTCATTTGTGAAGGCATGCTTGTTTAAATGGTTGCACTTGGCATTTTAATGTACACAACCACACAACATAAACAATTTTATTTTGATTTTAAGAAAAATAAAGTTAATGTTAGTTGGTTGATTTTTTTTTTTCAAATTAAAATGTTTATTTTTCTTAAAATCAAAATAAAATGAGAATTGTTTCAGATGATCCATGAGCCATTTAAAATTAAAATGATTTAAGTTATTGTATTTTTATTTAACAGTGGTAGTGTAATTTTTGTGTGCTTTATCTAAAGTCTTAGAGGCATATGCAATAACTCTAGGCAATGTGTCCACATGTTGACCTAACATGACCCTAATGCCTTATTAGAAGCATGACAAGAGAGGTCAAATTCATGAATTGACCAAACTGGGGGCTGCAGGAGTGGTGAAGATACATACTTTTGACTAAACTATTGCTAGCTAATGAGCTAGTAAAAGGCCATAGGCCTTTAGAGATTTTGTTAAAGGGATATGAATACGTATCATTTTTGCTCCAAAAGTTTTGGCTGAGAATCATTGGGTACCTAGAATTTTTTTTGGAGTAAAATTGCCCTGGAAGTTAACAAAACGTAGCAATTTTGTCCTTCCGTTAATTTTAAGTGATATGTACACGTGGCACTAATGCTTGCCATCTTATCAATCAAAATAGGGTTCAGTATCATTTTTACCCCGAAAATTTTAGATGGGGAGTAGTGGGTATCTGGAAGTTTTTTAAGAGCAATTTTTCCCTGCAAGTTTACAAAACGTAGCAATTCCAGTGATTTAAGGGAGGGTGGCCTAGATCAATCTATACAAAAGTAAATACTATCACTATTGATTTATCTTACTGAATCAATTTTTGGGACAATTCATATCTCATTTTGCGTTTCATTTGCTTAGATTATAAGTGATGCTTTCCTAGGTTTTGCGATAGACCTTTCAGTCCCTTTGAACAATTCAGCTTCACAAATTTCAGCCGCCTTGAGCTCAACGTCTCAAGGATCTCCTTCTCCGACTCCAAGTTCGACCTTTCCAAGGTAGACTTCTTCCTCTGCACCCTCGATCCTTGGCTCTGCATCTTTCAGCAACTCAAAAAAGACGAAATTTCCTGCATTGTTCAATCTGATCTTGTTGAGTCTATTTATCTCTTTAATTCCCTAAATACTGATGATTCCTTCAACAAGACAAGATTGATATATTGTCGTATTTATTTCTTTATGTACATTATATCGGGTTAAATGATGCCCTCAATACCGATGATTCCTTCGACAAGAAAGAGATAACGAGGTGTGATGCCATGTCATATTGGGCTAAGTGTTGTGGATGATGAGGTGACATGACATGTGTGTTCTTTAACTAATTTAACACTCAAATTTAATATTGGAAGATGGAAAAGCAAAATTGCTACATTTTGTAAACTTACGAGGAAAAATTACTCCTAAAAAAATTCTAAATACCCATTGCTCCTCAGTGAAAACTTTCGAGGAAAAATGATACTTAACCTTGTTTTGATTGATGAGGTGACATGACACGTGTGCACATTAGTTAAACTTAACAAATCAAAATTAACGGAGGGGCAATCTAAAAAAAAAAAAAAAAAAAAAAAAAAAAAAAAACAACTTCCAGGGAACCCATGGCTAGTGCTCCTTAGCCAAAAATTTTGGAGCAAAAATAATACTTATCCCTTTTTTAAATGATGTTGTGGATCCACAAATGCATATTTTGCTATTTCTTGATGTTGGAAATGTGCTTTGATGTTATGTGAAAGATGGTTTCATTATTTGAGCTTATGGTTGGATGTGATATTCTAGGCTTGAGAAGCTCAAGGTCCAAGTTTGTGATTGATTTATAGTTCGGCTTGCAAAATTATGAGAAGAGTTTTATTATTCATGATGGATTTTCAAATATTTAGTTTGTCTCTTTTCTATCATGGATAAGTTCACTAAGTGATTTAAATTCTTTTTTTTTTTTTTTTTTTTTTTACCATGATAGACATTTTCAAATGAATTAGTTAAAATTTTTTTTTTTTTAGATAGACATAGTAGTGGGATCCTTGAAATGTAAAGATGGGGTTCTAATGGTAGACCGGACATGTTCAAATCTTTCCAAACTCCCATGTATTGTAATTATCCTGATATTTAATTAAATGGCGTTGGAAAACTTTTTCTATCATGGTTAGTTTTGATTTGAAAGAGAATATTTTGATTACAGTGTTTGATCCTTGAAAAGTAAAGATGAGAACTTTTTTCGTTGGAAAAAGGGAAAACCAATTATTATGGAAAAATTCAGCACACTTCTCACATATTTTATATTTTATATTTTTTAGTTGGTAAACATCCCCTCCCATCATTTTTATAAAAACCCACAATTTGAATTATCTTAGTTCTTTTTATAAGTGTTCGACAAAAATTGTTTAAACATTTAATGAGTTTTTTCATTTTTGTCCCTCATTACCATAACAAAATGCCAAAGAAACAAAATCCAAATAAAGAATGGAAAAAAAATTATTGTTGGAAGGGGGGAGATCAAAACAAAATTCATAACCAATTTATTGATGGCGGGGGAATCAAATCCACGTATTAAAAAGAAAAGGAATGTTCTAGTGCTGATTATTTTGTCATGAAGGAAGAGGGAAGGAAAGTGAATTTTAGGGAATATTATTCCAATATAAGGTAAAAGTTCCATATCATCACTTGAAAAAGAATAAGGACCTATAAATGCCCACCATTCGGTAGAATCAAAGAAGAGCTCAACAAGGATATGCTCATGATGGTGAGATCACACTTGACCGAGTGATTCAGAGTGATTCATTATAATGCTTTCTATCATGCCTGTATTTATGGGTCACAATGTCATCAGTAGATGAGTCAATCAATATCCACATAATTAATATTCATAATATATGAAAAAAATAATAACAATTAATATTCATAACAATTGTTTTCAGCTGTGATAAACACATGGGATAAACAATCAACAATACAAACGTCGTCGTTTGCCGGTTGTGCGGGATCCTACTTTCTCTTCTATTCTTCGAGCTGGGAAATGGGAAGCTCAACAGCGAGCTTCAGAATGCGACCGCAGAGTTCGACGGATTGAACCACAAATTGGGTGAGTTTCTCAGCGCCATGCATAATAATTCCCCAATGCTTGCTTTTATCATTACAAGATTATCTTCATCAATATCTTTGAAGAGTAGGATTCAACTTGGTCTCCTCCATCATAATGCTTCGCACATTTTCAATTCCTTCTCCTCAGCTTTGACATTGTCTGAATCAAATCAAGGAAAACGAAAACTAAGAGGAAACGAATCGTTCACTGTTTCGTATCTCATGAGTTCGCTGGGCTTGTCCAGCAAAGTGGCTACTGAAGTATCCAAAAAGGTTCAATTGAAAGACCCTAATCAACCCAATTCAGTCCTTAATCTTTTTAGGAGCTATGGATTCTCAGATACCCAGATATCTACTGTTGTGAAAATGCATCCACGAGTGCTTTTGTCTAAACCTGAGAATACCCTTTTGCCCAGGCTAAGATTCCTTCAGTCAATTGGGTTTTCAAGTGCTGAACTCCAAGACCTCATCATTTCAAACTATGGTCTCCTCAGGGTGAGCTTAGAACAATGTATAATCCCTTGTTATGAGGCCTTTAAGAGTTTTTTTGATGACGATAAGGGAGCAAAAATAGCTTTAAAACGCTTAAGGTGGTTTTGTTCCCGCAAGACTGTGACAAATATAGCTCAAAATAGAAAGGTTCTGAGAGATATTGGAGTTCCCCAATCGTCTGTCTCTCTACTGGGGGCTAAATTTGTACATTGAGCATTTGTGGATCATGCAAAGTTTGTTGAAAATATAAAGTTTGCAAGGGAAGCAGGAGTTGATCCTTCCAAATCTATGTTTATTAATGCCGTTTCTGTTTTATCTCACTTAAAGAAATCTACATGGCAGTCAAAACTGGATATCTTCCAGAAGTATGGTTGGACCAGAGATGTCACTCTTTTGGCCTTCAGCAAACATCCACAATGCTTTATGCTGTCTGAGGAGAATATCACAAGGTCAATGTCATTTCTTGGGGATGAAGTTGGTATGCCATTGAAAGATATAGCTAGATGCCCCAGTTTACTTCATTATAGTTTGGAGCAGAGGATTATTCCTCGATATTCAGTAATTAAAGCTTTGAAAAAAGAACGGTTTGGTAAAGAGGAAATCTCCTTCGTTTCCATTGTTGGTTATGGTGAGAAAAAGTTTCTTGAGAAATTTGTGACCAGATTTCACGCCAATGTTCCTCAGCTGTTGAACATCTACAAAGGATCTTTAGGACCTTTACCTCAAGTTCAGTGAAAGGTAGTTTCTAGGAGGGTTTAATTGTGAACTTTTGACTTCCAGTTATTATTGGTAACTTATAATTTGTAGGACTCACATGTGATGGTTATCAATCAATTTTTTGTTCATCATAATTGAAGCGTACGCCTTCTGGTTAAACATGTAATTTTGTAATAAATTTTGCTGGTATCTCTGTTCTTGCTAACATTTGGGGTGCTAATGTGTGTATTCATTTCTTTGAAGAAAATGCTGACTGCAAAATTTTATTACAAAAGAAATTCTCCTTCATGAATCAACCTCCACATGGAAAAGGATCTTCTCTTCATCCTTTTTCTCCTTTTCCCTCATCAGCCTATCTGAGCTATAGATTGGGAAGAGGAGACAGAAATTAAAATAGTATTGTGATTGATTGGATGAATATGATTTAGAGATGATGAGGGCATTGAGCTTAATCTTTTCTGTGGTTTATGCACCATATTAAATTATTTGAACAAGTATTTCTGGAGATGACAAACAGTACAGGATAGCAGTGTCAAATATATGGTATTTGCATATGGTATCTTGTTCCTGGGACAAGAGGATAGTTAGTTCTAAGTTAATAAGTGATCTTTACCTAGTTCACCATCCTCCATACACTTGAACTATCGTTTTGGTGGTTTTTCTCCAAACACGCTATAGTGCTAGGAAATTGCTTAGCATGCTGAGGAGGCCTAATGTGGTTTATGCACTGCTCATCTTTTATTAGGACACATTGCATGAAGATTCCAGCCTATCTTGTGCTTCTGCAATTTGGAGTATGGATACTGATTGAAACATGCCAAACAATCCTGGGCATGGATTCTATAGAACAAAGTGTGGATTTTGCAGAATGTTAATTTTCATTTTTAGACGGATGATTTTGATTGGAAACAAGAGCAGAGTTGGGCAATGGAATTAAATATTAAAATATTTTGGTTAAGTCATGTCATGTACTTAGGATATTCATGTTTTTGAACCCTGTATAAGTCCTTTGCCCCAGATTTCAAATTGTATAGCATTCACAGGTATAAATGTTTTTCATTTTTTGAGATTGAAGTTGTATCTAGGTCTACATCGAGTTCTTGCTGTGTAGACGCCTTCTGTTCTTGTTAGGTATTTCCATGTTTGTTTGGCTGGTTTAACAAGCTATGTGGAAAATAAACTATTAATTCTTGTACATTTAAGCTTGTTTTGTACTGGCCTTGTTATTTTGTTTGATTATTAATATTTCAATATAGCTTTTTAATTACAAATCATGATCAAGCAGCACAAGCAGAGATGTAGACATGCTCCAAATTACCTGCTAACAAAGCAAGAAGCATTAGAGCAAAGAAATTGTACAAGCATGCCAAGAACCAGAGCAAAGCATACAAGTGTAAAGAAATGATAGTCGAGCCATTCAGAAAGAACCCACATAAGTGTTGCGCCAGCTAAAAAACTTGCAAAGATCTTCTTCTTCCTCCATTACAAGACATCATCAGCTATAGCATTCAAAGGGGATACAAATTTAGAGGCCAATATGGTAGTTTTACATGACAAAGACTTAAACTATCATACATTTTCCACCCCCCAATATATGGTGCACAGGCTTCTGGCGTCCAAACAGTCTTCTGAACTGAGTGCTCATTGAGCTTGAGTTCTCTTGCTCAGAGAATGAAACAGATTTCTTCTCGGTAATTGTATCCACAAGGTTGCTAAGAAGGTTCTCAGCGGCAGCGATTTTATCAGACATTGTTCCTTCTCTTTTCTGAAAAAATATGGACATTGCCAAATGAGCAAAATAGCATGAAATCAGTATATCATCAATCATGTTTTAACAGAAAATCCAATATACATATGAACCACATGTAAGAAGCTTTGTTATATCCTGACGCATAAATAGTGTATCATAATTGATTGCATATATTGCTGAGTATAAAGTGTACTCCAACAAAAGTCAACCATTCAGTTCTTGTAGGAGGGGTGAAAATTGGCTAGGCCAAGCCAAACTTTGGCTAAATAGGCTTGAGCATATAATGGAGATATAAAGCCTGAGCGCAAATCAAGGAAGAGAAGACTCTTGCAGTACAGAAGTTTTATTTCTGACTTTTAAGATGGGATAACAATCTTCATTATGTTTACCACATTTGAGGCATTCAGGCTCTTATTGTCAATCAAATTATTGCCATAATTGCTGCCTCTGGTCCTTAATTTGGTGAAATCTCCAGGAGCAAACTATATAATTCATACAATTAAAGCTTCATCCCTCTAGCGGCCATACCTTTAATTCATTTCTTAGTATAATTTTATTAAAAAAAAAAAAAACAATTCATTAAATAGAAGAGAAAGATCAATACCAAAAAATGGGGACAAGAAGTCCTCCAAAACCAAAGAGATCCCCATATTAAAGTTTGACATTAAACCTTCATGGCCTCGATAAAGTATCAGATTTGCATATATTTGGTGGAAGCTTTAAAATTGTATCAGGTTGTTACAATCCTGTTGAGTCCCTCATTGTATAATGCCCGGATATTTGTATAAGTTCAGATGCCGTACCTTCTTAACAAACTAGTCCTCTATGGTTGGATAACCTCCAAGGTTGTACTAGTGGCATAAACCGAAATCCAAACCTAGAGGTGAGCCTATTAGGAAGGTAGAGCAACTAAGCTTATAAGCCCACATAAGCATCTCATAAAAAAAATATAACTTTCCAAGATCAGATAAATCGCATCACTAGTAAATTACTTCCCTTCAATAATTTATCACTATCACAGTAGTGAGGCTCGCATCTGCTAAGCTAACTAAGAGAATCACCGCCTTCCATGAATAAATGAGACAGATCTCCCCTGAGCAAGGAATAACATTTACAGAAAACATACCAACTGTAAAGCCTATCCACCTAGTAGTTAATAGCATGAAATACTACGAAACCATTCATGACTAAGGAGTAGTTCTAATGCCCGCCCATGTTGCATCAATTCAATAATTGCGAAAATATTAACAGCTTAGTATCTTTAAGAGTAAAACAGGGAAAGTAGCTAGCAGCCTTGCACCCAGCAAATCATCAACTAAGATAAAGTAGACTCCTCCAAAACACAACCTACAGGAGCTTGTTCACGCCAGGATCTTGACACCCTTATAAAGTTAAGCCTTTTCATCTACCTGTCTTCAATCAATTAGTTATCATGCTACTTTCTGGTGCCAACCTCAACGTGCCAAGAAAAGTACTCCTGAATTTTATCGTAATGAAAACCTAAGAAAATTTAAGCTGGGTCTGATTTGCATAATCATTTAAGACACATTGTAACTGATGACTTCCCATTTTTAATAGATTTGAGACATATTTTAATATATTTGGGGAGTCATCAATGCTAAATTAAAGGGATTTATTGGAGATTTTGATAAGATATCAATTGGCACCTCATTTATGGGATTTTATTACAAATATCTCAATTTTAATTAAATAGAATTATTTAGGTTTATATATAAGAATAAATAAATTATGATGATATAAGAAAAGAAAAAGAAAAAGAAAAATGTTTAGGTTTTAAGTATTAATATTATTATTATATAATTTTATTCTGTTTTTTTACAATGTCGAAGAGCTAGGGATGGAAATAGGTCAGGCCAGGCTAGGCTTTGGCTAAATAGGCCTGAGCCTGTAATAAGGGTAGAAGGCCTGGGCCTAGGCTCGAGCTCGAAACGAGCTTTTTTAGGCTCGGGCCGAGCCTTCATAAGGCTGGTCAAGCCTAAAGCCTTTTTAAAGGCCTACTTACAATGTAGGCCTTTAAAAAGGCCTCATATTTTAGACATTGGAGGCTATAAATAGACTTTGTACACTTTGAGCCTATCAAAATCCATATAAATGTAGGCTTTTAGTAGAATATAAGAATAAAAAACAATAAATATTATGTTATTTTTATTATATAAATTTAATTATATTTATTAAGTATGTAAACAGCCGGGCCTGAAGGCTTACAGATCAGGCCTTAATAAAGTAGGCCTAGCCTATTTACACATTCAGGCTTTTAAATAGGCCTTGGCCTGATCTTTTTAACAAACAAAGCCGGGCGGACCAGCCCTAAAAGTCGTCAGCGTAGGCCACCGATAGGGGCTTGGCCTATTTCCACCCCTAAGAAGAGCCACGAGATTGATTCATGCAGCAATTGAATTGGAGTCTTGGAATTGATGTGGGCCCACAAAATTGGAAGCACAGCCACGCATTTTGATTGTTTGGATTAAATGGAATGGGCCCACACAAATGGAATGAGAATTGAAAGACCTAAAAGCTAAAAAGCTACAGAGGAGGCGGACATTCACGATTTATCAATTGCCTTGTACAGTGAGCTTTACGATTTGAATTGAAGAGAGGAAACAGAGCACAGCGCTGCTACTAACACCCACACCATCGCATCTTCTTCCTCACCGGCGACATCTTCACCTTCATCGTCGCCGGCGAGATTTTTCCATCTCCACCTACCACCACCTCGATTCATCCACTGTCTCAACGTCACCGGAAAGCTTCAAGGGGACCAGAACGCAACTCAGAGATAGCAACGCTGAACCAAAGGGAGAGATAAAATTCTTAATTTCAATACTCTGTTTTTATTTCCTTTCCCTTTGATTTCCATTTGAATTTGACTCGGAATTTTTCGTCTTTGCATGCTGGATTTTTGTTAAAGCCATGTTTGGCTAATTTCTTTTTGCAACCTAGAGGAACTTTGAACTTATAGGTGTGGATTGGACTTTGTTTTTATTAATTAGTTATAATTAATATTAATTTTGGTTACTTAATCTTGTTTGGCTTTACCTATTTAGTGACTGGCCATCATTGAATATGAATTTGAGAATTAGGATTTACCTTGACGAAGGGAATTTTAATTAAGCTCTCAGATTAGGTAATATGGGATTAGATTTTAATCTAATTTGCGATTAGGATAGACATATACCTAATGGCCTCATATCATTGCTTTGAAGAGTGTGTTCGAGTTTTATTGCCTCTTAGTAATTATGTTAGACATAACAAAATTTACTCAAGAGAGGGTTGTAAGTGGACCAAACAGACACTTATAGCTATTTATACTCGAGATTAACAAAATTGATATTAAGGCTAATTAAATTAGTAAAATCAAGGTTTATGAAGCTAATAAGGGATTAGTGACTCTGGGTTGCTCATTTGATTATTGTCATAGTTTGTTTATTTTTAATTTCTTTTCTCTTAATTAAATTCAATGTGTTTTGCTCAACTTAATCGAAAGTGTAAAATCAGTGCTTAACTGAAGTTTGTGATACAAAGTCCTCGTAGGAACGATATCTTTCTTATCACTTTATTACTTGATACGGCCCGTATACTTGCGGAGTTATAGGCTATAAAGTTTTGCCTTATCAAGTTTTTGGCGCCGTTGCCGGGGACTTGTGTGCCACAATTTTCTTGGTTAGAATTGATTGAGCATTAGTAGTTTAAGTTTTAGTTCGTAAATATTTTGTTTTATTTTTTTAATAAAGGAATTTTTTTAAAAAAAAATGGATTTCAATTGGCAACCAACTGATCTTAATATTGAGAAGGAGATGAATTCTTTATCTTCTATACAAGATGGATTGATTGCTATTTTAAATTCTTTGAATGATAGACAACATAAAAAGAGTATAAATGATGGTTGTATTCCATATGTTAATTCTTCTCAATATGTTTGCATGTCTTGTGCTTATTGTGGAGAGAGTCATTTATATGAGCATTGTCCGTATATTACAACTAGTCAATTTGTGAGAGATGATTTCACTAGGAACCAAGCTTGTTTTGATAACTCATTTTGTCCTAGTGAAGGTTTTGAGCAACAAAATTTTGAGGATCCATATGTCTATTGTTCTCATAAAAATACCCCTCCTTTTTACTCTTATCCATATGTTGAAGAACACACCATTGAGTATAAGGAAAAATCTAATTTAGAAAGATTAATTGAGGAGTGTGCAGAAGCATCAGAAAGATCTAGTAGAGAGCAAAAGGAGATTGTCACTAGCATTGAGTCAAGTGTCCAAAATATTAAGTCAAGTGTTCAAAATATGGGGGTATATGCGAGTCAAATTGTTTCAACCATTGAGACTATAGGGCAAGATAATTCTTTAAGCCAGGTGACCACTTCTTATGATGATAATGATTATTCTGAGCAAGTTGAAGGTATGCGATTGCATGAGACTGTGGATAATGTAGAAAGTGATTGTGAGCTTGAAATTGATTTAGATGAGAATAATGGATGTCTAGAAGAGGTTCCAGCTATGGAGCCTAAGGATTGTGATTTTGGTGATCAAATTGATGTGGATGTCCCAATTGTTGTTGTTCATGACTCTCCTATCGAATTGTTGATCTTACTGAACAGAGTCAAGTGGATTTTGTTGGATGCTCTAAATTCTTGGAAGTGCCTATGTTTATTTTCAAAGATATGCATGTTGTGCTTCATTTGAATTCAGTGAATACTTGTACTCCAAGATTGTCTATGATTAAGGAAGTACAAGTAAGTAATTTGAATGATCAATTTTTGTATGTGATACCTTGTTGCTTGAAAAGGAACGAAGACAAGGTAATTATGGTGTTTGATACTTATGATTAGTGGTTTGTTTTGAGAAGTCGGTGAAGACTTTAAACTTAGCGCTTCTTGGGAGGCAACCCAAGGTATGATTTGATGCTTTATTTTATTTTGTAGGATTGTTGAAAGCTCTTGATGAGGTGTTCCACTTTGGTAGCAAGGATTGAAAGCGCAATTAAGGACAAATAGGGGAGTTTTCTTCTACTTTTCTTTGATTTGTTCTATTTGATTGCTGATGATATATTGCTTGGGAATAAGTGCTGGTCTTAGTTGGATATGCATGTGATGACTATTTGTGATGACTATTGACTGTTGTTAGCACTTGATTTGTTTAAGCGGTGGAAATTTAAAATCTCGAAATTGGTGTTACCCTTACACTTATATATGATTGCTCTTCACTTCCATTACTTTTTATACTTGTTCACATTAAGGACAATGTGACATTTAAGTGTGGGGGTGAGGGTATCCTTGATTTTACATAACTTTCCTTGTCCTCAATACTTTTTGAAAAAAAAAAATCTTATGGAAGTTTGAATTTTATTTGTGAGCATTGTCACAACTGGGTTTATTTGAACATGAAAAGGAGTGAATTTGATTGGGAATTGATTCTATGTTCTTTGAATGTTAGTAAAGAGGTAAAGATTTGGTTTGGGTACTTTACTTTAGGATGTCAAAGAACCTGTGAGGAATTTGAGCCTTAATTTTCATCTTTATAAGAGAGAGTACACCTATTGTGATTTCATCTCTAGAACTTGTCTTGAATCTCTTTTCAAATTTGAAATCCTTTTGCATGCACAAAGATGATTTAGGCATTCATTTCATAGCTAGTTCGGCCAAATGTCCATCCTTATCACATGAAAATCATTTGTTTACCCCATTTGAGCCTTTATTTTATTTTATTTTTAAAAAAAAGAAAAGAAAAGAAAAGAAATTTGCATAAAATAAATAGCCCTTTGTTTGAAATATGCAATTGTCACATACTTTCTTCCCATTGAATTTTTACTTTAGTAAGTGCTAAGTGAAGCAATTTAAAAGAGTGAAGAAGTTAGAAAGTCAACACTATAAGAGTATGTGTATATAGTTGAAAAAAAAAAGTAAAAAAAAAAAAAAGAGAGAGAGAAAAAGGAAACAAAGATAGAAACAAAAGAATATAAAAGAAAAAAAAAGAAAGAAAAGAAAAAAGAGATCAAATATAAAAAGAAAGAAAAAAATTGTTGAGGTCAAAGGAATAAAGGTTGTTTGTATATAGTGTTAGTGAGTTTGTTTTCTCTTGGAGAGTATTCCTTCATTCTTCATCATGAATTTCATTAAATTACTTGGCACTAATTAAAGTATTCTCCCATACCATTTGATCACTTTCATTCCATTATCCTACCTTGATCATTAAAACCTTGAGAAAGTCCTTTTGATTTGAGTGTGCAATTGGATAATATATAGTGGAGATTGAGATGATAAACAAGCTTATGGTAGATAAGTTGCAATAGGTGGAATTGAGTTAAACACAAGCCCTTGAATATCTTGAGAAATGAGTGTAAACACTTGACTTGTGAGGGACATTCTATTGTAATTTACCATTGCCAAATTAATTACCTTACTCCTTGCATTTTTAGAAGGTGGAAAAGATTTCTAAGAGAATTTTAAAAAAATGGAAAAACAGACTGGTATAACATAAAACTAGTTCACACTACACCAGAAAGTGCGAACGACAGTAATAATAATATTTGATATCTAGCCAGAAAGTGAAGTTGAAAACCCAAGGTCACTCGCACAACCTTCTTTAAGCAAAAAGGATAAGGCAAAAGCCGCAGAATTTTTTTTTTTTTTTTGGGTTTACCCTCCTATGAAAGAGATTGGTTAGATCCAGAAGGAATAACAAAATTAAATATGAAAAAAAAATACCAAGAAATTGAACCCCCCCCCCAAAAAAAAAAAAAAAAAAAAAAAAAAAAAAAAAAAAAAAAAAAAAAAAAAAACTCCAAACAACCCCCAAAGCTAAATTCTGGGATACAACCATAAATTGGTTTGGTGACTATTGTCCCTTAAAATGGACTTAAAGATCTCCGAATAGAAATTTGAATCACCCTCATTGGAATTCTATATAATTAATTATGATTTTTTAAAGATAGACATGGAAACTTGAAAACAATTTTGTTTTCAGATTTGAGTTTTTGGGAGGCAGTTTATTTGTGTCGTATTTTAGACTAACAAAATGATATCCATTGGATATGAAACTTTTCATATTTCAAGTGCACATGATATGCTTCAAAATGCTATATAATTTGAGGCAAATGGATTTGTATAATAGACGTTATGAATTTTTGAAATTAAGTATTGAATCTAAAACGTTTTCTGGAATAGTAAGGATTAATTGATTAATCTAGAACAGTACTCATGTATTTGGAAGTGAAAGGTAGTCTTCCCTAAAAATAAATTTAACGAGGGACATGTGGAATTTTGAGCCACCTAATTTGGATATCTATAGAAAAAGATATGAATTTTTAAAGTTTATTGAAAATTATACCAGTTTTTAGAATTTGTACGAAAATAAGAAAATAAGGGCAATTGGTAGTAAAAATAACCAACCTTAGTATTTTGAGAACATAGAGAATTTGGATAAGTAATAACTCGCTTGTCCTTGAATATGTAATTTTAGGATTCGATACTTACTCAGGACAACTAAAGGATTGGAAACTTGTTCAAGAATTGAAAGACCATTAGGTAGTAGCTTTTCTCTCATATATTCTGTATACCTTTATATTTATGTATAAGCCATTGTGATACTTGAATTGTCAATACCTAACCTTGTCACTTGTTGAGGCCGGGAGGTAGTGCCCTAGAATGTGGGGTAACCCTGGATGCCATCATGGTTTAGGCTGGGGGTGGTAATCCAATGAGGGAATTGATACATAAAAAGGCACAAATAAGAAAGGTAGAGGCCCTGTTGAATACTCATTACTATGGGAATGGATGAATGTAGTTGAACTGCATTATGTATTTATCTCCGTATATGGAATGTGTTGTATGTATGAATAAAGGTTAACTACCATGTACTGTATATGCATTTTATATAAGTGATTAACGTTACTACTAGGATTTATTTGAATCACAGCATTTTTGAAATAGCTAAGTTTACAAATCAGGCAAGAAAGTCAAAGACAAAGAAGGAGATCGTGGACGAATAGATCAAGTTTGAAGAAGTTTAAGTCTGTTGGTTATATATCTTTGAATTGTAAATTTTCTGCATGTTAAGTATATTTGTAAGAATATGCATATTTGAACTAGGCTCTAAGAGAACTAGTATTGAACGCTTCCGTGTATGTAATAAAAGAGATGTGAAGTTCAGGCGTTACATAATCCTCTGGTGAAATTGTTGTGGGAGAGGGACGGAGTGAGAAAGCAATCGAGGAAGAGAATAAAAGGGGGGAAGTGTTAGAAAGGGGCAATGGATATTACATCTTTCTTATTATGGAGTTAACAAAGGAAGAAAATAAAATGAGTAACTAGAGACACAAGAATTTAACCTGTACAGACCTCCCCCTCAAAGTGAGTGAGAGCAAATGACTATAGCCAAAGCAAAAAATTTCACTATATTCTAAAAAGAATACAATGATCAATGCTATAATACAAAACTCAATTATAGGATGACAACAAAGCTTACCTCGTCCCAAAATTCACTAAAAGATTATAATAATAAAATAAAAGAGTAAATAGAGCAATGAAATACATATCTCTTAGGATAGGCAAAGATACAATCTACATGTCTTGGAAATCACTGTATACAAAAGATGCAGGAAAAAAAAAAGGGAAAAAATCATTTGATGGTTCTGGAAACCCGTCTCTTCGCATTTTTTCTCCTCCACCGACATCAGTTTTCAAATATGTACCCACCCAACTCTTCTTCTCCTTTTTCGTCGGCATCTGACCCACCACCGGTTGGACCGGCTGTTGTCATCGTCGCATTCTTTTGCTTTTCATTGTTCCTTTTCTGCCAAGACCCAGTAGCTCGTCTTCCTCCACTATTGACTCCGCTCCATTTATTTGGGTCAGCGTTTATAACAGAGTGGGGGTGAGCTTCGAAAATTTTGAAATCATCATCGTTTAGACTTCTAACGTAGAGCCCAGTGATTTCTCAGTCACCTTTATTGATTATAAAATGACATTTGTGTCTTGGATTGTTTGTTGCTGTTATCGATCAGGCTTCTTTCAACATTAAACATTTTGTTGGCAAAACTCTTCCGCCTCCTTTGTTTAAAACCGCCAAGTGGAGTAAGTTCTGGTCCTTTGTTTTTCTTCTTCTTGTTGTTTTGTTGTTGTTGCTGCTGCTTTTTCGAATTTTTGGCCGCCATGTGTGTGTAATACCCTAATTTTCATAACTCTTATGAATATTGTTAAAGCTTAATTGAAAGTTGTATAATTACTATGTCATGAGATTTAATTATATAAGTTCTGTATTACTATATCGCATGAATATTCCTTCGGGAAATGTTTGATATCAGCCTATACCTGGGCATTTTATATCAATTACTCATCGTTCAAACGTAAGTGCATGCTTTCTATTCCGCATTACTCGACGAGTGGTAGCACCTTAAACTCTGTCGATTTTCTTAAAACTAAGTGTCAACCAACACACTTTGAAGTATAAAGTTTGGGGTGTTACGGTGTGGATTAAGAAGTAGAATTATTTTATTTCCCAATGGCTGGACGTTTAAAATAAGAGTGAAATTTGAGAGTATATTATTTGTTGGTAATTGCAATTGCGGTGTAGTTCTTTGAGTTAATATGAGTCCACATTATATGTAGATAATTATGTGCTTCTTATGTGCTCATACCTTTATTAGAGGTATGAGCATATTTTTTATTTTATTTTTTTATATGTTGTATTTGTTTAGATTTAAATTATATCCTGCTTTTTGAGTGTTTTTTGCACCCAATATCTCAAATTAATTAGTTTTCATAATTTTTGGTATTATAGACAAATGCAAAATTTGAAACTAATTAATTTGAGATACTAGGTGAAAAAACATCTCGAAAAACAATATATAATTTAAATCTAAATAAATAAAATATATAAAAAATAAAAATAAAAATATGCTCATACTCCCATAAGAAGCACATAATTATGTGCACATAATGTGTACTTGAGTTATATTGAAGCTAGGTTTATAAGATATTAGAGAAATTGTGTAAATTTAAAAGAGGAAATTTGTTTAAATTGAGATTCTTTAGTGTCTATGAATTGATTTGCGAAGTTCATATGAAGTGTTTGATTTGATACCTAAGAAGGAAATATTATAGGATAGCATTTGAGAAGTATGTTCAAATCCTTTCTTTTTTGTTCGTAGTTTTGGTTTAGAAATATGAGATAATAGTTATTGTTTTAAGGCTTGGGTTTTTAGAATTCACACAGGGTATTTGTTAAAAGGCTTGAGAGGAAATTTTGCCCAAGTGAGTAGCTAATGGTTATTGAAGTTATATGGGTAATTAGAGTGAAATAGTTTTTTTGGTTCTCATGTTTTATTTTTCTGGAGGGAGTTTTTTTTTTTTTTCTTAATAATTCAGGACAATTAGAGATTAAGAATTATAAATGGAGTTGAGTTGTATACGTTAGAAGAAAGTTGGAAATATAAATTGAGTCTAGTTGTTGTATGGGTAAGAAGGTATTAGTTTGATGTACCGTGAGTGGAATAGAAGTAGAAGTTATGGTTGTTGGTTGGATAGTTACTTGCCTCCCTAGCTAATTTAAAATTGTGATGACATAAAGAATTTAGAAGAAAGTTTTATAACTTGGTAACTATGATTTAATGATGTCTGACTTGAAATTTCAAGGACTTAATATTACTTATGTTGTGCTAGCCTTTGCGATGCGTATAATATGTACGATGAATGTTTGAGGAAGAGATTTTATGGAATATGCTGCTACCGAGTAAATGATAACAAGGAAATGATGTTTGGAAAAATAAACATGAATGAATGAGGCTTGTATGACGAGTAATCGATTGAATTTTGGGTGGCATTTTTCATGTGGAAGGCTGCATCTTTGGTCTTAAGGAGTTGAAGAGCAAGAATTATAACAAAAGGGGTCAAGATCGAGGGAGTATGCTATATAGAATTAGGTACACAACAAGTAAATAAATAGCGTCCCATAAGAGTTTTACAAATAATATTTTTGCTGTATGCTATATTTGTAATTAAACTAACAACACTTGTTTCAACAAGGAAAGTTTGTTTAAAATGTATTATATGCTTATGTCTCTTAATTTAATCAAAATGAGGATTTTATATAAAGTTATTCATTATTTTCTCTTTTCAGTTTATAATGAACTACTCATGCGTTGAATATAGAGGAAAGCTTTGAGATACACTATCTGTAAATTTTTGTGCGAGAGTTATTGAGAAATATTCTCTTGTGATCTTTCATTATTTGAAGATCATCCTGGTTTGCAAATGGAAATTGAAAGGAAAGCTTCTAAGATATTATGTGCAAGTCTTCATGCTGGGATCCCTTATTATGAACTATTTCTTACAAGCATTTACTATTAGTTCTATTTCTTTGCCAATGTGAAACTGATCCCATGCATGTTTCAAAATGTCTTTGAGAGGTCTGAATATAGAGCGCGGGTTACTAACTGCAATACTGTTAGTCTTTGGCATGCCATCTTTAATCTCGAGCTCGCTTGACATTCATGGGCATAGTGCTCACACTTAATATTTGTGAGATTTATTCTCACACTTGTTAATCATAGGTTTTGTACTTATGCTTATTTCATGTCCTCCAACCATGCTTGGTTACTTTATTCTCGTGGATTGTAAGTCCACACTTGTTTTGATGGCTTTGTGCCACACTTGTTTAATTACCCTCGTGGACTATGTATTCACCCTTGTTATTTTGTTATGTTGAAGATCTCATATGAGATATGAGAATTACTGTTTTAATTTATTTATGTCAAACAAATTATTCTATTATGTACTTAGCCTTATACAATTAAGGATACAAACATAATGTTTTATGATATTATAACAAAGCTTTAAACAGTGGTCACTAGTATTTAGAAGTTTTAAACGTCTATAATGACTTGTAAGTCAATGATTTCTATAAGAAATAAAAACTTTAATTATATAAAGTAACAATAAAATTATTAGCTAATCCTCCCTTAAATAGTAGTTGTTACGGTTAAAGGTTTCATCATCATTTCATATAGTTCCATTTGTTTCTTTAGGTGAGTTAGTTGTTTGATTTTTAGGTCCTTCACTTTCCAATAATTCTGTAATTGCTGGAGCCCCTGCTGCACGGTTGGCGAGTGGCGACAGTGGTGGGATTTTTCCTTTGTAAAAGATGCGAAAAATGGTAATTCCACAACAAAAGATGTAAAAAATGCCCTTAGTATTTATAGAAATTGAGGCTTTGTTCGTCTATTTTAAAAATGCCCGCAGTAATTTGTAAATTTTTTAAAAAATAAGTTTTGAAGGGAAAAAAATCTGTTTGATTAGTTATTTTAAGAAAATATGTTTTGAAGTGACATGGTAGTTGTCGTTGATGGTGACGTGGTAATGGTCAACACTAGTAGCACTACCAAAAAAAGAAAAAAAAAGACTTTATGTCACCGCGATACGATTGTCGTTGATACTTTTGGCGGTGACATTTTTATGTCGTTGCTGAAAGTAGACAATCAATGTCGCCGCTGAAAGTATGTCGGAAGGCACCAAAGTGAGTGTCACTACTTAAAGGGATATAGGAGGCAACAATTTTGTCATTTGAAACATGTATCGCCGCGGTACAGTTTTGTCACCATTGAAGCATGTATCAATAGTGACAATTTTTGTCACGCCAAAAGTGACAATTATTTATTTTTTTTTTTAATGTATTTTGCTAATATTAAAATCTGTACTTATTGATGTATTGATAAAGATCAAAAAAAAAAAAAATTTAAACTAACAATATATTAATTAGCAATGGTTCTTACACAATTATTCAAAATTAACATCAAGTATTTAAATTTTTTAAACAAAGTCTACAGATTGCCTATTGGAAAGATCAAACATAAAACTATAACGAACAACTATCTGGTGGGGACAACGAGACCGGGAGTAGATGAAGTAGGAGTTGCTAATTGCCCTTGTTGCATTAAGACAGCTAGTTGAGCATGTATTGTCTACTCTATTTGTTCTTATTGGTCGATTTCCTTGATGGCAAGTGAATCAGTCAAACAAGTAATAAAGAGTAAGTAAAGTATTGCCCTACAGACTGGGATACCAAATGATGACACCGAAATGTAGAATTAGTTGTGTTTAACAAAAGAATAAATCTGATTTGTTTGAAAGTTCTTATAGTTATATTAATAAACAGAAAAATAACTAAATGATCATAGTCGTAAGAAGATATCATTAAAAAAATAGACTGAACTCGGAATCCTTTCTAAGCATATTAATCCCCCATTTGCCTAAACGCATTACTATAGCATTCATCCGTACGGCTCTCACAAATGCTACAAACATGAACACCTTATGCAAAGTTATTCAATTAATCTACCGAAGCTCTCGTGTCCGATACATACAATCTTGTTTTGTACTTCTCCCATATGTTTATGGTGACTTTTCTAGTTGGATTATGAATACAAATCAAGGTGTTATGATTATGAGCGGTAGATCCATTCCTGAAGCCTACAATAATAGGTCAAGCCTTGTACCAGCCTGCCTAGCAATCACTATTTCTCAGAGATCTAACCCCGACTACTTTCCAATAAGCTGAGGCCACTAATCTAGCCCTTAGCTCCCGCTAATCGACAAGGTAATTAATTCACTGATAAGCAAACTGAATATATTGAATTAAGAACTAGCAACTAAGTTCATTCCAAACTTAAGAAATCATCCTCGCTCAGCCATAGGAAATTTAGTTCATGACCGACAAGGGAAATGCAAAACAGATAACAACAGAATGACCCATGATCAAAAGTTTAAAACGAAAGAAAATAGAAAGCTTGACGAAGTTCCGATAGCATGGAAGAAGCCCTGTCACGTCACCACTCCACGTCTTCTTCTCTCCGTCTTACTGTAAGGAAGGATGCTAGGTTCTCCTAGGGTTTCTTGTGCGTTATGAATTCTCTCTCTCTTCTTTCGAGTCTGGCGTATGAATAAGATTGGACTCTCAGCAACTCGACTTCTCTCTAGGGTTGGCTTGCTGTTTTCTTATATAATCAGGCTTTCTTGTGGCGTAAGTTCCAGGAGCTGGGCCTTTCCTAATCTGTCGAGATCTAGTCGTATCTCTCTTTCCAATTTCAGTAGATTGATTCTGCTGATCCTGCCGGATTCTTCAAATCTTTTAGTTTCGATCCTCCGCATTTTCTGTTCCGTTACGTCATCAATCTACTTGTCATTCTCGACCTTCGCTATATTTCCTAAAATAACCTTGACAAAAGATTAGAACATATGCCGCATAGCATTGCGTCCTTTACTTTGCTATAGCGTTAGGGATGCCTTGTATTGCACTTCGATACGATGTCATGATGTTATAGCATAGTATCAACTTTGCTATACGTTCTTCTCATAAAACCTCATAACTTGTTCTCTTCTTAGCACATGTTTAGGATGTAAATGGTTTTTATCCTTAAGTTCCCTATATTATGAATTAATGCCTTTTTGCTTAGATTGATTGCAGTTAAACTCGCATTTACCATACAATTCAGTCATAAAATACAGGGAAAACATGGCATAAATTGTGCTCATCAGTCCGCGGCGAGTAACTAAGCTCAACTAAGAAGGGAGAGAAGGGAAACAAACTTGAGAATGACAGTGTTGAAAGAGTCAAGGCGAGAGACACCGACGACGATGGAAGGCAAGCGAGAGCGCGAGGGCGAGGACGAGGATGAGCCGATTCATCGGTTTTCGAAGGAAGAAGGAAAAGCCAAAAGAATCAAAAACCGAAGTGAGAATGAGAGGATTTCAATTTGGGGAAGAGGAGTGTCGAGCTCGAGAGACTAGTGAGTAGAAGGCACAAATGTCTTTTTTTTTTCCTAATTAAGTTAAATGGAGGGAAGTATGAAATTTTTCGGGGGAAAATAAATTTTCCTTTGTATTAGAGAGAATATGAGAATCATTTAGAAGAATAATGGTTTCAAGTGGGGAAAAAAAAAAAAGAATTATGGTTTCCCACATACTGAATAATATATTTAAATTGTTATAAAAATAACATATTTAAATTTTCATTTTATAATTTTTAAATTAAAGATTAAATTCAGGTTGTAAGCATAATAAGAAATATAATCTCAATAATGAGAAATATTATATTATCTTAAATAGTTAATTGGATTGTATACTCATCTCAATTGTATTTGAAAGTGGAGCTTAAATACCCAAGAGGGGGGATGAATTGGGTATTCTTAAAATTTTAAGAACTAGGTCTGTTTTGGACAAGTGAAAACAGAGTATATCGAGGAGAAGGGTAAGGAAAGCTTGCACAAGAGAAATTATTCTGGTTCGGTCTTATCCTTGACCTACATCCAGTCCCAAGCCACACTTGGGATTTTCAATCCACTAAAACTCAACAATTGATTACAAACTCTGTATTTAGAGTAGTTCTCTCACTAGAACTCACTCCCCCTTACAAGTTGCAATCAATACACCCAACCACCAAGTCCCCGACTTGTGGTTATCTCAATCAATGAATGATTTACAGAAATAACTCTCTTACGAAAGCGAGATAAGATGAACATTTGAAGTACAAGTATCAAATTGATACAATACGAAAGAAGCTGAACACAATAAATGATACTTAATAAATTTTCGCTCTCGTAGGTGTATCGGCTTGAGAAGAAGTTAATGCACTCTATTTATAGGTAGAGAACATTAAATGACCGTTGCTTGATGAATCCAACCGTTGTAGGTGATTAGCTTAAGGTCTGGTCATCTTCTCTCTCTAAACTTCTGCTAATCCAGGTGTTAATTTGATCTGGTGTGATTCTCTAAGAATTTGCCCGTTGGAGATTACTTTGCTTGTTGTAGTAAGCATTCTTTAACGTTCAGAAGGCGTGCTCAGATGAATTAGCTGAAAGTAGGTTGATTTGCAAAGGTGCATTAAATGCACTGTACTCTTTTTGCTTTATGGCTTTGACCTTCAATAATCTTCATCTGATCTTAATGAAATTCACTCAACAAACTTGTTAAACATAGCTAGGAATATGATTGAATGAATTATGGAAGCAATAAGATCAAACAACAATGATTTGCAAATTCGTATAATTCAAAAATCAGTTTTTATCGTTGTATACTTGAGTATGTTCATGCTTACTTGAGTATGGCACTGTATACAAGTGTCCATACTGCAGTATCCAATGGGATACTCGAGTATGCGCCTTTCGAGAGGCAAACCAACGTGTCTTGTGTTTGAAAGACAAAACCTATACTCGAGTATGTTAGTGGCTTACTCGAGTATGGCACTATTTGTGTGAAAAATTCTAAGTTCAAAATGCCTCTATACTGGAGTATCCATTGGTATACTTGAGTACACAAGAACAAGTGCCAAGTTGAAAAACAATTTAAGAGCTCAATACTCGAGTATGCATTAGTTATAAAATGTTTGGAGCTCTCTGTAACACTCTATACTCGAGTATGCACTCCTTTACTCGAGTAAGAAACTTTGTTTGAAAAACCCTTTTGCTCTCTGGAAGCCCAATACTCGAGTATGGCTACCCATACTGCAGTATTGACTTAGTTTGAAAAACTTGGTTGCTCTCTGGATGGCCTTTACTCGAGTATACATACCTTTACTCGAGTATGCACTTAAGTTCAACAAATTTGATTGTTCTCTGGAAGTCCAATACTCGAGTATGGCTAACCATACCTGCAGTATTGACTTAACTTGGAAAACTTGGTTGCTCTCTCGGATGGCCTTTACTCGAGTATACATACCTTTACTCGAGTATGCACTTGTAAAATGCAATTGAGCAATCTTTTAATAGTCCTATACTCGAGTAAGCAAACCTATACTCGAGTATGCAACTATCGAATGTTTTTAACTCGACTTTGCAAACTTCAAAACATGTTTTACATTTGTTGTTAATCATCAAAACATATTGAGAACTAACAGTATTATCCCTCCCTCTCTTTCACACACTCCATCTCTCACCTCCCCTCTCTCTATCTTACAAACTATCCCCTCTCTCATGCTTGCACTCTTTTCCTCACACATATATTGTATCTTTAATTCTCCATCTCTCTCACACACATATATACTCCCTCTGGTCCTTATTATAAGACACCAATTAACAATTCTCACAAACCAATAAAAATAGTTAAAGTCAATAAAGTTAGTCTACAATTTAAGTAACTTCCAATATTACCCCCACTAATTGCACTAGACTCTAGTATCATATTAATTATTACTCTCACCCACTATCCTTATTTATTAGGGGCATACATGGAAAAGAATAATTAATACTTCTTGGAAACAAGCAAATGCCTTATAAAAAGGACCGAATAAACTTACTAGTTGATACCTTATAATAAGAACTAGAGAGAGTATATACTAGTACAGACATAATTACCATCTCTCTCAAATACACACATGTTCGCTATCGCAATTGCACAAGTGACGTCAACTAATAAAGTGAGAAGTAGAGATCGTTTCCATGAGGATTTGATTAACAAATGATCAAGCAAGAGGCTTGGTGAGTTCAATTAAATTAAGCCATGACAAATTTTGATATGGAAAAAGAATTTTGAAACACTACTTTTATGACTAGAAAGTGATAAATGCAAATGATTTTTTAACTTCACTAATTAAATGGAGTCCAGGATTGTTTCTCTCCATTGCATTTCATAAAATTAAACTAGATCAATTTCCTCTCCAATAGTATTTCAATGAATATATGTGTTAGTATAAGTTTCAAAAGCACTTGACAAAGCTTTCTCAACTCAAAATCAAGTTTCTCTTTTCATGAAAAAGTACAATCTCTTACTACAATTAATGAAAATCAACTTTAAGCAACAATCTTAATGAGACAATGCAAGGTTAGTAAATATATCTCTATTTTATTAATAAACATACAGGATAAAACAAGAAATTCTTTGACTTTTTACTTGATACTTTGACATGCACATTTTCTTTTATAAACTTTTTTTATGTCCATTTTGACTTCAAAAATAGTTAAAAAGAAAATAAAAATGTATTGGAATATTATCAATTTCTAAGAATTAACAACACTATATCACTCTCTTCTCACTTCCTTCCTCTTACTCTCTCAAGCTTAACACACTATCTCTCAAACTCTCTTTATCTCACAATAATCCAAAAAATTCATTTGTTTTTTCATAAGAAATTACATCAATAAGCATATTTATTGTATAAATATCATAAGTAAAAAAAAAAAAAAACTAAATTTAAAAAAGAAAAAAAAAAAAAAAAGACTTTCAATGGCGAGACTAAGTCGCCGCTAAAAGTTAGCCTTTGTCACCACCGAAAGTCAATACTATCAAGTCACTGCTAAAAGTATGACTTTCGGTGGGGACATTAAAAGTTGCCGCCAAATGTCACCCTAAAAGTTTTTTTTTTTTTTTTTGTAGTGTAGTCATTTTAAGAAAACCATATTTTCTTTTTAGTTTTTACAAATAACTTTCTGTTAAAAAAAAAAAACGTTTTCCAAATAAGTTTTAGTGTTTTAAAAACAAGAAACTGTTTTTAAAAATAGAATCAAACTTTTTTGTAGTCCTAATATAGGATATGCACATTTGTTGGAGAGTTAGAATGTATTAGGCCCCGTTTGGTATTGGGAAAATTTGAGAAGGGAAAGTAACTTAGAGGAAGGAAGGGTAGGGGAGGGAAGGGAAGATTTTGAAAGATGAGGGGAGATGAGTTGTTTGGTGGGAAGAAAATGAAGAAGTAGTAGTTGGTAAAAAATCAAGAAATGTATATTTTACCCTCAAAAGTAATTAATTCAAAATAAAAGAAAAATAAATTTTTTGCTAAAATAGATTTTTAAAAGATATGCTTTTGTCAAGTTCAAACTCATATAAAAATTTCCCACCAAGTTCAAATTTAAGGGGTAAAAAAAAAAAAAAAAAAAAAAAAGTGAACAGTGATGTTGAAACTTGAAATTGGTGGGATCGATCCTCCCACTTATGAGGGAAGACCGATAGGCCTAAGGTGGGCCCAGGAACTTGGGTTCCCGAAAAAATTTGTCCAAAATGCGTATAAAATAGAGAAATTTGCTATTTTCCTTTCCCTTCTCATCAAATCCGTACACCAAACGGGCCCGTAGTTGGTTAAACCATTGGGCTTTATAAATAGCGAACTTAGTATATGATTTACAGGTGTTAGTATAGTGAAATCCTTATCACATTGACAAGGTAACTTGGGTCTCTCTTTAAAGAGATGAGTCTCTCTTAAGTGCCTAAGTGAGATTGGTTAATCACTCTCAACTAAGGGTATATTAGTGCCAGTGGTATCACTAGGTTGTTGCAATAATATAGCATATATCCTACAAGATATCTCCCATCTGCTCAATAGCTTTGCAAACTATAACATTATTTCTTAATGCGAACTCATATTTCATGGGGAAAAACACTAGGTTGTAGTAAAAATCATTTATGCGAAAATTAGGAAACTGGAACGGAGCCAGAAATTGGTCCGCCTCTTTTGGATTAATAAGACATGCATGCATGCTTTCAAGCTTAATGATAAAGTTAAGTTAGCTAGCTACTTCACGATTTTTAAAATGTGATAATTGGTATCCTTAAACTTGTAAAAAATAATCTTTTTAGTTTCATCTTCCATTAAAATTAATGTTCACCAAAAAAAAAAAAAAAAAAAAAAAGGCTCACGAAGATCAGTTTGGATATAAGGAAAACGGAATTCACTAGAAAGAACGTCATTACTGGTTTTGCTAGGAAAAATTATACTAAAAATCAAAAGAATGCCAGAAACTTTAGTACAATAAAATAGGGGCAAGATTAGGGGGAAAAATATTAATATTACATCTGTGTCTTACAGTATACATATTTTAGATTAGGGAAGAGATTTTTTAACTTTAATTGGCCTTATAATAAAGACATGAGTATTTAATTTTCATTCTCAATATTAGTATATTTTAAATTTGATTAATATAAATATAAAGATTACTTATATTGTAATTTTGTCAATGTCTTGATCAGAAAAGGAAAATAAATTCATTATTTGGTCCCAAATTGTCATTTCCCTGTAAATTTCTGTGGGGGAAAAGTAGTGTGAAATTCCCGTTAATGGGCCCTTAACTCCGAGCAGTTTTCCCTCCGTTCTCATTAAACTAACATGTTCTTTAGGCAAATGACTTTGGAGTCTAGTTGTAGGTAAGCTCCCATTATTTTAAAGTATGACGTGGTTAGTTTAATCCCACTTTTAATCTTTATTTTTGTTAATGTTTTTCCATCTAATTTAAAAATATGTATTTTTCAGAAAAAGTATGTGAACCATGGGAGAAAAGGGTATGAAAGTAAGAAAAGGGAAAAAAAGAAAAGAAAAGCAGATTGTGACAATGTGAAAAGTACAGCCACTAGCAAATTAAAGTTCCGTCGTAGAATGAGTCAAGGTGCATGATTGCGTGGTTGTTATGGCTAAGGGACCCCGTTTCTATTTCAATGCTCATCGTCATTATGACGAGATCTACACCCTAAGTATGGTTTTAATGGTCCAAATTTAAAATTTTCTATTGATGATTTATACATATATATATATATATATATATTCAAAAACTGAACATTAAGATATTATCTTATGTGAAATTCTGTAATATTTAAAAAATAAATCTGGACGTTTGTAAAGTAATTATCATTTAGCAAGGGAAAATGGAAAGATGCTTTTGCATGAAATTCTCCGCCCTCCAAGTTTGAATGAGCCTACACTCTCCACTTCACTCCAATTTTGGATGCCACTTTTGCATTAGATGGGGGTTCATCCCTGATCGAAAATGAATTATATCTCTATTAATTGTGTCTCCCTAGGGAACCAATTTGTGTTTAGCACTATACTCCTTCTAAGCTTAATTGTAAAGTAAAATTAATTACTTTACATCTTTTAAAGATTGGAAGTTGGTATATTCTTAAACTTAGAGCCCGTTTGGATGGACTTTTTCATTAAAAAAAATACTTTTCTCAACAAAAAAGTGCTTTTTTAATTAATTTATATATTTAGATGATAGCTTTTAAAAAAAGAAAAAGTCACAAAAAAAGGTCAAAATTCTGCTTTCTTTTTAAGCTTCAATTTAGAATTTAGAAACACTTTTTTAAAAAACTCATCCAAACAGGCTCTTACTGTACATATGTTCAATTTCCCACTTTACTAGAATTAATGTCCACAAAAAAATATTACACTGAAATTAAAAGACAGCCATCAAATTAGCGCAATAAAATAGGGACAAATAGGAAAAAGAATACCAATGTGGTATATTTGTACCATATTTTAAACTAAATAGGGCTTTTTTTTTTTAACTTTGCCTTATAATTAAAAAACGATGGAGTATTAATTAATTGTCATTATCAATAGTTAGTATATTGAAAATTTGATTAATATAAATATAAACATAAATCCAAAAGGTCTTATCATGTATCTCTGAAGTTCATTTAGTGTTGTTTTCAATTCTGAACTTGATCAATTTTTTAATTTTGGTCAAAAAAAGGAAAAACTTTAATAGATCCAGATCATCATCTACTTTAATTATATCCCTTGAAACTAGAATAACATAAAAAGAAAAAAAGCTTTGTTGAAGCAATATTGGTCGGTTAATCTTTCTTGGAGTCAATTATATTTGCAAGTCGATAGCAAAATATTATTTTATACTGTCAAATTATTGCCTGCAATGCTAATCCATATACCATAAGAAGGTCTGCATCATTAACTTGAACATCCCAAGCCTCTGATGCCCTCCATTTACAACCACCAACTCACCGCAGAGCTAAAAGATTTCTGATTCGAAAATTTACCACAAAAAACCATGTCTGAAAGAGATTATTCCACTAAGCTGCTGCTGGCATTATTCTTGTGTGTTGCTTCCTCTATTGGATCTGTTGCTGCACGAGATAGCGAAACGAAAGCTCTTTTGAACTGGAGAGCTAGCTTCAACGAACAAAGCAAAGCTACCTTGTCCACTTGGAACAATGGCACTGATCCTTGCAGGCAGTTCTGGAGAGGAATATCTTGTGATGAATCCATGTCTGTGACCAATATAAGTCTGTCACGTCTTGGCCTTCAAGGTACACTTTCCAGTCTCAACTTCTCTGCCTTTCCAAGTCTCCTATACTTCAACATAAGTCACAACCAATTTTATGGAAATATTCCCCCCGAAATTGGTAATTTGTCCAGTGTTTTGATGCTGGATTTGTCTGATAATCCAATTAGGGGCCCCATTCCTCCTAAAATCTGTAATATAACCACGCTAAATAGTCTTGATCTTAGTACATGTAATCTCACAGGACAAATTCCCCATGAAATTGGGAATTTGAGGAATTTGACTCTCCTATGGCTTGGAGAAAATTCCCTTTCTGGTCCCATTCCTCAAGGGATTGGAATGTTGAGCAGTCTTATAGACCTTCGTTTGCACAGTAACTCTCTGTTAGGGAGAATCCCATCATCAATTGGAAACTTGACCATATTACAAATGTTCTTTGTTTATGGGAACAATCTTGCGGGTACTATTCCTAATGAATTCTGGAAACTCTCTTCTCTCATCAACATTCAATTACGTTATAATAGATTTTCTGGGTCAATCTCTCCCTCCTTAGGAAACCTAACAAATCTCAAACAATTGGCCCTTTCTAATAACAGATTTTCTGGTCCAGTTCCTCCATCCATTGGTAACTTGATCAATTTAGATCATTTCAGCCTTCGAAACAACAGTCTTTCAGGATTTATTCCTTCCACTATAGGAAATATGACAAAGCTCACCCGCCTGTTCCTGGACGACAACAGTTTCAGTGGTCAACTTCCACAAGAAATGAATAACTTGACAAGCTTGATTAATATACAACTGGGTAATAATCATTTTAACGGTCCTTTGACACAAAAAATTTGTCAAAGTGGGACGTTACTTTACTTTGGTGCTGATGGTAACCATTTCAGTGGTCCTATTCCAGCGAGTTTGAAGAATTGTTCAAGTCTAGAAAGACTTAGGCTTGATAATAACCAAATAGTTGATAATATAACAGATACTTTTGGAGTATATCCTTCTTTGGATTACATTGATCTAAGTGGTAATCAATTGTATGGCCACCTTTCATCCAAGTGGGGGAAGTGTCAAAGTCTCACACAATTGGTTATTCACAATAACAATCTTTCTGGTGATATACCACTAGAATTAGGAGAGGCAAATCAGCTGGCTTTACTCAACTTATCTTCAAATAATTTGTCTGGACAAATTCCAAAAGAACTAGAGAAGTTGATCATGTTGATGATACTCTCTTTGGGTGACAATAATTTCTCTGGTAATGTTCCCTCAAATATAAGGTCACTTAGTCAGCTTCAAACATTAGAGTTGGCGGCAAATAATTTTAATGGTTCAATCATAAAAGAGATTGGGGAACTAAAAAGCTTAAAGTTCTTGAACTTGAGCAAAAACAAATTTGATGAAAGCATTCCCCTTGAGTTTGGTGAACTCAAAGACCTTGAACAACTTGATCTTAGTGATAATTCGCTAATTGGAACAATACCATCAAGTATTGGAATGTTACCCAAATTGCAAGTATTGAACCTCACACATAATAATCTCACTGGCACCATTCCTTCCAGTTTCAGTGGATCAATGTCAGCTTTGTCTACTGTTGACATATCATACAATCAATTAGAAGGTCCCATTCCAAACCAACCATCCTTTCACAATTTTGATGTATTGAGGAATAATAAAGGTTTGTGTGGTAACGTCACTAGCTTGAGTCCTTGTGGTGCTTTACATGGACATGGTCATAAGTTTAGAAAGTTAATGTTAATATTCTTCCCATTGGCCATACTTCTATTAGTACCTGCGGGAGCATCTTTCTTTTTTTCTCAAGTTAAGGAAGTTATTTTAGGGCTGAGTTTCCACAGGTGACGTTGTTGCTGTAAAGAAGCTTCATTCTATATAACATGTATATTTGCATATTCATCAGCCCCATATTTCCTAGATTTATCTCCTGATTCATACACGTAACATTAAAAGACATGTTTCCATCACACATAAAACCGTAAGAGTCTCTCAAGTACCTTTTTTTTTTTTTTTTTTTTTTTTTTTTTTTTTTTTTTTTTTGTATTCAAAAGATTGGAATATTAAACATGAGGCCTAGCATAATTGGCACTTAGTTGAGTTCCTTAAACATCTAGTCAGGGGTTTGATCCCTGATAGTTTGTATGGACTCTATAGTGCGAGAAGATTAATTACTACAACTGGCAATAGATACCTTGGGCTTAAAAAACAAAGGATTGGCGTATTTTGTTGGCCTACATGTTGAATTGGAAGAAACTTCCTAATTAAGTGGCCGATCTTCTATACAAGAAAGAATATCTAACTAATACTCCTATTTTGTTGCATGTAATCAGTTTCTCTGTCCTATCACTATAGAAACCAAATGCAAATGCAAAATGGAGGACAAAGCATGATGTATACTAATTTTCATGTGCGCATGACGATATATTTTGTGGGCCAATTTCAACTTTAATTATTTTTATATGGTACATAATGATGCGACAAGCATAGTAAAATTAATCTCTCCTATAAGATATATGAAAGTAAAAAAGCAAACATTTTTAATTATATTTGTTCCATGCATACTACAAAAAATAAAGTTTAAGCTTATATGCAGCTCGACCAACCTGAATTACCAGCTCTAAATATACCAATTTGTAACGACTATAAATCTCAGACATTTGAAAATAATCTTGTAAAAATAATAATTACAGTCAAGGTCTGTCAATTTTCCAACAAATTGATATTGACGACGACATAACTTTCAACTCGCAAACTAATAAACAAAACTTGCAAATTCTTCGTCTTTGTATAAAAAAAATAATATATATATGCAATTTCACAATAGATTAATTATTTCAGCCTATCGTTCAATACAAGAAGTTCATAGACGTCCAATCTCATCATATGAGATTTAACCAGGTACAAACATATATATGAGATCGTAAACTCAGAAGATAACAACCGTGGTTTTAATAAAGTAAAGTAATAGGGGTGATAATGGACAACTTAAAAATAATTGAAACATTGGCGTACTCATAAAAGTAAAACTTGCCTTTTCAATTCTTTGTAGAAAAGGGTGATAAAAGTAAAAAGATTATGAGCATGATACCACATTGCCACTACCTAAGTCCCTGTCGAAAGCATGCACATAGGCAAAGTTCTATGAAGTTGAAATTATGACAATCCTTTTAAATGGAGAATGACATTAAAAACACTTTCGAAATTCGTAAATCCCATATTAGAACTGAAGGTTAAAAAAAAAAAAGGAACTCAAATTTAGACTAAGAAGTTGCCTAATTTTTTACAGTTTCTGTAATTTTGATTGAAAAATGATCATGTTGTTCATATTTAGTTTGTTGGAATAAACTTAGTCCAACCTTAGTGGATTAGGGCCTACGCCCAATTGCATTGAGGTTAAAGTATAAATAACTAAAAAGTTTAGGTAGATATTTGTGATATTCCCCAATTATTCTATCTTGAATGATTAAACCGAGATGAAAAAGGGGTACATGTATAAAGCTTCAATGTTACGTAACATGAGACATAAACTATATGTATATTCTCTTTCTCTTAAACTTTCTCTTATTCTTCTTATCTGTGCTGTATTTATTGTGCATCCATAATAGAGTCCATAGTTGTGATTCAGCCAGAGTGGGTATTAGAGATGGATGAACGGTCCCACTTCAAATACGCCTGAAATTCTTACATAGTTAAAAAAAACTACCTTAGCTCCACATAAAAAAATTATTATTCATCAGGCTGTTAATATCTACCTTCCTAAATAATAAAACATAATTAGTATATTATTTTAAATATTTATTGATCATCTATGAACTTCGAGAGAATTAAAAATTATTCAGATTTTACACCTGTACAACAATATCAAATGGCTTTCGTTAAGAAAATATTGTATCCTGACACGTGCCTAATCCAGTATACTGGGGTTTATCAGGTATTGGCTGAAACTAATTTGCTGTCAGCAAAAAGTTCCACGGAAGGCGATTTCTGAAAGGAAAAAAGCGAATTGTTTGAAGTAAGTATTGATAAGTCAATCTTTCTGTGTTCAATTTCCAAGTCTATCGCAAAATATTATTTTATAATAAGAAATTATTTCCCGCAAGGCCCATCCACACTATAAAAGAAGGTCTGTGTCATCAGCTTGAACATCCCAAACCTCAGATACTAAACATGTCTGAACGACATTATTCCACTTAGCTGCTGCTAGTATTATTCTTGTGTGTTGCTTCCTTTATTGCATTATTCTCTAAAATCATGCGGTTGTGTGATTATGTAGTTTTTATTTATTTTTTTAAATGTCTATTTTCCTCCTAAATCATTATTGCCGAGATTCTTTTTCTACTAACCACTCCGAAATATCTGTTTTCATTTATAAGATTTAAATTATAAAGCTGGGGCAAAAGCAAAAATAGGGTCAGGGATGACTTAGAAAATTAAAGGCGCAACCGTCAGCCCCCACTTATATCTTTCCAATAAAGAAAAAACTATTAACAGTATAAATGAAGGTGCGAACAACGCTTGTTTTATTATCCATTTCTCTTTTTATTGGGTTGTTAACGTGGCTATCTTTTTGAACCCTTATTCTATTATTCTAAATCAACCTCTAATTCAATTATGTTTAATGGTTTAATTAACCTTTTATCTTGCTTTAAAAAATCCTATGTTTACAGTACTTATTGGAATGGTTAAGTGTTTGATTTGGAAGCCATATAGGGGCCAAAGAAGCCATCTTTTACTCATACGACCGACACATCAATGGCTTTGCTGCTTTACTTGAAGAGCACGAGGTACCACACTTTAAACACATTTCCATATCGACAGTAAAATGAAGAAAAGCAAACCATAATCAAATAACTAAAAAATGATACAAACAAATAACTAATTAATAAAATCGCTACTAAATATAGTTACTAACGATTGTCAATGAAATACAGCTAATTCTAGTTAAATAAACAGCACAACAATAGGCAAGAAACAGTAGTTGCTAGCAGAGCATAGCCTGAGCACTTATTCACACCATTTCTCAATGACTTCAGTCACTTGATAGTCAGTCAAACTGTCACAATGTTGATAGTTATAATACTACATATACACAATCATGCACACAACAAATTAAAATCACTAAAAATTAATTACCATACACTACTCAATAAAATTTAAAACACAATATGATTTGTAACTAAAATGACTCAACCTATGGAGGAACAACAAGCCGATCATCACTACAAAAAAAGGGCCATTAGTAGCGGTCAAAATCGGACATTTGTAGCAGTTTTTAACGTGACAAAGGACATTTGTCGCGGTTAGGTAAACTGCTACTAAAATCACCGAAACAAACAAATTCGTAGCGGTAAAAAAAACCACTACTACATGGACGAAAACCGCTACTGTAACTGTAGCGGTTTGGGTTGACCGCCACTATATAAGGCTACGCTGACTACTTATGTTTACAATAGTCGCGGTAAATAAACCGCTACAAAATAAATCAATTTTGTGACGGTTATATAACCATCACTAATATGTCAAAATTCCAGCGGTAAAACAAAATATTTGTAGCAATGAATAACCGCTACAAATAATTCTCGCCATTATTTTTTAAAAAGTTTTACCCGCGAATACTTGTAGCGGTGAATAACCGCGACAAAAAATCCCGCCATTATTTTTAAATAAATTTTTGCCGCCATTTTTTAATTTTATATTTGTAGCGGTTTGTAAACCACTACAAATATTGACGTCATTTGTTTCAAAAGTAGTTTTGGCGCGTTCGTTGGTATTTTGGTATTTGTAGCGGTTTCATAACCGCTACAAATGGATTAATTTGAAAAAAATTCTTTTAACAATTCTTATTTAATTAATAATCATTTATATTTAAACTAAAAATAAATGATATTAAAATATGATATTCGATTGTATAAGATTACTATATATGTGAATAAAAATGAAAATATGTAAGTATAATAACAACAATTTATGAGTTAGTCAAAATACAATGAATTATAAAACAAAAGTGTGGGAAAGTGGATCGAAGAATAAGTATGTGAAAGTAGAAAGAAAGTTGAAAATTGACAAAATCCACCGTAAAAAAACAAAAGTTAATATCAACAGTAGAAGAGAAAAAACAAATATTTCGATAATTACCGATTTGATCTAGTTAAGTGACACTTACCTCATTCAAACACTTTACTTGGTTGAGGAAACGTAAAAATATGAAAGAAGACGGAGAGAAAACGTGTGCGAGAAAACAAAGTTGAAGTCTATTAAATGTGGTTTGGTGGGGGTATTTATTTTGATCTCGGCGCATCATTTTGTAGCGGTTACGTTGTCGGTTTTAGTAGCAGTTTATTTTATTTTTGTAGCGGTTTTATTGCTTTTAGTCGCGGTTTTGAACTGCTACAAATATATTTTTTTGGGTTTTTTTAAAAAAATCGTAAAATGAAGAGTAGGGATAATTTTTCCTCTCAATCTTTGTCAGCATCCCTACAAAGAAAGTTTGTAAAAAAAAGTTATGTGTGAGTTGAGTATGTAATAACACATATATAAAACTTTTGTTAAATGCTATTTTCATATTTCATATTGCGTATATTAAAAAACATACCGAACTATAGGTAAGGGGTCATCATCGTCTGGGAAGAAGTTTTCGAAACAGGCTGGCTGGAGCGGCTCACAATCGTAGGCGATATTCTCACCATCGCCCATGTCGTAAAGGTCCCGAGGCTTTAAGTGAACCACCATATTCCAATCCATGTGCCTCTCATCGACGACATAATAAACCTGATGGGCCTCTGAGGCAAGAATATATGGCTCGTCATCTTCAGACTGACCAGTGTGAATAGGCCGGGAGAAATTCACTGATGTGATGCCTAAGTCATCAGTCATGAGTCCCCAGGACGTTGTCCTATTCGCCCACAAACACTTGAATAGTGTCACAAAGAAAAGGCCTTGGTAAGTTATCCTGACCACATCAAGCAGCTTTCCATAATACAGGACGTCACCGAACTGCATGGCGAAATCAGGAAAGTCTGAGTCGAACGCTTTCCACGCTTCACCATCCCGTGGATGTTTGAGTTTACCATCTTCGTTCTTGTAGGCTTGATGCCACCTCATATGCTCAGCTGTCTTAGACGACATAAACAATCTTTGTAAGCGAGGTTTTAAAGGAAAGTACCTTAGAATCTTTGCGGGTTTCTTCTTTTGCTTTTTTCCTTTCCGAACTGTCCTGAACCTCGAAGTGTGACACTTCTTACAAGTCTCCCTCCGATCGTCCTCCCCCCAATAAAGCATTCAGTCGTTAGGGCAGGCATCAATTTTTTTGGTAGTTCAATCCTAATTTGTTGATTATCTTCTTGGCCTCGTAGAAGGTTGTGGGAATGTCCGTGTCAAGGAAAGCATCTCGTAGTAATTCCAGCAACATTGACATGGCCTTATCAGTGATCCCACACATGCACTTGATATGGTACAATTTGATCAGAAAGGATAATTTTGAGTATTTCTGACAACCTTGATACAAAGGACAATCGCTCTCATCCATGAGGCTGAAAAATTCCCGAGCTGCTTCATTCTGAAGAAAACTGGTTCTGGACCTTGCACTTCTGCCGTGAAGTTGTCGTCTTGAACACCAAAAGCGTCGTGAATAGCTTCATTAACTGGATCATCTTGATCTAGTTGATTTCCTATTTGTGAGGTTTGAGGAAGATGATCCCCATATCTCATACCACGTTTCTCACCATGAACACCCCAGAATGTATATGCTTCTAGGAAAGGCTTAATAAGAAGATGTTCCATAGCACCTTCTCGTGTTTGCCACTTCTTAAACTTGCATCTACAACAAGGACACACGATCTTGCCATTAATGCTAGCGTGAGAGAAGGCGAAATCTAAGAAATTTTTCAATCCCACTAAATATACAGGAGAACTACGCGGCATCTTGATCCATGACTTATCCATCTGTAGTAAACAAAGCTAGAATAGTATATAAATGTGGAGACAATGTTTAATTACTTTCATCCCAGCACTTGAGATCTTTAAATGCAACCTGGGAAACTTTGTAGTGGTTATAAACCGCGACACATTTTCAATTCAAATTTGTCACGGTTAAAGAACCACTACAAATTCGAATTTAAAAAACTGCCATTTTAGTCGCGGTTTAAAAATCGCTACAAAATGATGACCGTTTCAAACTTAGTAGCGGTTAACTATAAAACCGCAACAAAATGAAGGTGGTTATTTTTTTGCTTTTGAATTCGAATTTGTAGCGGTTTCATGAAGAAACCGCGACAAAGTTTTGGCGGTTATTTTTTATTTCCGAATTCAAATTTGTAGCGGTTTAATAATGGAATCGCGACTACGACTAATTTGTGGCGGTTTTAGCATTAAAACCGCTACAAAATTTATTAACTTTTTTTTTAATCACAAAATTTAAAAAACCTATTGAAAAAAAGACAACAAATATTTATATTTAATAAAATTGTCAAAAAACATCCAACAAGTACAAAATGAATTATTGAAGAAAATAAGAACTAACTATCGAGCCCGATGATCAGTCTGTCTCACGGGGTTCTCTCAGGGGCACGAGCAGAGGTAACAACGCCCTCGTCTTCACCAATAGCAGGATCCGGACGGGTATTCTCGTAGATGAACAGAGGGGGAGGCGAGGAGGAATCCCCATAGATGAAGGGAGGGGGTGGCTTGGGAGATGGAAAATGTCTGTTAGGTAGCAGCTCGTCAAGACCCCGTAATTGATTTTGCCCGCCTATGTCTCTGATTAGTGTACCAACGGTCGAGACTCTCCTGCATGTGCCTATTCCCGGCATCATTCCGGCCCCTCTGCGGCAACCCGCTTAGCAACCTACGTGGCAACTTTCTCGGCAATAATCGCATCAACCGCCTCCGGTGGTGGCATTCTCGAGCCGAGGTTCCGGCGTCGAGGAGGAGGAGGCCTTGCCGTACACCATGCTAGGCCTGGCGTCTAGCCCAAAGCCCCTAACCCGGCCAGGATGCTCGACTAGGCCCACAGCAGCTTTCAATGAGGCCGTAGAATCACAGACCCCGTGACTCGGGGCTGCGATGCTCGGAGTTACATGCGGGTCCGCTCAATCCGGCCCGACGCACATATTTCATAAAACATTAATCAAACAATTTAATTAAATTATATTAAATTAATAGTTTTTTTGTAACTTACTATTATCTCCTCTGCTGCCTCAGAGCTCGGCATCCCATCACGGTGTCTATGTGTGCGGTCCACAACTGCCCATAGCCCGTCTCACGGTTCTCCTCCCGAGCCTTCTCTTGCTGAAAGAGTTAAAAGAATATAAACTTTGTTATTTCCAAAACAAATCAATAATTATTTAAACATAAAATTAATGTAACTTTTAACATACCATCTCACCGTAGGTCACAACAAACGTCTTGGATCATGCCGTGTGATTGACCCTCTGAGCTGCGTTGCATCTGGTGTTCCTCTGCGATAGAGCCTGCAAAATAAATGAGATACGCGTGGCCGGATGAGCATGACAGATTTCAACTGGCAAAATTCACCCTGACAAAACCGAATAAGGAAATCTTCCTCGCCACTTTGAAGAAAATAAAAGTTCCTGATGGGTATTCAAGCAACATTTCACGATGTGTGGACGTGTAGGCTCGAAAGGTTACCGGGATGAAGAGTCATGACTCACATGTGCTTATGCAACAATTACTTTCGCTGGCCATAAAAAATACACGCTCTCGATGTGTCAATCGTTTTGGTCGAGCTTTGTACTTTCTTTCGAAGTTGTGTTCCAAGGTGTTGATCGTGGAGGAGCTCGACCAGCTGCAACATCAAATCATTCTTACGTTGTGCCATTTGGAGATGATCTTTCCTCCTTCTTTTTCACGGTCATGGTTCACGACGGTACACCTTGTTCATGAAACAAAGCTTTCGCGAGTTCACTACCGATGGATGTATCCTATTGAGAGGTACTCTTTTAAAATTAATTACTTCAACATTATTTCCTAGTTGCATGTTTAACCATTGATGTATTGACATTTTTCCTCATTACTTTATAGGCTTCTTGGGAAACTGAAATCTTATGTGAGGAATAAGGTGTGGCCTGAAGGGTCAATAGCAGAAGGTTATATTGGGGATGAGGTCTTGTATTTTTGTTCCAGGTACTTTGATGACATTGAGATGTCATTCAACCGACCGCCTCGTGTGGACGATTGTCCAGAGCCAGAGCCAGATCCATCGCTTCACGTTGTTATTCCCTCATGTTGGTAAACCGGTTGGCGGATGTGAGAACTTCAAACTCACGGCACTTGAGAAGTTTCAAGCACATAGACATGTCTTGATCAATTGCACTAAAGTTGAACCGTACCTTCGCAAGGATTGCACACGAGATATATATGTTATCCTATATGTTTCCTTACATTTTATAGGCACATTTCTTGCTCATCATCGCATGTTTAACTGCAGGGAATTCAGGAGTCATGTGAAGCGTCAGCTGAGAATTCGTACACAGACATCCTCCGAAATTTATAGAAAGGTCCACAGAGAATTCCAGGGTTGGTTTAGGAGGAGAATAATGAATTACCACAACCCCCACTGAGCAGAATTCAGAGCTCTCGCACTCGGCCCGCTTGACCACGCCCAAAGATTTACGGCATACAATGTCAATGGCTTCAAGTTTTGCACGGTTTCACGAGATCAGGGATTGTTGACCCAAAACTCGGGTGTATATGGCATGTTTGGGACGAGGAGTTATGCAAGCAGCAGTGACGGGACCTTCACAAATGAAGTTCAATCCCTCATGAGTTGTCCAATTGTGATAGTGTGAAATTGATCCGGCAAATAAGATTTTGGAGTCCTTATGAGATCCATATATACTTGTTGCATGGTCGGGCGAGAATGAGGATTCTTATTCAAGCAAGAAAAGGCTATTTTTGCAACTAAGATGACTTCATCTAGAATTGATTTTCTATATCGAAAGATAGAGAGTCGTGGGTCCACCATATCCTTGAATGACAAATCATAATTGGTTGGTTTCTCTACCAAGTACGAAAGAAGCTCTGCAGGATGTATGCCCATGATGATTTCTAAAGCCAACACTCCAAAGCTGTATACATCACATTTCTCATTTGCTTTCATGATGAAAGCAATCTCTGCAATAAATCTAACATTATGTATATCCATAATAATGCAAGTATTAGAGTAGTATATTGGAAAGAATAGACAAAATGAACTTACCGGGCAAAGATACCCGAATGTGCCAACGAATGTTGTCATATTGCTTGAGCTACGATTCAAGAACTTTCTTTGTTCCAAAGTCTATGATGCGAGCTTCATCATATTCAAAACTTAGAAGAACATTCTTACTTGATATGTCACGATGAACAATAGGAATTGAACAACCATGATGCATATGGAATAAACCATTACCCACATCTTTAACAACGTTCACCCTCTTATTCCAGTCAAACTCTACAGCTTGTTCTTGATTCTTTAGTATTTTATCCAAGATGCCACCTTCCAAGAACTCATAAACAAAAAATGAGAATTGTGAATTGGAATAAAAGCCATATAGTTTCACAATGTTACGATGTTTGATTTGTTAAAGCTTGAATCTCGCTTGTGAAAGCTTTTTGGTTGGAGATTTCCCCACTTGACATTGAATGAATCTTCTTTACAGCAACAACATGACCTGTAGGCAACTCAGCCCTCTAAACACTTCCTTGGCTCCCTTTTGCAATAAGATGTTTGTCATCAAACCCCTCGGTGGCTGTGATGACATCTTTGTACAATATTTCTCTTTCAAGACTCCATACGAGAAAGACATCTTCTGGTGGAGCTTCTTTATCATTGTTCTCTTTTTTTGTTGCTATTAGGTAAGAAACGAAAGAGGCTCCAGGGAGTATTAATAGCAACATGGCCAATCGGAGGAATATTATCAAGAACTTTTTGCTCTTATGACCATGTCGATTTGTTTGTGAATCACCACAAGGACTTAAACCAGTGACCTTGCCACACAGATCTTTATTATTCCTCAATGCATCAAAGTTGTGAAAGGCCGGTTTGACTGGAACGGGGCCTTCTAATTGATTGTATGATATGTCAACAACAGACAAAGCTGACATTGACACATTGAAACTGGAAGGAATGGTTCCAATGAGATTATTTTGTGAGAGGTTCAATACTTGCAATTTGGGTAACATTCCAAGTCTTGATGGTATTGTTCCAATCAACAAATTCTCACTAAGATCAAGTTGTTCAAGCTCTTGGAGTTCACCAAACTCAAGGGGAATGCTTTCATCAAATTTGTTTTTCCTCAAGTTTAAGAACCTTAAGTTTTTTAATTCCCCAAGCTCTCTTGCAACTGAGCCCTTGAAATTATTTGCAGCTAAGTCCAAACTTTCAAGCTGGCTAAGTGATCTTATATTTGAGGGGACATTACCAGTGAAGTTATTATCGCTCAAAGAGAGTTTCATCAACTTGATCAACTTCCCTAATTCTTTTGGAATTTGTCCAGACAAATGATTTGAAGATAAGTCAAGTAAACCAAGCATAGTTGCCTCTCCTAGTTCTGGTGGCATATCACCGAAAGCTTGTTGTTGCGAACACTCAATTGTGAGAGATTTTGACACTTCCCCAGCTAGATGAAAGGTGGCCATACAACTGTTTGCCACTTATATTGAGAAAGTTCAAATGAGGATATACTCCAAAAGCCTCTGTTATATTATCAACTAATTTATTATCTTGAAGTAAAAGTCTCTCTAGACTAGAACAATTCTTCAAACTAGTTGGAATAGGACCACTGAACTGGTTTTCTCTGGCCGCAAACCTAAATAACCTCCCACTTTGACAAATCTGGTGTGGTAAATGGCCATGGAAATGATTATCACTCAGTTGTAAATTATACCAATTTGTCATGTTACTCATTTCTCGTGGAAGTTGACCACTGAGATTGTTCCCCATTAATATTAGAGTGTCGAGCTTTGTCAAGTTTCCTATAGTGGAAGGAATAGGTCCTGCAAGGTTGTTATCTTCTGTATAGAAATTTGTTAACTTGATCAAGTTACCAATGGATTGAGGAATTGGACCAGAAAATATGTTATCAGAAAAGCTCAAGATATTGAGATTTGACAGGTTTCCTATGGAAGGAGAGATTGGCCCAGAAAGTCTATTTTCATGTAACTGAAGATCAATGAGAGAAGAGAGTTTCCACAATTCAGTTGGAACAGGACCCTCGAGATTGTTGTGATAAAGATAAAATGTTTGTAACATGGTCAAGTTTCCTATAGTGGGAGGAATAGGTCCTGAAAGGTTGTTATCATCTGTATAGAAATTTGTTAACTTGATCAAGTTACCAATGGATTGGGGAATTGGACCAGAAAATAGGTTACTAGAAAAGACCAAGGTAATGAGATTTGACAGGTTTCCTATGGAAGGAGAGATTGGCCCAGAAAGTCTATTTTCAAATAACAGAAGATCAATGAGAGAAGAGAGTTTCCATAATTCAGTTGGAATAGGACCCTTGAGATTGTTCTGATAAAGATAAAGTGTTTGTAACATGGTCAAGTTTCTAATTGATGATGGGATTCTCTCCGACAGAGAGTTTGTTTGCAGCCGGAAGTCCACAAGATTGCTCAACATTCCAATCTCTTGAGGAATGGGACCAGAAAGCTCAGAATTTTCTCCGAGCCATAGGAAATTCAAATTCCCAATTTCATGGGGAATTTGTCCTGTGAGATTACATGTACTAAGATCAAGATGATTTAGAGTGGTGAGATTCCAGATTGCAGGAGGAATGAGACCCCTAATTTGATTATCAGACAAACTCAACCACAAAATTTTTGACAACTTACCAATTTCATGGGGAATGTATCCATAAAATTGGTTGTAACCTATGTCGAAGTAGAGGAGATTAGGAAAGGCAGCGAAGTTGAGACTGGAAAGTGTACCTTGAAGGTCAAGATGTGAGAGACTTACATTGGTTACAGACATGGATTTGTCACATGAAATTCCCCTCCAGAACTGTCTGCAAGGATCAGTGCCATTTTTCCAAGACGACAAGGTAGCTTTGCTTTCGTCGTTAAAGCTAGCTCTCCAGTTCAAAAGAGCTTTTGCTTCGCTATCTCGTGCAGCAACAGATGCAATAAAGGAAGCAACACACAAGAATAATGCTAGCAGCAGCTTAGTGGAAAAATCTCTTTCAGACATGGTTTTTTCTGGTAAATTTTCGAATCAGAAATCTTTTAGCTCTGCGGGTGAGTTTGTGGTTGTAAATGGTGGGTATCAGAGGCTTGGGATGTTCACGTTAACGATACAGACCTTCTTACAGTATATGGATTAGCCTTGCAGGCAATAATTTGACAGTATAAAATAATATTTTGCTATAGACTTGCAAAAATAATTGACTTCAAGAAAGATTAACTAACCAATATTGCTTCAACAAAGCTTTTTTTCTTTTCATTTTATCCTAGTTTCAAGGGATATAATTGAAGTAGATGATGATCTGGATCTATTAAATATTTTCCTTTTTTGACCAAAAGTAAAGTTTTCCTTTTTAAATTGATCAAGGTTCACTTTTTTTTCTTTTCTTTTCTTTGTTTTTTATTGTTCTGTTTTGCTTCTTAATTTTCAACGGCAACAGAAACTCATAATTGAAAGCAACACTAAATGAACTTCAGATACAACTTGATTAAGATCATTTTGGATTTATGTTTATATTTATAGTAATCAAATTTTCAATATACTAACTATTGATAATGACAATTAATCAATACTCCTTCATGTTTTAATTATAAGGCAAAGTTAAAAAATCCCTACTTAGTTTAAAATATAGGACAAATATACGGCATTGGTATTTTTTCCCCTATTTGTCCTTATTTTATTGCGCTAATTTGATGGCTTTCTTTTAATTTCAGTATAATTTTTTTTTTGTGGACATTAATTCTAGTAAAGTGGGAAATTGAAGATATATACAGTAAGTTTAAGAATACCAACTACCAATCTTTAAAAGCTGTAAAGTAATTAATTTTACTTTACAATTAAGCTTAATTAGGAGCAGTATAGTCCTAAACACAAAGATGAAGCGTGCAGGCCATATTAAAGCAGTAAATATAATAAACTGATGAACACCCAAATTGGTTCCCTAGGGAGACACAAAATATTATGGGGATTCCTAATATTAGTGAGAGAACTCATCAATTTATTAAAAAAGCGACTAAACATAACTAATAGAGATATAATTTCTTACAAAAGCAAAAGCATCTTTCCATTTTCCCCTTGCTAAATGATAATCACTCTACAAACGTCCAGATTTATTTTTTAAATAATATTTTAAATAGTACAGAATTTAACATAAGATACTATTTTGATTGTCAGTTTTTGAAAAAAAAAAAATTTATATAAAAATCATCAATCAAAAATTTTAAATTTGGACCATTGAAATCATATTTAGGAATGGATCTCACCATAATGACGGTGAGCATAGAAACTGGGTCCCTTAGCCATAACAACCATTTGCAATCATAAATCTTGACTAATTCAACGCGGAACTTTAATTTGCTAGTCACAAATCTGTTTTTTCTTTTCTTTTCCTTTTTCAGTGTCATACTCATACCTTTTCTCCCATGGTTCACATCCTTTTTTCTGAAAATTATATGTTTTTAAATTAGAAGGAAAAACGTTAACAAAAATAAAGGTTACAGGTGGGATGACTAAACCGACGTCCAGATTTATTTTACAAATGTCCAGATTTATTTTTAAATAATATTTTAAATAGTACAGAATTTAACATAAAATAATATCTTAATTGTTAGTTTTTGAAAAAAAAAAATTAAATAAACATCAACAATAGAAAATTTTAAATTTATGCAATTGAAATCATATTTAGGGTGTAGATCTCATCATAATGACGTCGAGCATACAAACGGGTCCCTTAGCCATAACATCCATCTGTAAAGAACATGTTTGTTTAATTTAATGAGAACAGAGGGAAAACTGCTTGGAGTCAAGGGCCCGTGGACGGGAATTTCACACTACTTTTCCCCAATAGAAATTCACTGGGAAATGACAATTTGGGACCAAATAATGAATTTATTTTCTTTTTGAGATCAAGAAGTGACAAAATTACAATCTAAGTAATCCTCATATTTATATTAATCAAATTTAAAATATACTAATATTGAGAATGACAACTAAATAATCATGTCTAAAATATATATACTATATAGATACTATAAGACACAGATGTAATATTAATATTATTTTTTTCTTCCTAATCTTGCCCCTATTTTATTGTACTAAAGTTTCTGGCATTCTTTTGATTTCAGTATAATATTTCCTAGCAAAATCGGAATGACGTTCTTTCTAGTGAGTTCCATTTTCCTTATATCCAATATGATCTTCGCGAGCTTCTTTTTATTGTGAACATTAATTTTAATGGAAGATGAAACTAAAAAGGATACCAATTATCACATTTTAAAAATTATTTTCTTTAAAAAATATTAATTTTATTAATAATTGTAATTTTTCCATGTTTATGAGTTTCACATTTTTGAGATCACTTAGACTAGAATTTACGAATACTTTAAATATGTTTAATATGTAAAAAATAAATTAAATGAGAAAGTATATTGTCATACAACACGCAACAATCATAAAACAATGCAATTTTTTTCATTTTTTTTAACCACTCCGCCCATCACCTTAATTGAAACATAGAAGCGATTAAAATATCAAACTAGTTTTTGATGAAGAAGGGGGCTAATTATCATAGGTATATATTATGCCGGCCAAGAAAACTGAGTCTAATTATTACATTATCATGCGAAGTTGTGATTCTGAGCATATTTCCCAATGAGTTGGAGGAGCTTTCTAAGTGTAATAAAATCCAGGAAAACATTTAAATATCACTTTAACTTTCAAAACCTAAAAAAACCATTAAAACTTGCAAATGACAGAGAAGGGATGGGGTGGAAATCTGGGTTTTTCATGTTTTGGCTTAAAGACCAGAATACCCTTTCATACCTTTTTTTTTAGTACCAAATGATTTTGTCAAAACCATTACTATTTTAGTCAATCTCATTACTCAATTGATCACAGTCCACAAAAATAATAATGGTTTTGACAAAATGGTTAGGTACTAAAAAAATGTGTGAAAGGCAAATTTTAGTCTTTAAGCCCAAAAATGAAAAAACTCATATATTTCCACCCCATCCCTTCTCTGTACTTTGCAAATTTTAATGGTTTTTTTTTGTTTTTTCTAAGTTTTGAAAGTTAAAGTGGTATTTAAATGTCTTTTTCCCTAAAATCTATTTTCAAGTATATCCCACTTTAAAAAATTAATTCCAAGACCTCTTTCAATGATTTTCACGACAAAATCGCTTTTTTTTCGCAAAAGGAACATAGTGATGGGAGGAATCAGCTCTAGTCACAAAAATACAGAAGTCACCATTTTCTAATTCCTTGATAAGTAAAGTATGCGTAGTGCAAAACTTTAGTTAAAGAAAAGAATTTACTCAATCAAAATGAGCCTTATTGTCACCTATAAAAGGAGAATCATAAAAGCATATCGTAGAAAGGTGACATCATCATATCGTAATGAAAATAATAATAATAAGTTCAAAAAGTTCATTATATTCGAATCTTTAAATTAATTAAGATTCAGATAAGACGTTAGTGCATTCACAAATGGAAAGTTTCTTCTCTGCAGCACCAAAATGGATGGGGTTGGACTATTTGAGTTATTTCCTCCCCTTTCCCCTTTCCCTTTCCCCTTTTATCCTCAAAATCTCATATTCATTTCTATAGTAAAAAAAAATGAATGGCTGAGATTTAATCTTAAAATGGCTCAGTGCGTAATGCTTCTATCAGGTGGGGTATGGGATCTAATCTTTGGAAAATATTACTATTTTTTATTTTATCAAACACTTGATTTTTTATGATAAAGGTCAAAATGCACTAGTTATAAATATTTATACATCAGTTTGTAACTAAAAAAATTTAAAAGACAAGAATTTAAGGAAATAAAGGTCCTAGAGTCTATATCTAAAGCAACCTTCACGGAACCAAAAGTAAAGAAGTTCAGCAAAAAGAAAAGATCTTGGTATAAAGTGATAACCGAGTCTTTCAATTGAGTCTGTGGGAGGTAAGAACTGTTTTTTGAAGCAAAATACTTACAAAACTTCCTTCATGTTGCTGTCGAAGAGAGCCGAATTTGTAATCCAGTTGAGACATGCTCTAAAACAGTGGAGACCAAAATGAGAGAGAGTTGGAGATTCTTTTTTATCAAACACCAGATTAAACAATAATTACCAAATAATTTATAATTTTTTCTGTTGTTATTTTAAAAAACAAAAATTAAAAAGGCCATAATTTGTATTTATCTATCTCTCTTTCACGTAGAGTTTCAAAAATCTCCATATTTGCCTCACTCTAATGTATATTCACGACTTACATTTTTATTACTGACAAATTTTAGGAGTGCAACATCATCTAAACTCTGTTAATAAAAATACAACAACTCAAATCATTCTAATTTTAAATAGCTCATGGATCATATGATACAATTCACATTTTATTTTGCTTTTAAGAAAAATAAATTTCTTAATTTAAAAAAAAAAAAAACTCAACCAACTAATATGAACTTTATTTTTCCTAAAATCAAAATAAAATATGAATTGTTTATATTGGGTGGTTGTGTACATTGAAATGCCAAGTGCAACAATTTTAAAAAGCATACCTTCACAAATGAAGTTCAATCCCTCATGAGTTGTCCAATTGTGATAGTGTGAAATTGATCCGGCAAATAAGATTTTGGAGTCCTTCCAAGCTTCATGCATACTTGTTCCATGGTTGGACGAGAATGAGGATCCTCATTCAAGCAAGAAAATGATATTTTTGCAACTAAGGTGACTTCATCTAGAATTGTTTTTCTATATCTAGAGATAGAAACTCGTGTGTCCACCACATCCTTAAATAACAAGTCATAATTGGTTGGTTTCTCACCCAAGTATGAAAGAAGCTCCGCAGGATGTGTGCCCATGATGATTTCTAAAGTCAACACTCCAAAGCTATATACATCACATTTCTCATTCGCTTTCATGAAGAAAGTAGTCTCTGCAATAAATTTAATATTATGTATATCCATAATAATGCAAGTATTAGAGTAGTATTCTGGAAAGAATGGACAAAATGGACTTACCTGGGGAAGCATACCCAAATGTGCCAACAAATGTTGTCATATTGCTTGAGCTACGATTTAAGAACTTCCCTGTTCCAAAGTCGATGATGCGAGCTTCATCATATTTAGAACTTAGAAAAACATTCTTGCTTGATATGTCACGATGAACAATAGGAATTGAACAACCATGATGCATATGGAATAAAGCATTAGCCACATCTTTTACAACATTCACCCTCTTATTCCAGTCAAACTCTGTAGCTTGTTCTTGATTCTTTAGTATTTTATCCAAGCTGCCACCTTCCAAGAACTCATAAACCAAAATGGAGAATTGTGAACTGGAGAAAAACCCATACAACTTCACAATGTTACGATGTTTGATTTCTGTCAAAGCTTGAATCTCACTTGTAAAAGCTTTTTGGTTACAGATTTCTCCACTTGTCATTGAGTGAAGCTTCTTTACAGCAACAACATGACCTGCAGGCAACTCAGCCCTGTATACACTTCCTTGGCTCCCTTTCCCAATAAGATATTTGTCATCAAACCCCTCGGTGGCTGTGATGACATCTTTGTACAATATTTGTCCTTCAAGACTCCGTACAAAAAAGACATCTTCTAGTGTAGCTTCTTTATCATTGTTCTTTTCTTTTGTTGCTATTAGGTAAGAAACGAAAGAGGCTCCCGAAAATATTATTAATAGCAGTATGGCCAATGGGAGGAATATTATCAAGAACATTTTGCTCTTATAACCATGTCGATTTGTTTGTGAATCGCCACAAGGACTTAAACCAGTGACCTCACCACACAGATCTTTATTATTCCTCAATCCATCAAAGTTGTGAAAGGTCGGTTTGACTGGAACGGGGCCTTCTAGTTGATTGTATGACATGTCAACAATAGACAAAGCTGACATTGGTCCATCGAAACTAGAAGGAATGGTGCCAGTGAGATTATTATGTGAAAGGTTCAATACTTGCAATTTGAGTGACATTCCAAGTCTTGATGGTATTGATCCACTCAACAAATTGTCACTAAGATCAAGTTGTTCAAGCTCTTGGAGTTCACCAAACTCAAGGGGAATGCTTTCATGAAATTTGTTGTTGCTGAAGTTCAAGAACCTTAATCTTTTTAATTCCCCAAGCTCTCTAGCGACTGATCCATTGAAATTATTTGCAGCTAACTCCAAAACTTCAAGCTGGCTAAGTGATCTTATATTTGAGAAGACATTACCAGAGAAGTAATTATGGCTCAAAGAGAGTAACATCAACTTGATCAACTTCCCTAATTCTTTTGGAATTTGTCCAGACAAATGATTTGAAGACAAGTTGAGTAAACCAAGCTTAGTTGCCTCTCCTAATTCTGGTGGTATATCACCAGATAGATTGTTATTGTGAATCTTCAATTGTGTGAGATTATGACACTTCCCCCACTTGGATGAAAGGTGGCCATACAATTGATTACCACTTAGATCAATGAAGTACAAAGAAGGATATACTCCAAAAGCATCTGTTATATTATCAACTATTTGGTTATTATCAAGCCTGAGTCTTTCTAGACTTGAACAATTCTTCAAACCTCTTGGAATAGGGCCACTGAAATGGTTACCATCAGCACCAACGTAAAGTAACATCCCACTCTGACAAATGTTTTGTGTCAAAGGACCGTTGAAATGATTATTACTGAGTTGTATATTGATCAAACTTGTCAAGTTATTCATTTCTTGTGGAAGTTGACCACTGAAATTGTTTTTGTCCAGGAACAGGCGGGTGAGCTTTGTCATATTTCCTATAGTGGAAGGAATAAATCCTGAAAGACTGTTGTTTCCAAGGTTGAAAAATTCTAAATTGATCAAGTTGCCAATGGATGGAGGAAGTGGACCAGAAAATCTGTTATTAGGAAAGGAAAATTGTTGGAGATTTGTTAGGTTTCCTAAGGAGGGAGAGATTGACCCAGAAAATCTATTATAACGTGATTGAATGTTGGTGAGAGAAGACAGTTTCCAGAGTTCATTAGGAATGGTACCCTCAAGATTGTTCCCATAAACAAAGAGTATTTGTAATATGGTCAAGTTTCCTATTGATGACGGGATTCTCCCTAACAGAGAATTGCTGTGAAAACGAAGGTCTACAAGACTGCTCAACATTCCAATCTCTTGAGGAATGGGACCAGAAAGGGAATTTTCTCCAAGCCATAGGAGATTCAAATTCCTCAAATTCCCAATTTCACGGGGAATTTGTCCTGTGAGATTACATGTACTAAGATCAAGATGATTTAGAGTGGAGAGATTCCAGATTTCAGAAGGAATGGGACCCCTAATTGGATTATCTGACAAACTCAACATCAAAATTTTTGACATTTTACCAATTTCATGGGGAATGTATCCATAAAATTGGTTGTAACGTATGTCGAAGTAAAGGAGATTAGGGAAGGCAGAGAAGTTGAGACTGGAAAGTGTACCTTGAAGGTTAAGATGTGAGAGACTTATATTGGTCACAGACATGGATTTGTCACATGATATTCCCCTCCAGAACTGTCTGCAAGGATCAGTGCCATTTTTCCAAGACGACAAGGTAGCTTTGCTTTCGTCGTTAAAGCTAGCTCTCCAGTTCAAAAGAGCTTTTGCTTCGCTATCTCGTGCAGCAACAGATGCAATAAAGGAAGCAACACACAAGAATAATGCTAGCAGCAGCTCAGTGGAATAATCTCTTTCAGACATAGTTTTTTCTGGTAAATTTTCGAATCAGAAATCTTTTAGCTCTGCGGGTGAGTTGGTAGTTGTAAATGGTGGGTATCAGAGGCTTGGGGTGTTCAAGTTAATGATACAGACCTTTTTATACTATATGGATTAGCCTTGCAGGCAATCATAAACCTTGACTAATTCTACGACGGAACTTTAATTTGCTAGTGGCTGTACTTTTCACATTTTCACAAATCTTTTTTTTCCCCTTTTTTACTTTCATTCCTTTTCTCCCATGGTTCACATCCTTTTTTCTGAAACATATATATTTTTAAATTAGAAGGAAAAACATTAACAAAAATAAAGGTTACAAGTGGGATTAAACCAACCACATCATAATTAGATATAATGGGAGCTTTCCCACAACTAAACTCCAAAGTCATTTACCTAAAAGACATGTTCGTTTAATGAGAACAGATGGAAAACTGCTTGGGGACGCGCCGGAATTTCACACTACCCTTCCCCCATAAAAATTTACAGGGAAATGAAAATTTGGGACCAAATTAATACTGAATTTATTTTCTTTTTGAGATCAAGACATGACCAAATTACAATCTAAGTATACATATAAACACACACATATACATACATACATATATATATATATATATATGTGTGTGTATATACACACATACATATTTATATGGATTTATCGTTTGTTATGTTACTTGATATAAGGTTATGTCAAGTCACCATAAAACTACGTCGTTTTGAAAGTTAGGGAAATTAATGAAGGGTGTTTTGGTCAAATTAACACCATTCATTAATTCCCCTAACTCTCCAAACGACATAATTTTGGGGTTAGGGTAATTAATGAAGGGTCTTTTGATAAACTTCATATAACAAATATAAAAACAAAAATAATAAAACAACCTTCATTAATTCCCCTAACTCTCAAAACGACGTAGTTTTGAGGTGACGACATAACTTTATGTCAAGTGACATGACAAACGATAAACCCTATCTATATATGTATACATATATATGTGTGTGTGTGTGTATATACATACATGCATATATATATATATATATATAAAAGAAATGAAAAAATATAAATTAATAAGAGAAAGTAGATATGAATATTCATCACCTCCAATGATTATAATGAAATTAAGTGAACAAAGAAGACAAAAATCTAGAATGGTAATTAATTATTAAAAAAAAAAAACTAAATAGTATAGCTCTAAGAAATAGATATCTATACCAAAAATGGAATTATTATTTAACCTTATAGGAGGGAAATTTTTTTTTTGGTAAATTTGATTCTAAGTCAAGATTTTTTTTTCAAATAAAATTAGAAGAAGAAAGTAAAAAATAAACAACTTTTAGTACATCGAAGGTTTGTATGAATAGAATGTATTACTAATGGGTTTTCATAATAGCCCAAGTATATTTTAGGAATATGTATCTAAATTATTATTTCCTATAAGAGATTTTGTTATAATTTATATAGATGATATATTAATATTTTCTGAAAATGAAAAATAACATGAAGAACATTTAAATCAATTTGTAAAGATTATAGAAGATAAAGGTTTGAAGATTTCACCTAAAAAATTAGTATTAAGAAAAACTGAAATACCTTTCTTAAGAGAAATTAAAAAAGAAAAAGGATCTTCATTCAATCATTTTTAGGATTAACAAATCAAATAAGAAATTATGTACCAAATTTAGCTAAATTAATTTCAAAAATCTCTAAATTAGCTGGAGAAAAAACTGATTGGATATGGGATAAAGAAACAAAAGATATTATAAGACAACTTAAAAGAATTTGTCAAAATTAACTATAACAATAAGAGATTATATAAAATGGATTATTTATACAGATGCCTCAGATCAATATTGGGGTGCAGCCTTGTATCATGAAAATGAAAATGAAAAAAGAAATAATAACAAGATATGCAAGTGGAAAGTTTTTGGAAGCTCAATGGAAATACAATACAAATTGGAAAGAATTTTTAGCTAAATTTGGATTATAATTGTTTTATAGTTGATATTTATCTTTATTCTTTCATTTTGGATTCTATATGGCCTTACTTGTTGTAAAAAAATCTCTTCCTAATATTATTTTATATATTTTTTCTATATTATCCTTTACCCATAATTTTATATTTAACACATCTCTTTTATTAAATCTTATTACAGATGTATATTTAGTTCCATCTTCTTCTATTTCAATATTATTTTCTGTATAACCTATTTCTATAAAACTCTTTTCTTCATATTCATCTATTACAACTTTTATTTCCTTCCATAAAGCTCCTTTCATTCTTTCTATTTTTATATAATTCATATTTGTTCGATTTAATTGTCTGCTTAATGGTCTTATTTTTGTTAAGCTTGATGTTATATATTGGTAATTCTGATAATAAATTCCTTTGATAACCTTCATTATTTATACTACTTGTTGAACTTAATCGTGTTAATCCTTTACTTGATGATAGTCTATTATATTCTAATCTTTTTTCTTGGATTAATACTTAAAGTTGCTGGTTCTGATGTATTTATTCTTAAAAATCTTTGTCCTAATATCTTTTTTGTCATTATTCTTCTTCGAATTGCACCCTAGGGGTTGACCGAATATGATTCGGGTCATGGAAGGATTCTTGTCCTATTGCATATAGGAGAACTTTTATAGAGTCTTCCCAACACATGGGCAGAACCACTTGTTCTTATAGACTCAGACCTTCCCTCTTCAAACCATACCAAGATATAACCCGCCTTCACTTTCTACAGGAGGCGTAACTAGGTTCTATCATTTAGTCATTATATGATTATAAGAGAACCTTAACCATAAATGAACACACACACACACACACACACACACACACACATCATACATACTTATATGTGTGTGTGAGTGTACATACATACATACTGTTACACTCCTACCGGCCTCGCCTTTCTAGGTGGCGGGTAGAGTGACCTTTTTCTTTTTATTAATTCATGTCAGATATCTGAGTTATTATGCAGTAGAGCATATAATAATTTGGACCATAAAATACTGGTAAAGTAAATTCCCAAAATAATAAGTTTTCCTCGAGGGGTTAATATACGGTCATCCCAAATAAATCTCCAGAAATAACTAATAATAATAATATACAGTCATCCAAGATAAAAGATGTAATAACAAAAAGCTATCTCCATCCTCCATAAAATCCTCAGTCATGCTCTCCAATGTTACCTCCAGTCTCTTGCTCTGTCCTAGATGCACTACCTGTATACTATGATAGCTTGAGATTCATAGATGAATCCCAGAGTAACCATTAATTTCATATCCAGTGTATGTACAAAGTACGCAAGAAACCCATAAATCATATAGCATCCAATAGGTCGCACACAACGAGGTATATAGCCTAAATCAGGACAAGTAGTCACACATCATATATACTGCTCAATAAGGCACGTAACCATGCCGGCGGTCGCACACTACGGGTTTCGGTACCCAAGCGCTTGGAACATATAACATCAAATGCATATCCAATCACGGTAAATCATACATACAAAGTCACACAAAGTAAATGAAATTAAGGTTACTTACCTGTAAGTAACTAATTAGTAAAATAGCAAACACCCAGCTACTAGACACGAATGATAGACCTAAAGTAAGGTAACATAAACGGTATCTTTGACAGTATAATCCCTTCCTTTAGAGTACATAACTATATACTTGTATGAAAGCTCCTTTCACTAATTGAAACTCATTAATATTTTTATTAATGAGTATCCCTTTATTTGTAACTTTTCTTTTTATTTTTGCATAAGGCCTTGAAAATCCCAGGAATTTTGACCCAACTTAAAAAATTCATAACTAATTGTAGAAAAATCCGATTGGGGTGTTCCAAAAATCTACATGACCCTTGACATGTCTAATTTTTACTAAAAATACTTTCCAGGCTAGCAACACGCCTAGTTTATGAAAATGCCCCTATTGGTTTTTCAGCTTCTCAATTGGCATATATTCATACTTTTATACTTTCAAAATTATTCTCCATACCCTTTCCTACACAAAATTCCATTTTAAACACTTTTAAACTATCAAAATCACTAAAATAAAATCATATCACCAAGTTCTAGCTATTGACCAAGATTTCCTTAAAATTTACAAGAAGTTAGAGAAGATAACTTACTTGCTCAAAGTTCTAATTTCTTTGGCTACTTCTCCTTAATCTCCTTTGTAATTGTAGCTAGAACTTCAATAATATTATACAAGATCACTAGTTGGAAAATTAAGCATATTTGCATAAATTTGAAGGAAGTAGAATAGATTCCATAATTTCCTTACCTCTCTCTCCTCTTGAAATTCTCTTTGCTTGTGCTCTTCCCAACCGTCTTCTTTCTCTTCTTTCTTGTACATATGTGGCGCCTCTTGCTTCCAAAATGAGGGATGATGAAGTCTTATTTATAGAGGCAAGGGCACCAAGAATATTCCTTTGTGCTTTTACTAATTTTCCCTTCCAATTGCCCCTTGAAATCTCTAGGTCCTTCTTTATTTTTCTTAGAAAATGTGATTTTTTTCTCTCTTCTCCTCCCATGAACACACCACTTGTCTCTTTTTGGGTCAAAAATATCTCCTAATCACATGCCTATTTTGTGGTTGAAATATCTTACTTAATGAAGAAGGTGATTAGGTGTCCCTTTTATTGATTAAATGTGTACATGTGTCCACAACAAATTTTCTTTAAATATTATATTGACACATGGATGGTTAGGTGTCTCTTCCATAATTACTCATCTTTCCATGTCCACTTATGTGTCCCTTACATGATTATTCACCTTTCCATGTGTCCACCTCTTTAATTCTTTAGTTGATGAAGGTGCCCAATTGTCCCTTCTAGCAAATCTTTAATTTATAAGAGGACATGTGGACATGTTCTAGATACCCTCTTGTTAATCATGTGATAAATTCTTTTCTTTCCTCTCTTGCCTTACTTAATTCGAAATTACAGGCCTTCTTGGGAGATAATTATGTTTCCAACTTATATTAATTATAAATAGATAAGTGTCTTTCCTCATGAAGCTAAATAATCTTATATTGGGACACTTGTCTTTCTAGGGTTTTCTATATGGTTCTTGTCTCTCACTTTGTGTAAAATGGCTTTATATGATGTTCTTTTGTTCATTTTTTGGATTCATGCTCAAGTGTCAATTTACAATAGCATCATCAATAAAGCTATTATCTCCAAGTGAAAGATATCTTGCTCATAATCATCTTGATCTTGCCATGTGTATATGTCATTTTCAAAGGAAAAGGTACTTTTGTTAATAATCTTCCTATTTGTCATGTATACATGTTCTTGACGAATCGAGGTATCGAGGCAAACCCAGACAAATGTCAAGCGGTGTTGGATATAAAGGCCCTAGGGAACAAGAAAGAAGTACAAAGTACGGTTGACGGGAGGTTGGTCGCCTTAACGAGGTTCTTACCCAAGTCGGCCACGAAATCATTACCTTTTTTCAAGTTATTGAAAAAGGAAGCCTAAGGTGATTGGAATTCAAAATGTGAGGCGATATTTGTGAAAATAAAGTAGTGTTTGGTGACCCCACCAGTTTTATCCAGACCAGAGTCCGGGGAAAGTTTGATCCTATATTTATCGGTGGGGGAAGAGGCGGTGAGTGCTGTGTTGGTTCGGGAGTCAAAGGAGGGATAGATGCCGATATACTTTGTAAGCCAGGCTCTACAGCGCTCAGAGTAAGATACCAGAAACTTGAGAAAATGGCTTTCGCCTTACTAACTACGGCCAAATGACTTCATCCTTACTTCCATGGGCATTCAATTGTCGTGAGGACCAATCAACCAATTCGACAAGTGTTTCATAAGCCGGACCTAGCGGGCAGGATGATTAGATGGGCGATAGAATTGTCAGAATTTGACATTACATATGAAGCTCGGCACACCATCAAGTCATAGGCACTGGCTGATTTCCTAATGGAATTAACGCTGTTTGATGCAGGAGTAAGGGGGAATGCAGAGGCTTGGAAGGTATTCATGGATGGTTCCTCAAATACCAAGGGAAGTGGAGCCGAGGTCATTGTGGAAAGCCCAGAAGGAGTTGCAATGGAACTTTCTCTCTAACTTGATTTCCCTACCTCCAATAATTAAGCCAAGTACGAGGCCCTCATTGCAAGTTTGCTTCAGGCTAAAGAAAATGGAGCCAAGCGAGTACACGTGTCTCTGATTCACCGGTGGCATCCCAAATGAGGGGACTTATCAGGCCAAAAGCCCATTGTTGGTTAAATATTTGTGGAAGGTTAAAGAAACCATGGCAGACCTTGATGAGGTGACAGTTACGCACATCCCAAGAGGAGAAAATACCAGGGCCGACATTTTATCTAAACTCACAAGTACCAAGAGCCCCGGCAATCACCGAACTGTGATTTAGCAGAGTTTATCAGAACCAAGCTGCATCATAATTATCTCGGAGTCCGGCGACTGGAGAAAGCCAATCGCCGATTATCTTGAGAGAGGAATCATCCCCGACGATTCAGTTGAATCAAAGAAGCTGGTAAGAGCAGCAGCTTCATATGCGATAGTCAACGGCCAGTTATATCGCAAAGGCTTCCACACCCCAATGTTAAAATGTCTTAATTCAGATGAAGCCGAGTATGTCTTGGCTGAGATCCATGAAGGAATCAACGAACAACATATAGGTGCCAAGACACTTTATTGAAAGGCGGTGTGAGCCGGTTATTATTGGCCTACAATGGCGGCAGATGCTAAGAGCCATGTCCAGAAATGTGATAGCTACCAAAAGCATGCCAACGTAATACGAACTCCCCTAGCAGAGTTAACATCTATCTCGGCTCCATGGCTGTTCTACAAATGGGGCATGGATTTGTTGGGACCATTCAAGGTGGCCCCAGGGCAACTGTGATGGCTCATAGTGGTCATAGGCAACAATTACCTCAGCTCGGCTGCAGAAGTTTCTTCAAAGAAATATTATATCCCGGTGCGGGATCCTAGCCGAGATTGCCACGGATAATGGAACCCATTTTGTTGATAAGGATTTCCGAGAGATGGTAGCCGACTTCCATATCAAGCAACACTTTGCCTCTGTAGAACATCCACAATCGAACGGACAAGCTGAAGTGGCAAACAAAGTTATTGTTGACGGATTGAGAAAGAGGATGGAGGAGGCAAAGTCTAGTTGGGTGGAACAATTGTACTCCGTCTTATGGGGGCATTGGACCAGCGTTCAAATGGCAACTGGGGAAACCCCCTTTAGGCTGACTTATGGATACGAAGTGATGATCCTGGTAGAAATCGGTGAACCCTCATGGAGGAGAATTAAGGCTCTACACGAGGAGGATGAGAATTGCAAAACAATTACAGTGGAGTTGGACCTAATCGATGAAGTCAGAGTCATGACGCATTGCCGAGATATGGCTACAAAACAACTCATTGCAACTCGTTACAATAAGAAGGTGAGACCTCGATCGTTTGAGAAAGGTGATCTGGTCCTCCGGAGAGCCGATATAGGCAACAAGAATGCCAGTGACAGGAAACTTGCTGCAAACAGGGAAGGCCAATATCGAATCAGAGAAAAGCTTGACAAAGGAGCTTATATGCTTGAATCATTGAAGAAAAAGGTGGTCAAAAGAACATGGTGTTAGAAATTATGCCCTAGGGGCAAGTCATTGTACCTTAAACGTTTATGTTATTTAAAGTATTCTCCTTTAGTTATCATTTCATTTGCATGTTTATAGTGATAACTGTATCCCTGGATATATCTTATAGATTATCCTAAATGTCCCTAATCAGTCATATACGCGGGAGCGAAGATGAAATAAGACTAGTATGACTTTGACGAGGTATAGAGATATGAATCAAAGTCATAGGCACTTGTAAGAATACAAGGTGCTGGACCGACCCACTATGAGAAAGCTGCATGGATTTAGTCATAAGCTTATATCATATAACCGCGTCACAATGCCCTTTGACCTGAGATCATCATGGATTCCTACATGATGAGTCGCTGATCTTTGACCTAGTCAAAAGTCACCTTTGACCGGGTGATGATAAAGGCTTGGATCGAGATTAGTGGTTTTCATGTAGAGGAATGTGAATGGTCAAGATGGAATTTGTCCCTTATATTTGTAGAGAGATAATACTGGGCCCCTCGATGAATGAGTCTGAGAAATGTATGGCCATACTATGATGGAAATGAGTTTCTACTATTAGACTACTCAAGAATCGAGGAAGTAATGGTCAAGAACAAGAAGTTGACATTATCCATGCCTCATCCTTGACCAAATTATCACGTGACAAAAGGGACATGACAAGGTTGTATCATAGGTAGCATCGTATCATCGATCCCCATATGAATTGGGTAGTCACAATGTCTTACTAGAGGCCGCTTGCGACTTGTGGGCTGGTACAATATGGGCCAGCTGCCAATCTCATGTGGGTCTGCAGGGTCGCACACAAGAATAGTCCAACACGAGCAATAGTGCCCAGATTCATTGAATCTTAGAAATGTCTAAGATTTAATGAATACCGTTAATTTAGGGTTTATATATATATATATATATCATATTATATTATATTATATTATATTATAATTAAATTCAAAAATAATAATGATATTATTTATAGATAATAATATTATTATGTATAGTATTTAATTTATTTGATAAATTAAATAACTATAATAAATTGAGATATTGTATCTCAGATAGAATTTTTGAATAAATATATAGTATCTCAAATTTAATTAAATTGAGATATGGTATCTCGATTTAATTAAATAGAAAGATGTCATATCTCAAACTTAATTCATGAAGATCAATTAAATCGTATTCTATAATTCGAATTAAATAAATATATTTGATTAGATCTGTTGGATGATTTTAATTAATGTATTGATTTAATTCAGATTCGAATTCAAGATTAATTAGATCAATTTTGAATATTTTAATACGGCTCATTAGGGTTTTAGAAACTCTATAAATAGATATTGATCTAGTCGTATTGAACACACGGATGAATTAGAGAAGCCGTAAGAAACCCTAGAGAGAAAAAGAGAGACGCAAGGTTTGAAGGCTCTAGCACGCTGCCACCCGTGTTCCAGTGTTGTTCGTGTGCATACTGGTATAGGGAGGAGATTCGAAAGTTCTGCTCCTGTTTGATCAAACGAGATGGCACCACGTTCAAGATGTAGGACGGTCGAGACGCACAAAGAAGAAGATGCGCACCAGACCGAATTGAACGGAACACTCAACCCCACGCATAGTTTCAGTTTTTCTAACAAACCTTGATTTAAACGTTGTTGATAGATCCTCCGATGGGATTCTAAAAATTGTATAATTCCACTGCATGTATGAATCCCAACACGTGGAACGGGGATAAACTCAAGGCCTACTACAGTTGAAGCCGAGTTCCACAAAGAGGCAATGAAAGAGATTTGCCGTATCCCTCAAAATAACCAGATTCAATAAAAGATTTGCAGTAATAGGGAACCTGGATCGTTTTCCCAAAGAATTCACAGCGGGTCTGATCGAATAACATCGAAACAAAGCTTGAAAAAAGGGGGGTTTTTGGTTCAAACAGAATAAAAACAAAATTTAAAAGAAACAGAACGAAATATTCAGAAGCAGATTAAAAACGATCAACCCAACGTTCAGATTCCAGAAACTCCCATCATTGACCGAAATATAAATAACTCACGTTTGACTTTGGATGAACCGAGATCTCTGCATTCGCCTAGAAAATCCCTCGACTAGACGATCGCCTAGAATATGTCCAAACAGCTGCGTCTCTCGACTAGACGATCGCCTAGAATATGTCCGAACAGCGGCGTCCCACTGTGCGATCACACAGAAAACTTAAAACCTAGTTCGAACTCACTCCTTGGGATAAACTAAACCGAATATTAAATCTAATATTCGAACTATTTCTAGAAATCGAATCCGATAAGATGAAAATAGAAACGAGTTAAATTACCGATAAAGCACAAGCTCTCTGGATGAATCATGGAATCCTCAACGTTGGGTTAACCATAGAATTTTAGCTGAGCATAGCTAGGCAAAACGAGGCAAAACGCAGAAGAAAAGATGAAGAATAACATGAAGAACAACTCAGAGAAAATAAAACTTCTGTATTTCAATCCCAAACTGTCTAAAACGTGTATTCAGAATATGTTTTCAGTCATCTAATCTAACCTATAAATAGGAATAGGAAACACTAGGGTTACAAGATTGGCCCCAAAAAGATAGGAAATCTCTAATAAATGGCCTTTGTTACAAAATTCGAGCAGAATAAAAATCTAGAAAAATGGGTCTGTCTTTAGCTCCTATTTCGTCTATCTTCTTGTCTGAATAAGCCTTCCGAGTCTTCATAACAATTGTAGCTCTTTGAATCTTCTAAAAAAGGAAAGAAGAATCAGGCTAATCGGATATCTAGATCAAAAGTTATGACGAAAATACTAAATCACTGTAAATCTGGAATTTAATCATAAAAATGAATCAAATCAAATTAAAAGCTCAAAGCCCAATTAAGTAACAAAATCCATGATTTATCAATCAAACCTTCCTAAATTTATTCAGCAAGAGATACAAATAAGTGTAATAATATTCAATTAGCAAATTCCCCCACACTTATCTTTTTGCACTCCCGAGCAAAATTCAAAAAAAGACTAAAATGAAAAACTCTTCCTTTCTAACAATTGCTAATAATGCAAAAATTTAACAAGGGACACAAAGCTTCAAAAGACCAATCAATCAAGACCAAAATCCTTTCATCTCCAATTACAAATCCTGGCAATCTCAATCAATGATGCTAATCACACAAGATGGTCTCTCAAGGGATGCCCTCAATCGATCTCTCAAGTGTATAGGGTCAATAAGTGTATCGCTCAAATTCTACTCAAGACAATTGTTCTACCATAAGCTTGCTCAATTTCTACTTCTCCACTACTTATAACACATGCATGCAAAAATCAAGAGAGCTTGTTATTGAAGGTTGTAATGGGGCTAGGGTATAGGTGTGAATAAGGATGGATATGATAGGCTAAGCACCCAAGAAATTCAAAGAACATAAGTTAATAATAGCAAATCACCTCAATATCATTTCTTTTTATTTCTCCTTTTTTATATTGCTTCCTCTTTCTCTCTTTCTTTTCTTTTCTTTTATTTTTTTCTTTTTTGTACTTTCTTTTTTTTTTGGTACTTTTTGTACTTTTTTTCCTTTCATTTTTGTGCTTTCTCTTTTTTCTTTTTTGTACCCTTTTTTTGGTATAGAATCACAATGACCAACATTAATGCCAAATGATGAATGACACAAAATCAAAATCAAATTCCCCCCCCCGCACTTAAAATGTTGCACACTGGGCAACCCTTACACCGAAACACAAAACCAAGGTGAAACCAATGCTCAATAAATTTTCAAGGTGCGGAATAAAATGGTTTTATGCTTAGGCTTGTAATGTGGCGTAGAAAAGAATGAGTCAAGAAGGCACAAAGGGGCTAGCAAATGGAATATAATGTAAGGGGAAGGCTATTTGGCCAAAGTGGGAAAATGAAAGAAAGAAAACAAGCTTCCATCATACTTATGCACATAAGTGAAAAATTTAGCTTCAAAAAGAAAAGCATCAAGTTCTAGAGAACACAAATCATGAGCAGATGCACACATGAAAGAAATAATGGTGAAAGATGAATTCCATTCATGTAGGCCCAAAATCTCACAAGGTCAACACCAACTTAGGAAATCAACAACATCAAATCAACTTCCAAGACATGTAATCGAAGAGTCAAGAATTGTAGACCTAACAGAATGATCCAATAAAACCAGAATGTCCGAGTTCAGAATATGTAGCAATCATAGAAAGAGATAATGTATTTATTTTCAAAAAGCAAAGCAGGAAAAAGGAAAACAAGTAGAAGAAAGAGGGAGAAGGAAGAAGAATACTCCCCAAGGGGTTTATGGAGGGTAAGTGGCATCAATGAGGAGGATCTCTGCTCCCTCAGGCCGCTGCTGGGATCCCTCATGAAATTGCTTGAGGCGATGCCCATTGACCTTAAAGGTTTGTCCTGTGGGTGGATCACATAGCTCAACAGCACCAAATGGAAAAATGTTAGTGATCACAAAAGGACCATCCCATCTAGAGCGAACCTTACCAGGCATAAACTTCAGATGGGAGTTAAACAGAAGAACTTTCTGGCCCACAGAAAATTCTTTCCTCAGGATATGCTTATCATGGAATGCCTTAGTCTTTTCCTTGTACAACCATGAACTCTTATAGGCATCCAATCTAAGCTCTTCTAACTCTTGCAACTGTAGCTTCCTCTCCATCCCAGACTTAGCCAAATCCATGTTACACTGCTTAATAGCCCAATAGGCTTGATGTTCCAACTCAACCGAAAGATGACATGCCTTACCAAAGACAAGCCGATAGGGAGACATCCCAATCGGAGTCTTGTAGGCGGTGCAATATGCCCACAAAGCATCCTCTAATCGCTTACTCCGATCTTTCCAGGTAGAGTTAATAGTCTTCTGAAGGATTTGCTTAATCTCTCTATTTGAGACTTCAGCTTAACCGTTGGTCTGAGAAACAGGAAATGGACCCATAAAATCAATACCCCAAACATCAAATATCTCACAAAACAAATATAGGGTTCTGGGGCATCTCATGCCTACGGGAAATACTCCCTGCCCTCTGACAATTATCATATGACTTACAAAACAAATGGAATCACGAAACAAGGAAGGCCAACATAGTCCACTGTCTAACACTTTCCTAGCAGTTCTTTGGGGTCCAAAGGACCACCACAGGTAAAAGCATGAGCAAAATGCAATATAGAGTGAAACTCATGATCAGGCACACATCTCCTGACTACTTGGTCACTACAAAATTTCCATAGATAAGAGTCATCCCAAACATAATATTTAGACTTACTCTGTAATTTAAGGGTTTGGGCCCTAGTAGAATCTACAGGCAAAACAGCAGCTACCAAGTAGTTAATCAGATTAGCATACCATGGAAGCTTACCCTACAGCTGTAGAAGCTACTCATCAGGGAAATCATCCCGAATAGAAGAGGGGTGAGAGGGAGAATGAGTGATGCGACTTAAATGGTCAGCTACCCAATTTTCTGCTCCACTTCTGTATCGAATCTCAACATCGAAATCTTGGAGCAACAACATCCACCGGATGAGTCGTGGCTTGGCATCTGCCTTTTTCAAAAAAAACTTCAAAGCGGCATGGTTAGAGAAAACAATTACTCTACTAGCTAGCAGATATGACCTAAACTTATCAAAGGCAAATACAATAGCCAACAACTCCTTTCCAGTAGTGGTGTAATTGGACTTGGCAGGATCCAAAGTCTTGGAGGCATATGCAATGACATGAGATGTTCTATCGATCCGCTGTGCCAAGATAGCACCAACCGCATAGTTGGAAGCATCACACATCAACTCGAAGGGGAGGCACCAATCAGGGGGCTGAATCACTGGAGCTGTAGTCAGGCAACGCTTCAAGTGATCGAAGGCCACTTTGCACTCGTCATCAAATACAAAGTCAGTGTCCTTATGCAGAAGGTTGGACAAGGGTCGAGCAGTCTTGGTGAAATCTCAAATGAAACGCCGATAGAAACCTGCATGACCAAGAAAAGAGCGAACTTCCCGTACAGATGCGGGGTAAGGAAAAGCAAGAATGACATCTATCTTAGCAGGGTCTACCTCAATCCCTTTCCTAGATACTGTGTCCCAAGACTATACCCGACTCAACCATGAAGTGACACTTCTCATAATTCAGCACAAGATTAGACTCAATGCACCTATGCAAGACTTTAGACAAATTAGCTAAGCATGCATCAAAATTAGACCCATATACAGTGAAATCATCCATAAAAACCTCCATACAGTCCTCTAGGAACTCAAAGAAAATACTTACCATATAACGCTGAAAGGTGCCAGGTGCATTGCAAAGGCCAAAAGGCATCCTTCTGTAAGAATATGTCCCAAAAAGGCATGTGAAGGTCCTCTTCTCCTGATCCTCAGGAGCAATATGGATCTGGAAGTATCCGGAGTAGCCATCCAGGAAGCAGTAATGAGACTTACCAGCCAATCGCTCTAACATCTGATCAATGAAAGGTAGAGGGTAATGATCCTTGTGAGTGGCTTGGTTGAGTCTCCTATAGTCGATGCAAACTCTCCAACTATTCTAAACTCGAGTAGGAATGAGCTCATTCTTCTGATTGGCGACCATAGTGACTCTGGATTTTTTAGGAACCACCTGGACTGGGCTAACCCACTGGCTATCAAAAATGGGATAGATGATACCAGCTTGCAGAAGCTTAGTGACCTCCTTCTTCACAACATCAAGGATAAGAGGATTAAGGCGTCTCTGGGGTTGCCTTACCGGCTTAGAGTCCTCTTCCAACAAAATTCGGTGCATACACATGGAAGGGCTGATGCCAACGATATCAGCTAATGTCCACCCAATGGCTTTCTTGTTCACCCTCAATAAGCTTAGCAGCTTCTCTTCTTCGTCAGGAAGAAGATTATTCGCCACGATGACTGGCAAATGTTCATCCACCTCAAGAAATGCATACTTCAGGTGATCTAGAAGAGATTTCAACTCAAGTTTAGGTGGTTGCTCAGTGGAGGGAAGAAGCTTAGGTGGTTGTTGCAAAAACTCTAATGTCATCACATTGGAAATACCTGAAACCACATGCAAAGAAGCAGAAGAACTATGTCTATACAGCTCAATGTTAGCATCAGAATTAAGCTCATCAAAATTAGAATCAACATCAGATTCCTCAAGCAAGTTAAAATCAGATGCAGTAATCTCAGTGCAAATAGAGCACCATTCATTATCAGCACATGCACAAATGGTAGAATCACTCTCTCGGATGAAAAGTCGGGATAATCAAGACACCAATCAGCTAGAACATCATCCACAGCATCATCAATAACATCAATGCAGAAAATAGAATGCTCTTCCCTAGGATGTTTCAAGGCATCAAAGATATTGAAATTCACAGATATATCACCAAACTCCATGGAAAGAGTACCGGAATACACATCTATCTTAGTCCTAGCTGTTTTCATGAAAGGCCTCCCTAGAATGATTGGTGACCTACTACTAGGAGACTCATCCTCCATATCTAAGATGTAAAAATCAACAGGGAATATCAATTCATTAACTTTGACCAATACATCTTCAACTAAACCAGAAGGATGAACATTACTCCTATTTGCTAACTGAACAACAACAACAGTAAGACATAAAGGACCAAGACCAAGAGATTTATAAATAGATGCGAGGCATGACATTAATAGAAGCACCTAAATCTAGCATCCAATCATCAAATCTATAATTACCAATAAGGCAAGGAATAGAAAACATCCCTGGATCTTTGCACTTACGAGGCTTGGTAGGCTGGATGAGTTCTGACACATTCTGGTTCAGACTCACTCGTTCATTCCCCTTCAGTTGCCTCTTGTTGGTGCACAACTCCTTTAGAAACTTGGCATACTTTGGAATTTGTTTGACCGCATCTAAGAGAGGAATGTTGATCTCTACTCTCCTGAATGTCTCAAATATATCCTTCTCTTGTGCTTTGTTTGCCAACTTCTTGGACTGAACTGCTCTCTGAGGGAACGAAAGAGGAATAGGAATGTCTTCATCTTCACCTTGCTGTATGGCCTTTTTATTTTTAGAGTCAATCTTCACATTTTCTGACTCTTTTTCTGATGTGGAAGTCACATCTGCAGCTTGTTTAGGTTCCTCAAATTGTTTGCCAAACCATAGTGAGATAGCACTTACATTGCCCTTAGGATTGGGAATTGTCTGTGATGGAAGAGTGTTGGATCCCTGAGGTTGAAGCTGATTTAGTGATGTTGCCAACTGGCCAATCTGAGTTTGCAAACCCTGAATGGTAACGTCAGTGCGCACGGTAAATTGCTTCATCATATCCTCTAGTAAGGAACCACTACCACTGGCCTGCTGTTGTGCCGCCTGTGGAGGTGCACATATGGCTAGATGAGGACGTGGTGTTGGCAAAGAAGGTGCAGACTGCTGCTGGAAACTCTGTGGTCTGTATTGTCTCTGCTGGTAATTCCCAGAATTCTGCTGATACTGGTTACTCTGGTTTTGATTTGGATTTTAGTTCCAGCGAAAATTGGGGTGATTTCTCCAACCAGGATTGTAGGTATTGGAAAAGGCATTATTCTGCTGGTACTGTGGCTTTCCTGGAAAAACACCAAGCGGAAGCTACCGACCGGTCTTGATAAGCGGGATCATGCAAGGTAGGGCAAGAGTCAGTAGAATGATAAGGGTCAGAACAGAACCCACAGGAGTACTCAATCTGAGGAGGAGGAGACTGTATTGTCTATGTCACTGCCAACTGCCTCACAAGAGAAGTCAGATCATCAAGTCTAGCCTCTAATCTCTGAGAATCGTACTGGGTTGGAGGTGTTTGAATCTGGTAAACATGAGTACTATTGGCCCTGGTGCCAAACTGCGGAGAATTAGCAGCCATAGTAGATATCAACTCTCGGGCCTCTTCAGGTGTCTTGCTATCTAAGGCCCCACTACTGGATGCATCCACAAAGCTTTTATCCAACGGTAACAAACCGGAATAGAAATATGTAATGAGGAGTTGGTCTGAAATCTGGTGGTGTGGACAGCTAGCACACAATCGCTTGAACCTCTCCCAATACTCATACATGGTCTCCCCATTGATTTGTTTAACACTAGTGATCTCCTTTCGAATAGCAATGGCTTTTGAGGAAGGAAAGAACCTCACTAGGAATTACTTCGCATATCATCCCAACTCCCAATAGATGTTGGTTGCAAATTGTAGAGCCAATCCTTAGCCACACCATCTAAGGAAAATGGAAAAGCTCGGCTTAATGTGGTCCTCATCAATTGCTTGAGGTTTCATTGTGCTGCATACGACATGGAACTCCTTTAGATGCCTATAAGGACATTCACCTGCAAGACCATGAAACCTGGGCAACAAATGGATAAGACCAGATTTTAGTTCAAAGTTAGCAGCAAGTTCAGGATAGTGAATACACAAATTTTGATTGCCCACATCAGGGGTAGCTAATTCTTTCAAAGTATGATGGCCTGCTTGTTCTACCATAATTTCTGAGTTAGCAAAATTGCTACTGGAATCAGTGAAAATAACAAGACTATTAGAAGTACTATCAGACACACAATCAGAAAGATCAATAGAATGGACACAATCAAAATGGTCACAATCAGACTCAAGTTCAATGTCAAATTCAGTATTAATCCCACGACTTAGCCTAACAACTCTTCTAGCAGTAAGAATTGTTCTTTCTATTTCAGGATCAAATGGCAGCAAGTCTTCGGATTAGTAGTACTCCCGAGTACTCATGCAACATAAACGCAAAGGCAGAATTTGCGGATACTCGAATTACAAAAATGCCACCAAGCAATCAGAATTACGAAAAATGCCACCAGAAATGGTAAAAAGTGGAAAAACACTAAGACACACAAAAGTAAAAGACACAAAAACAAAACCCTATGTTAGAAATTGACCAAAACAAGTCCAGAAACACTATCAAATGATTTTTAAATTTTATGGGACTTGGACGGGCAACTTCTACACTATTGGGGAACCCAAAAATGAACAAAAAAAAACTTAAAAAGTTTTTTTAAAAAAAGTGGTCTAAACGATGGAATTTGGCTTAAAATATGGTTTTCCTTCAGCCCACCAAAAATCAGCCCAATCGGAGTAAGTCAAACAATTCTGAAATACCCGTTACGTCCCAATTAGACCAAAAAAAATAAATAAATAATTTCAAAAAAAGTTACTAATCAAACCGATGAAAATTCCCGACAACGGCGCCAAATTTTGAAAGAGATTTGTCGTATCCCTCAAAATAACCAGATTCAATAAAAGATTTGCAGTAATAGAGAACCTGGATCGTTTTCCCAAAGAATTCACAGCGGATCTGATTAGAATAACATCGAAACAAAAACAGTAAAAAGGCGGGTTTTTGGTTCAAACAGAATAAAAACAAAATTTAAAAGAAACAGAACGAAATATTGACGATTAAAAATGATCAACCCAACATTCGATTCGTAAACTCCCATCATTGACCGAAATATAAATAACTCACGTTTGGCTCGGACGAACCGAGATCTCTGCATTCGCCCAGAAAATCCCTCGACTAGACGATCGCTTAGAATATGTCCGAATAGCGGTGTCCCACTATGCGATCACACAGCAAAACTTAAAACCTAGTTCGAACTCACTCCTTGGGATAAACTAAACCAAATATTAAATCTAATATTCGAACTATTTCCAGAAATCGAATCCGATAAGATGAAAATAGAAACGAGTTAAATTACCGATAAAGCATAAGCTCTCTGGATGAATCATGGAATCCTCAACGTTGGGTTAACCACATAAGTTTAGGCGAGCATGGCTAGGCAAAACGCAGAAGAAAAGATGAAGAAGAACATGAAGAACAACTCAGAGAAAATAAAAATTTTGTATTTCAATCCCAAACTGTCTAAAACGTGTATTCAGAATATGTTTTCACTCATCTAATCTAACCTATAAATAGGAATAGGAAAAACTAAGGTTACAAGATTGGCCCCAAAAAAATAGGAAATCTCTAATAAATGGTCTTTATTACAAAATTCGAGCAGAATAAAAATCCAGAAAAATGGGTCTGTCTTTAGCTCCAATTTCATCTATCTTCTTGTTCGAATCAGCCTTCCGAGTCTGCATAACAATTGTAGCTCTTTGAATCATCTAAAAAAGGAAAGAAGAATCAGGCTAATCGGATATCTAGATCAAAAGCTATGGCGAAAATACTAAATCACTGTAAATCTGGAATTTAATCATAAAAATGAATCAAATCAAATTAAAAGCTCAAAGCCCAATTAAGTAACAAAATCCATGATTTATCAGTCAAACCTTCCTAAATTTATTCACCAAAAGATACAAATAAGTGTAATAATATTCAATTATCAGGCAACACTGCCGTGAGTCGTAAAATTCCTTTGTTGAAATTATTTTGAGGTGACTTGGTCGCGAGTCTATGTGAATTCCTACGGGAATCATGTGCGACGACACTGCCGCCAGACCTATATGAATAAAGAATTTTGGGTTAAGAAACCCATTTTCAGAAATCATGTTACAACGGCAATGCCGCCAAGTCTATCTACATGTATGAATTCATGGTAAAGAAACTCGTTTTCATAAATCATGTTATACATGTATGAATCTTGGGTAAAGAAACCTGTTTTTATAAATCATGCCATAGCGACGACGCCGCCTAATCCATATACATGTATGAATCCATGGTAATCAAACCTGTTTTCATAAATCATGTTATAGCGATAGTGCCGCCTAATCTATTTACATGTATGAATCCGAGGTAAACAAGCCTGTTTTCATAAATCATGTCGTAGCGGCAACGCCGCCTAATCCATATACATGTATGAATTCGAGGTAAACAAACACGTTTTCATAAATCATGTTGTAGTGGCGGCCGCCTTATCCATTTACATGTATGAATTCGAAGTAAAGAAACCTGTTTTCTTAAATCATGTGTAGCGACAGTGCCGCCTAGTTTATTTACATATATGAATTCCTGGTATGCAAACCGGTTTTCATAAATCATGTTGCAATGGCAAGGCTGTCAAGTCTATTTAGTGAAGGAATAAAGCGTAGGGAAACCCGAATTCAATTGACAAAGATGATGCTAAAGGCCAACGAAGCCAGCATATGACGAGTTTAACTGGGATAATGAAGTAAGCTGTTACACCGACCCTGATCAAGTCAGATTGTTAAGGTTTTGGTTAAAGAAAACTGAACTTGAACACGTGACGAGTTTGCCTTTATTCTAGATTATGCTTTGATCAAACATGCAGAAGCACAGTGGTGGATTAATAAAAATCCTCGCAAGTACAACGAATGCAATTCGCAAGTCCAGCCTGGCGAGATATTCGGGTTCGACAAAGTAGAAAATAAAGGCATGCACAAAAAGTAAGTACTTTTCATTAAGTTGGAACTATTTCAATAATGCAGGAATGTTCAACGAATACATAGATATTTGAAATCGAGTTTCAACCTCGGAAAAAAGTTGTTAGCAAAATAAAAGGCTCCAGCAAGAAAGTGTCCTGAATTCCACGGAGGAAGGCGTTTATTAACAAAAAATGAAGGAAACTAGAGCTGCTGAGGCTATGCTTAGCGCAACTCAAGCAAGAGGAGCTTCTTCATCTTCCTCTTGTCCGGGAGGGATTAGTTTTCTAGCCTTGCTGACATAGGCTTGGAAGTTCAGTCCAGTGGTGTTCAAGGTGACTTCAGGATTCAGAACTTGGATTTGTGCTACGGCATTATCAAAAGACTGCACTGCAGCATTGGCGTACTCAGTGAGCTCAGCCTTAGCACCAGATAATTCGGCCTTGGCACCACTGAGTTCCTCATCCTTTGTCTTCAACAGGGTTTCAAGTCGGGCCGCATCAACCTGCACCTTTTGGAAAAATAGCATGTCAATGGCATGAAGATCCTCCAGGCGATGAAGCTCTGAATTTGCTACTTTCAGTTTTTCCTCGATCAAGGACAACCTCGCCGGAGCAGCAAGCATTTCCTTGTGAAATTTGTCTTTCTCGGCTTTTGAAGCTTGCAGGTCCTTCGGGGCCTTGTCCCTCTCCAGTGACCCTCCTTAGATCGGAATTGTCTTTCAGGGTTGCAAGTTCCTTTTTGATGTCCTCTCTCCCCTGTGTAAGTCGGAGCAAGTTGGTGGTAGTCGTGGCATATTTGTTTTTTAGTTTCGTGTATGGTTGGAGTAGGGAGATGCCTTAAAACCTTTTTCTTCCAATTCAACAATCTCTTTCCTCTCGGCCTTAGAAAGGGCCGCTAGTGCTTGAACTCAAGCAGGAGGGTGAGTAACGTCGAAGACCTCCTTGGTCACCCCGTCCTCCTAGAGGATCCCCCCAAACAAGATGGCATGGGTAGGTGGGGCTTCCACGGAGGCCAGGGAGGAAGTTGTTTGAATCTGCGAGGTGGGGGTTGGAGTTGCAGAAGGTGGAGCGTCCATGGCCTTTTTGTCTTTGGACTTCTTAGATGGTCCTCCGCCAGGCTGTGCCCCATCTTTGTGCGCTGAGCGCTAAGCACTTTCGGGGAGCTCCAAAGGGAGCAGCCTCTTTTGTGGGAGGAGCTTGTGGGGCCGTGATGGGGCCACCCGAGGTTTGAACCGGCTCAGTAGTTTGGGCAATCTCTGGAAGTTTCTCATAAACACATAGAAATCCTGGTCTCCCCATATCTCGGTCTGCAAAACAAACAACAAAGTATCAGTGATTAACGAGGAATAAAGAGTATGCAATGCATTAGTGCCATATATATATATATATATATATATATGTTCATACTCACAGCTGGTCGTTTTCTAATCAGAGATGTGGGGATGTAATCGAATGGGTCCACAAGGTTATTCTTCTTACTGGCGAGCTTCACCAGGGTTAATATGGCCGCATCCTCGGCTTCAAAAAGACGACGTGTAAAGGGGGCGAAGGCTTTGGGTGAAAGGTTGTGGTGACCTTTACACTAGTACAAGGGGAATCGTTCTTCAACCTCCCCAAATTCATCAGTTTGAATGAACCACAGCAGTTGCCCGGGTTCGGCAGCGACCTTAAAAAAGTCAGGCTTGAAGTTTTTCCACGAGTCAATAAAGGTTTTGAAGAGCCTGCGGTCGCGAACACTTTGGAGCGAGGTCCAGCCGAACCACGTTGTTTTTCCCTTGGAGATGATATGAGTTTATAAGGGGGAAAAGGAAGACATGAAAACGAGAACGGTATAGGCGATCTCTAGTTCTTTACAAAAATTTTCAAAGGCAATTGCAAAGGCCCAGTTGTTGGGATGAAGTTGTGAGGGAGCAAGATGTAGATGGTTCAGAAGGCTTATTTGGAAAGCGGTAAAGGGAAATCACATGCCAAGTAGGGTAATAATATCACGGTAGAAGAAAAATAAATGGGAATCACTATCCCTTGGTCGACAGGAGGCAACCAATTCATCCAGTAGGGGCAATCATATGGTATATCCTTCTCCAGCCTCGAGGCTGAGATCTGGGACATCATCCAGGGTCATTGTGCTTTTAAAGCGTATCACGCAGTTGTTAACTGCTGGGCCTGGAGCAGTAGGGACTTGGGAGGAACCAGAAGAGCTTGACTCTCCCGTCGTGGATAGGTCAGTAGGGTATGAAGACGATGCCATCTATACCTATAATAAAGAAAAGGGATAAAAGTCAGAAAGTGGAAGTATACCTGACGCAGCAGGGCTATCCCGATGAATATCAAAAGATGCTAGGGTTGCCGATTCAACTAGGGAGAAGCCGAGCTGGCTTGAGGAATAATGTTACACCGGCACTTATCTAGAACTAAATCGGCCTCCCTATAACGCTCAAGCCTAGCAAGATCGATGCTTTGTAGCAACACTCATCACAAGGTGTTGGGCCCCGAGTTTGTAAAGCCAGGGTAGGAGTACTTTGACCTAAGTTTGGATTTGGCCCTTGGGAAGAAGATTCTGGGGAGATGATGTTTGGCTGAGGGGTTGAAGTGGGAAGTATTGACCAAAACCAGAATTTTTGGGGCCCGAGAGTTTCTCAAGTATTCTCTTATCTTCTTCGGGGATTGGCCTACCATACATATTTATGGGCACGTCAGGACTACGATCCATTGGCTTGGAGAAAAAAGAGAAGGAATGTTGGAGGAATAGGCAACAGCACTGGCGATTTTCGTACCCAGAAAGGCCTAAAAACCCACGAGAGACTACCCAAAGAATTAAGAAGAAAAAGAGTAACAACAGAGACAATTGGCAGAGTAATGCGAAAATAAAGGAAGTAGGGAAACAGTGAAAGTACCTGATAAGAGTTGAAGAAGCCTAAGAGAGCTTTGTGAGAGGAGAGCTTTCTGGCGAGGAGAGGTTTACTTTGGAAAGGCAAAGAAACTCTTGAGCGAAAGTGGTAAGGCGAAGGAGTAAGCGAGAATATATAGACGTTGTGGATTTGAAAAGTCGGGGGTAACAACGTCAAAATACGAGGAGGATTATGATTAAAACTAATTCTAGATAATCATGACGGATACGAAATGACGTGAGCATTAAATGCACATGAAAACCAAAGGCGGCTGGTGTGGACACGTGGCCATTAAGTGAAAATTGGCGATTATACGGCTGCGACGGGGCAAGCGAACAACCAACAATCACAGCAAAGGCCAAGCCTGTTCGTATGTCAGCACGCTTACATGATACCCCGAATTGGGGCAACAAGTATGATAGTTAACTCAACGAGCAGGGTTAATAATCCCGAGGTAATCCCAGTCAGCAGCGGAACTTCGTGGAGGCCAGGGGGCCATAGCCCCCCCAAATTTTTTTTTTTTCCCTAAAAAATTGGGAGTGGGTAAGTGCAGGGGTGGAACTTCGTGGAGGATGGCCCCCAAAAAAATGTTTTTTTCTAAAAAAGTCGGAGTGGGTAAGTGAAAGGAAATATATAATTATATATGCATGGATTATTGTGTGGGAAAGGGAAATGCTTAATGAGGAGGAACAAGTGGGGTTGGGCGTCTCACATACGCTTGTTTCTTTTTTGCAATAATAATAGAGATTCCCGTGAGGCCGTGACCGTGAGGGTATAGTTTCATTCTGAGCAAAAAAGGGTATAGTTTCAAGTTGCACAAGAAAACAAAGTGAATATCGGACGGCCTTTATTCCATTTTCAAAAAGTTCTCGTTCACATTTATAAATGGTTGGTGCTCTGTATGAAATCAATCATCCATTCAATGAACTCAATCCCACTCTCTCATCTGTGTAGATCTGCAGCTGTTCAGCACTCCACTCCCACTACATTCTTTCAATCTCCTGAAAGCTCAATAACAATAACGAGAACCAGAGTTTCAGAGCGAGGAACGCGCTTAAGAAATTTCCTTCATAACTCATTTGTGATTTTTTTTTTGACTCTTGCTCGCAGCAGCTGGCTACAAGTTACGGGTAAATTCTCTCATCTTATTTCTTTGTTCAGATTCAACTCCATATTTTTTGTCTAGTCTTGATTCTTTTCCAATATAAGAAATTTCCTAATCGCCTAGTAAATCTTGTTGAAATTGTCGAGTTTGATGAATTATTTTCTTTTTTTTTCTTTTTTTTTTTTTTTTTTTGCATTAAATTTGAAGCCTTTAGATATTCCAGCAATTAAGTCCCAATGCAAAAAAAAAAAAAAAAAAAAAAAAAAAAAAAAAAAAAACTACAATAGTTTTTGGCCCCCAGATATATGCACCAAGTTCCGCCACTGATCCTAGTCATCATGAAAGCAAACGATCGTGGAAAATAAGCTCGGCATGCATGCCAGGGGGCAGGACGAAAATAGACTCCACAATAAAAGTGGGGTTAAGTCATCAATTAATCGCGACAAGCATAACTGGGGGCAAATCGTAAGAAAACTTTGGAGTTCTTAAGAAGCAATGAAACTTGGCGAATATCCCAATGGAAGCCAGAAAAAACTTGGGTACACAAAATTCGGGTTAGCCAGCAAACTAATCTCGGCAGATCAGGGACCTAAAATACCAAGCTGAGGGCAACTGTTATGGACCCGTACAATGGGCCCGAAAGATATAAGGCCCAGTAAAGGACTTTATGACAGAATCATTCCTTAATCAGGTAAAACGCTAATCACCCATTGATCATGCCTATAATTTTGGATAGTACAAATAGTGGAGCAGGCATTTGCAGATCGTGGAGGCGCGTGTTGCTTGGGGAACGGACGCACGGCCAATGGACTGAAACCCTAGGTGATCTCTATAAATAGGAGGATACTCACCAGGTGCACTCTCTCCATTCTCGATTGAATTATTTACATTTCAGTCTCACTGTGCACACACCCTACCCCTCTGGTGAAATGCCATACATGTGTAGCACAGTGATCACCGAACGCTCTCTGTTATCTTCCTCATAGATAGCATAGAGCAATCCCCTTCTCTCAGGTGTTTAATTGATAGACATCTCTGAGGAGCCACTTAATCTAATATAAACTACTCACTAGCCCATTGAGGCTAGACACTTGTGTTCTACACCAGAACACCAATGATCACATTTTAAAAATTGGTTTATGAAAAATATTAAATTTACTAATAATTGTAATTTTTCCATGTTTATGAGTTTCACATTTTTGAGATCACTTAGACTAGAATTTACGAATACTTTTGATATGTTTAATACGTAAAAAATAAATTAAATGAGAAAGTGTATTGTCATGCAACACGAGATAATCATAAAAGAATGCAATTTTTTCCTTTTTTTTTTTTTTTTTTTAACAACTCTCTTCCCCCATCACCTTGATTGGAACATAGAAGCGATTAAAGCGATTAAAATATCAAACTAACTTTTGATAAATAAGGGAGCTAATTATAATAGGCATATATTATGCCGTCCAAGAAAACAGTGTAATTATTATATTATCACGCGAAGTTGTGACTTTGAGCATATTTCACAACGAGTTGGAGGAGCTTTCTAAGTGTAATAAAATATAAGGAAAGAGACATTTAAATACCACTTCAACTTTCAAAATCCAGAAAAGACCATTAAAACTTGTAAATGACGAGAAGAGATGGGGTGAGAATCTGGGTTTTTTATATTTTAGCTTAAAGACCAAAATACCCCTTCACACATTTTTCACTACCTAACGATTTTGTTAAAATCATTACTTTTTTTTTTTTTTTGTCAAAATCATTACTTTTTTAGTCAATCTCATTACTCAATTAGTCATAGCATACAAAAATAAAAATGACTTTGACAAAATCGTTAGGTACTGAAAAAATATATGAAAATATCATTTTGGTCTTTAAGTCAAAACATGAAAAACTCATATTCCTACCACATCCCTTCTATGTCCTTTGCAAAGTTTAATAGTTTTTTCTAGATTTAGGAAGTTCAAGTGTTATTTAAATGTCTTTTTCCCAAAAATCTATTTTGACGTATGTCCCACTTTAAAAAAATAATTCCAGCACCTCTTTCAATGATTTTCACGGCGAAATCACTTTTTTTTTTTTTTTTTTTTTTTTTTTTTTGTAAAAGGAAAATAGTGATGGGAGGACTTAAGCCCAAGTCACAAAAATACAGAAGTCACCATTTTTTTAATTCCTTGATAAGTAAAGTATGCGTGGTGCAAAACTTTAGTTAAAGAAAAGAATTTACTCAATCAAAATGAGCCTTCTTCGTCAGCTATAAAAGGAGAATCATAAGAGCACATCGTATATAGGTGACATGATCATAGATAAAATAATAAAATATATAAATAATTTCATTATTATTCGAATCTTTAAATTAATTAAAATTCAGATAAGATGTTAGTGCTTTCACTCATGGAAAGTTTCTTCTCTGCAGCTCCAAAATGGATGGCGTTGGACTATTTGAGGTATTTCCTTTTCCCTTTTCCCCTTTTATCCTCAAAATCTCATTCATTCCTACACTAAAAAAATTGACGGCTCAAATTTAATCTTAGAGTGGCTCAATGCACAAGGCTTCTACCAGGTGGGGTCTGGGGAATTTAATATTTTATAAAATTATTATTTTAAATATAGATAAATAAATTTAAACTATTAAAATATAATTTACACAATTCATATTTACAATATAGACAGAAATTAATTTATAAAAAATTATAACAATATAATAATATATTAAATTTAAACCATCAATTTATTGATCTAAGAGTAAAGATGAGATTCCCATAACATAAAAAATAGAGGATGATTAATCTGGAGTTCCTTATAGTTTTAACTAATTTTTAATTAGGTCCATATAGATTTTTATTTTTATTTTTATCATGTCCTTATATTTTCACTTGTTTTTAATCAGGTCCTTATATATGTTTTTCCCCCTTTTTATCAAGTCCTCACCTGTTCACTGGATTTTTAATTGGTTCCTTATAGTTTTTTGGGTTAAGGTGCGATTTAGCCAATAAACTATTGGCTCAGGAGCATCCAACACAATTAACTATTAAGTGGACCAAAAATACCAACAAACTTTTAAAAAGGAGCGCCCAGCACAACGCTGTTAGCAAAAAGTTAACGTCCGCTATCTAAGGAGCAGATTGGCCAACGAACTTTTACTCCAGGAGCGCCTAATACAAAATTCTAAATTTTACTAAATTAAATAATTTTTTTCTCAATTGTCATTATTCAAAACTACTTGTATAGATGTCTATGGACAAAAATTACTCATTCTTCAATTTTGTTCGAATTATAATTTGCTAAAATAAACAAAAGTTTTAATTAAAAATATAATTATATGATTTAAATAAAAGTCAAGGTGTTTTATAGTTTATTATATATGTTAAACAGAAAAAATAAAATTATATGATTTATTTTTATTTTAGAAGAACTTTATGTGAGTTAAAAAATTCATTTAATGTTAATAAAATTTAAAAAATCTAAAAAATTATATTATATCCTGAAAGAAATAAAATGATTTTAATTTTTATTTTTATAAAAAGAGCTTAATGGATATCAATGTTGATATTTAATAATATAAATTCGACAATTTGATGATATATTTGTTAATTAAATGATCTATTGCTTATATGAATATGGGACTTTTGTAGGCCAAATTGCTCCTTAACCCATTATAATTGCTCTTTAACATATTATTAAATTGTCCTTCCTCAAGCCTCTAAACTTATCTTCTTCTTCTTTTTTCAACAAGTCCCATATTCATATAATCAATAGGCTTTAATTAACAAATATATCATCAAATTGCCGGATTTATATTATTAAGTATCAATGTTGATATCCATTAAGCTCTTTTTATGAAAATAAAAATTAAACTCATTTCATCTCTTTCAGGATATACTAGATTTTTTTAATTTTATTAATATTAAATGAATTTTTCAACTCACATAAATTTCTTCTAAAATAAAAATAAATCATATAATTTTTTTTGTTTAACATATATAATAAACTATAAAACACCTTGAGTTTTATTTAAATCATATAATTATATTTTAATTAAAACTTTTGTTTATTTTAGCAAATTATAATTTTGACAAAATTGAAAAATGAGTAATTTTTGTCCATAGATATCTATACAAGTAGTTTTGAATAATGACAATTGAGAGAAAAATTATTTAATTTAGTAAAATTTATAATTTTGTGTCTGGGCGCTTATGGAGTAAAAGTTCGTTGGCCAATTTGCACCTTAGATAACGGACGTTAAATTTTTGCTAACGGCGTTGCTAGGCCGGGCGCTCCTTTTTAAAAGTTTGTTGGTATTTTTGATCCACTTAATAGTTAATTGTATGGACGCTTCCCAGCCAATAGTTTATTGGCCAAATTGCACCTTAACCCTAGTTTTTTTTATTCTAATTTATTATAAATAAAATATAGTTTATGAATAATGAATTTAAAATAATAATTAGATAATTCAAAAAATAATTAATATAATTTTTCATAATCCTTAATCAATTAATTATAATTCTATTCTATTTTTATAAAAAAAGCTAATATTCAAATTCAAATTTTACAATTATAAAGATTGTAATAAGTAGGAAATAATATAAATATATGGTTTATGAAAAAAATTATGAAGAATACTAAAATTTGAATTATAATAATAAATTTCTCTAAAAATAGGATAGAATTATAATTAATTATATTAATTTTTTTGAATTATTTAATTATTAATTTAAATTTTTTACATACGTGTCTATAAAAAAAAATAGCCAATTAATTATTGTGCATCCTAGTTTTTGATGCATTATTTTTGGGATTTGATAGTAAATATGATAGTTTTTAAATAAAAATAAATAATACAAATAATAATAAGTTAAAGGCTTTTGAAATTAAACATTACTCGGAAAGTTTTCCCATGAGTTGTTCATATCCAAAGTTTTTCGTGGAGCAATTTTTCTATTAAAGTTTGAAAAAGGAGCAAGGTCACCCTAAGTAACTGTTAAAATAATAGTGTTGACGGTTAACATTTTTAACAGAGGGTAATATTTGCGGTTACCCACGGCTCCTAAATGAAAACCTCCAAAGCAAAATCCTTAACCCATTCAAAAAAAATGGAGTTTCAGTTTCCTCCTCCTCCTTCTCGTTCTCGTTCTCGTTCAAAGTTTCCAAAACAAAATTACACCTGAACTCGTTAAATAAACAGAAAACTTCAGTTTTCTTTTACCCCTCCTTATTTTATTTTCTTTTTTTCCATGGCTAAGAGAGGAGACGACGCCATTTTGCAGGGAACTAATTTTGAATCTAACATAAGTCATGAGCTGTACAGAGACGAGAGGCGGCTTCACGATTCATCAGTCTTCCTCTTTATGGATCTTTGTTGAAGAACAGCGACTAAACCAGAAGAGGAGGGGACATTGTCTCTAGTGTTGGGCTCTCTTCTATGCTATTAAGTCTAGCAAACATATAAGTTAAACTCTTCTGTTACCGCGGGTCTTCTAAAAGATATTAATTACTCCCTCCGACCTAATTATGCTAACACTTTACCAGAATTTAAAGAGATTAAGGAGAGAAGTTAAATTAGTTAATTATAATTATTGTACAAAAATACCCTTGTTTGGTGGATTTTGACTAAGTCCGTACACTGGCACGCTGTGAATAACCAGGAACACTCTCCTCTCCTAGTAAATAATTACCGCATAAAAATCAAGTTACATTATTATTATTACTACTACTACTGCTGCTGCGTTATTGATCACTATTCATTATTATAATTTCAGTTCAAATTAAATACGAGGAATCATTTTTATGTACCTAATACCTATTTATATGGAATTTTTAAAATGTGCGAAGTTTTTTATACGTGCTCTAACATTGAAAATAAATTGTTTTGACTACTTGTTTCAAAGTACTTGTAAAAACATAAAATTTTAATAATTATTTTCATTTTGTATTTTTTTCAACTAAAATATATTCATACTATAAATTAAAAATTAAAACATCACTAAATTAAGACCATCCAGTGAGGGACAACGAGCAGTTCATGGAATTCACTTGCCAAAGTTATATTGGACTAGAGATATTTGAATTTATTGAAATTATAATTATTGTCCAAAAATACTCTTGTTTGTCACCCTAATTATTATTATCTTTAATTATTATTGAGAAAATATCAATAAGGGTATTTTAGAAAGAAATTGACAAAATTTAAAGTTTGCTCTTATAATTAAGACCAAGATTAACTCTACAATGTGTTCTTATAATTAAGATCGGAGGGAGTAACATGTTTTCAAAACGGTTAACATTGCATGACTTAATAGCCATTATTTTTGCATCATTTTGAAAACTTTATATGTAGTGTTACGCTCAAGAAAAGTTCGTGGCATCAGTTGCTCATGGAAAAATACTTTATTATAGATTTGCACTTTAATTGTAATTTGTCAAGTTTGTGTCACATTTTTTAGACCACTTAGACTAACACTTACGAAATACTTTGGGAATGTTCAATACATCGAAAGTGTGTAGTCATATAACATTAGAGAATCATAAGACAATTAATGTACCTTTTCATTTTCTTCTTAAAAAAACTCTCTTCGCGCATCACTCTGTTCCAACTGTGCTTAAGTTTATTGAATAAACAGAAGCGATTAAAATATAAACAACTAGCTTTAGATAAAGAAAAGGAATTATAAATGAGGTCGTGAGTCACGAGTCACAGACTTACTGTTTAAGTGCCGTCGTAAAAAATAAAAATAAAAATGTGTATCACGTGAAGTTCTACTTTTGAGCATATGTCGTAAAGAGGGGGTGGAGCTTTTAAATGTAACAAATCTACCTTCATCCTATGTTCAACAATAGAAACTTTCAACGTAACATACGTGTACATCTTTGAAGCAAGAAGCAATTTATTCAATTTCTAATTCAGATTTGAAGCATTTTATTTGGCAGGACATTCTTTCAAATACCGGCCGGCATCTTTCTCCAATGTCACAATTCGAATAGCACAGCCTATACTTTTGTGGGTCCCCATTCCTTGTTTGGCGCTTATATGCTTATTACGTGCTATTCCCTCTAATTAGAGGGATTGGGCATTATATATATATATATATATATATATATTATTTATATTAAATTATATTACAGATCCCGAAATATTTTTTTACACCCAATATCTTAAATTAATTAATTTTTAGAATACTAGTGTTACATGAAAAATATTTCAAAATATATCATATAATTTCGCCTAAATAAATAAAAATATATAAAAATAACAATAATAAAAAGAAATGTCTAGCCCCTCTAATTAGAGGGATCAGCATGTAACAAGCATATAAGTGCGAAGCATGGAATGCATGGCTTCTCCATTCTCAGGCTTGTTCGTTTTCTCTGTATTGCGATAGTTTATTTTTTTCCTTTTATTAAAAACAATTTCAACACCCCGTTCAGTTTTTCAGTGGAAAAAAGTGATGAGAGGAATATCATGCCTAGTTACAAAAATATAAAAGGGGAAACTAGGGAGAAGGACCAAGAAAAAATAATATTTATAGTAAAGAATCTTTAAAAAAAATATATAATTATTTAGAAGTACCAACAACTTGGAAAAAATAATTTGTTGGTTACTAAATTGCCCTGAGCACAAATATATAAAAAAGGGTTAATGTATAATTTTAGCAACAAAGCTTTTCACTATGAACATCTAGCACAATTAAGTTTTGAATAGTACAAAAGTAGACATAATCATTTAAAATAATCTAATTTTAGCAATTATGTTAACTTAAACATCCGTTATAAAGTAGAAGAGAGAACAAATGGGTCCCACATCAAAAAAGTAACGGGCATTTGAATCAATTTAACAAAATTGTTAAAATTACACAATCTTTAAAAGGTAACATCTACTTTTACACCCTTCAAGATTTAATTGTGCTAAGTGCTAATGTGAAAACCTTCATTGTTAATTGAAAAGAGTCCTTCTTTAGTCTACAAGCCCTCTTGTCGTCACCATCTCCTTCAGCCTCCCCACTATGCAAAGCCCACACGAGTCATAGGCAGACACAGGGGTGGCTCCCCCCCCCCCCCCCCCCAAAAAAAATAAAAAATAAAAAACTACATACAAATCAGCTGCTGCAGTAATGCGGTGGGCTTTCCTCAAAATATCCATTTAATATTATGCGGACCAATAGCCACCTATCAAATACTAAACTAATAAATCATCAGAACAGACACGTGATTTTAGCCACTTTCATATATATTAACATCAACATGATAAGTTAGCAAATCCCTAGATTCCATTCGGCCTTGTTATTATCTTCTTCCTCTTGCAGCCATTTTTTTCCAACGACTTATAACAAATTTTGAGAATCAATAAGGTATTCAAAATCATTTATTTTCGTTAAATTTTCTCCATAAAATTTATTATACATAATTTTATCTTTCTAATTACACTACTTTTATACCGATTAGAAAATATTTTAGAGTTAGAATTTTGGGTAAGTTTTGAGTTTTGTTAAAAGATGGCCATGGGAATATAGATGATGCTTTAATGATTACATACAATGAAAAAAAAAAATGTTTTGAGTTTTAGCATGGATTCAATTATAGATGAGTTTAACAATATGAAAACACGTAGAGTAAGAGTGAAGTAAAGTAATCTTAATATGTGATAGATTTCTCTCAATTTTTGAATATGAGGTTTATATTGTATTTCAAGTACTTTTATTTATAATGTAACATTTTTATTTTCGCCCCTGTGAGTAAAATTCCTTGGTCCACCCTTGGCATGAGTTTCCTTCGGCCGAAAAGTTCCCATATGGTCTTTGAAGGCTATAAAATCATTTGCAATGGCTGAAGTCGAGGCGAGAAAATTTAAGTATGCCAATACTGGTACTGAATCCCTTCTTATGGGAGTTCTTATCGAGGGAACTAGTCCAGATGATTGATGCTGAGAAAGCTAATGAGGTAGAGGCCTTGATATCCAATCCTATATTTACATATGATTGATGTTTTGCTTTGATATTTATTATCAACAAAAGAATTGCTTAGGCTGAATTGTAATCATTGTTACATAATTGATTGTAGAATAGATGAATGCGCTATTCTGCCCCCATTGATTTAAATTGTAGGTCTTGTTGGTTAATGAGTCGCAGCCTGACATTCAAGCGCAACCTCACGAGTAGGAAAAACAAAAAAAATTTGTCTTTCCTTAATTTGCAGCTGAAACTGTAATCAATAACAGTAACTCTTTACGGTTATCATGACTTACAAACACTGAACACATTTTTGAGTTTTAATAAGTGCTCATGAGAATTCATAACTCTTATGGTCCTCGTGAGTTAAAATCCATATTTAAAATAAATACCCATGGGTTCCTATAAAATGTTATCATAAGAACCCATCACAAATAGTACCTTCAATGTTTTCAGACTTTTAATCATGTGATTAAAATTGATGCTCATGAGAACCCATAACTTTTATGGTACTCATGAGTCATCTGAATACAATGGGTATTCCCAAAAATATTGATCATGTGATTCCCGAAACACTTACAGGAGATCCTGAGATATTCCAAGAAAGGATCTACTCATTAAAATACATGAGGGCTTTAGGATTACCTTAGACCACCAAAGACCTCAAAGTGTATGATGCCCTATAACGCTAATCCACACGGTTATCTCCCGATTGCTTTGAGAACTCCTTCTCTTTGATTCCTCTCTTTCCTTAGATCCTTGCTAGGCCATGCAAGGTTGAGGACTCAACGTTCTTGGGCTTTCTTTCTCTTTGGATGGCGCCTTTCTTCCTTTTCTTGGTTGCTTTGGCTGAGAATTCTATTCGGCCACTGCTCTAGGTTTTCAAAGAATGCCGTAAAAAAATATACGACTCACGCGTAGTGTTATATTTTTTTTTTCTTGCGGCCAAAACCTAGATTCTTATTTTTCTAACTGAAAAAATAATAAGATAATTATATCTTATTATTCCAATAGTTAAAATCTTAGATCCACCAAGTTAGCCGCAAAAGATGAGACCATGGTTGTCGTAATCGCGAGTCAACTCGGTTGACTCGGCGAGTTTAAGTTTCCATCTGGGCATCACGCGTCAACTCGGAATAAAACTCGCTTCCCTCCGACACGGCTAAAATCGCAAGCCACTCATTCATACTCGGTAGAAGCGGATGAACTCGATTGAGTGTTGGCGAGTTTGAAATTGAACTTAGATCGACAAAAAGCTGCCCCGTACTTCTTTAAATTAATGGCGCAAAGATAAAGTGGGGGCCACATGAGCCATTTCACAAGATCTATTGCTTACGAACATATATAAAGACATATGTGATGGTATATTTATATAAAGCAGATATTAGATTTTTTTATGCAAAAATAAGACCGTTTCAGCCTTGAAATTGATCTGTACCAAATTTACGTGTTAAGAAATTTTAACAAATATGTAGTCTAAAAATATCAAATTATGTTTTATCAAAATTATACTACTATTGAATATATTTATATTTGAAGCATATAAAATTTTCATGGGCCATGGAGTTGCAATGGTAAAGGTAAAAAAGTTGAAGATTATAGAGATGATGATCTTGTAACATTTTTGGATTTTTATTAAATTTATAATTTTTTCTAGATTTTATTATATTTAGTGACTTCATACATAAATTTTATCAAAATTTTTATAATAAGTATGATAAATAATGAATATTGATAAATTTAATATCAATGATTTAGATTTGAAATATATTTAAACTAATTTATTGACAGCTTTTTGTATTTTAATCATATATTTTTAAGAAATGTTTGTTCATAAAGATAAACTCTTACGAAGTTTACGATCCGAGTTCACGATTCGAAGTTTACCTTACTATCACGAAGTTTAGCTAAACTCGCGAGTTTAACAACCTTGGATGAGACTAATAAAATCTCAAATCTTTTTCCATGGCTTATTCCCTAATTTCTTTCTAGTTCTTCTGAAAATTATGAGATTCAAAATCTTATAATTTACACGGTCAAAAACTTAATTTAGGGTTAAAAGAATTATGGCCCATTAATTGGTATTATTTAATTAATCAATATTATGGATCTCATCCAAATCTTTAATTAATTCTTGAATTAATAATTCAAGATAATGGATCTTATCCAAATCTTTAATTAATTCTTGATTTAATAATCCAAGATAATGGATCTTATCCAAATCTTTAATTAATTCTTGAATTAATAATTCAAGATTATGGATCTTATTCAAATCTTTATTGGAGGTATATTTATATTAGATAATCCTAATTTATCTTTTATAATATAATCTCTTGAATTTAAAATTCAAATTTAAATCTCAAATTTAAAAATTCAAATTTAAAATTCAAAATGGCCTAAGACTGCGTTTGATCTTCTAACATATTTGGGCTTATTAATGGAGAAATTAACTTCCCACTAGATAACCATCCATGGCGCCATTTTAATAGATTGGGCTTAAAGTCCAACTCCAATCCAAATATACTCATTCTTTCGAGAAAGCCCAATAACAACTATTGGCCCAAGATTGCTAATTTTAAGCAATCAAGAATAACCTTCGTATGTGTGACCCATTAGGTCCAATTAATCACTGACATAAATAACCTTGGACTAATCAAACTCCTTTAATGGGCCCAACTTATCTAATGACCACATAAGACACTAGCAATGCTCTGTGGCCCCAAAATTAATTGAGTTGATCAAGTGATCTACCTTTTCTAATTTGGATGTCGTGCCGGCTTCATCCCTCACTACGTCATTCACATTTAGTTGAGAGCAAAGATAGAGTATCATCTCTCTTGGTTGACTAAATATAGCTTTTTTCACTGAACTAGGAATCTTCTTCTATTGACTCTAAGATGGAACATGACTTTTCATGATCACTTACTGTGCATAGATTTTCGAGTCAACTAGAAGTCATCCAAGCCTTACCGGTCTTGTGAACAACTAATCCCTTGTAGGAGACTGTGAGTCCTTTCCGCATGTCCATCTACACTCATGCATTTGAGTCATACCCAAGAGTACACTATTCTCCCCAGTCTCAGGCGGACAAAGTTGTACAATCAAAGTATGACCCTAAGACACAGTGTTCGATGACATCCTCAAGTCTAGGACGATCCACACTACCAAATGTTGAGAGACTTTTATATCCAATGATACTTCCTACAAATCTTTGTGGACTCTCTCGACGGGTTCCGTTTCACGCTATTTGTTCTTCAACAAATCCACCACGACATCGCCTAAAGCATCATCATGCCCGTATTCCATGAGGTCCCTACCTTGCATCTCTATACAAGTAGACGATGTCGTCCTAGTCTTATTGAGATCACCAATGTCCTTTCTTGGTGATACAAGACTAGGAACTAGTTTTAGGCAATAGACATTCGGTGTTCTTGAGTCCTCATGATCATGATCCCTATCATAGATCCTCAAGTAAACACCTGTTCTATTCCTAGGGTTTTTATCTTTAAACGCATATTAGCCTTAACGTAAAGGCGAGACATAAATATGATAAAGATAAAATGTACTCAAATACATAAATCATAAAATACCAAATAGAAAAAGGTGTTCCTCTGTCAAAGCAGATTGTCTCTAGGACACCTATTTACTAACAAACTCCCACTTGGCCTAGAGCCAATCAGGTCTTTGTGTTAAACCCAAAGACTCATAATGACTATCATGTTTTCTCTGAGAAATCCCTTTTGTCAAAGAATCAGTCAAGTTATCATCAATGGGGATGTAGTTCATCTTTACATCTTGTCTTTCAATGATCTCTTGGATGAGGTGATACTTGCGGAGCATGTGCTTGGATCTTTTATGAGACCTAGCTTCCTTGCCTTGAGCTATAGCTCCGGTATTGTCGCAATACAATGGAATTGGATCAACAATGCTGGGAACCACTCCAAGTTCATTTATAAACTTATTGATCCAAACTGCCTCCTTAGCCGCTTCTGAAGCTACTATGTATTCTGCCTTGGTCGCAGAGTCTGCCGTGGTCTCTTGCTTGGAACTCTTCCAACAAATTGCTCCTCCGTTTAAAGTGTAGACAACTCTTGACTGGGATTTACAGTCATCTCTATCACTCTAGAAACTTGCATCAGTGAACCCTTTCACTTTTAGCTCATCACTACCACCATAGACTAGAAACATATCCTTACTCCTTCTTAAGTACTTTAGGATTGTTTTTACAGCTGTCCAGTGACCCTCTCTTGGGTTAGCCTGGTATCTACTCGTTATGCTTAAAGCATAAAAGACATCTGGTCTCGTACAAAGCATGGCATACATGATGGATCCAATTGCTGATGCATATAGAATCCTCTCCATGTGTTCCCTTTTTGTCGGTGTCTTAGGACACATTGCCTTAGAAAGCTGAATGCCATGACTGACGGGAAAAAAACCCATTTTTGACCCATCCATGCTAAACATCTTTAGCATTTTGTCTAGGAATGTGGATGGGATAATCCCAGCAACCTCTTGGATCTATCTCTATAGATCTTTATACCAAGTATATAGGCCGCCTCTCCCATATCCTTCATGATGAAGTTCTCTGATAACCATATCTTTGTAGACTGTAACATGGGAATGTCATTTCCAATGAGCAATATGTCATCCACATAAAGCACAAGGAAAACTACTACACTCCCACTGACCTTCTTGTAAACACAAGGTTCATCTTCATTCTTGATGAAGTTGTTACCTTTAACTACTTCATCAAAATGAAGATTCCAACTCTCGGATGTCTGCTTGAGCCCATAGATTGATTTTTGAAGTTTGCATACCATATGCTTTTGGCCTTTAGACTCAAAACCTTTAGGTTGTATCATGTACACTTCATCCTTCAGGAAACCATTCAAGAAGGAAATTTCGACATCCATCTACCAAACCAAACCTTATAATCATGATATGCGGCTATAACTAGCATAATCATGATAGATTTGATCATGGCAACAGGCAAGAAGGTTTCTTCAAAGTCAACTCCTTGCCTTTGACGATAACACTTCGCAACTAACCTAGCTTTATAAGTTTGTATGTTGCCATCTGCATCAGTCTTCCTTTGGAAGACCCACTTGCACCCAATGGGGACTATTCCCTCAGGTGGTGGTACCAAGGTCCATACCTTGTTCTCATGCATCAAGTCTATCTCAAATTCCATGGCTTGAAGCTATTTTGAGGAGTGAACATCCTCGACTGCCTCAGTGTAGGAAGTAGGTTCGTTATCTTCAACAGTTTGTTGATTCTCAATCACAAAATTGTACCTTTTAGGTCGATGAATAACCCTGGAAGTCCTATGGGGCTGGGTGTTTACAGCCTCTTCTTGAGGCATCGCCTGATCAACAGACTTGGGCTTTGCTATCTATTCCTGTATGTCTTGAATTTCTTCAAGTTCTACCTTACTCCCACTATCAACTTGAGAGAGTAGATCCTCCTCAAGAAAGGTAGCATTCTTGGATACAAACACTTTGTAGTCCTCAAAATAGTAAAAGTGGTATCCCTTAGTTCCCTTGGGATATCCTACAAAATAGCAAAAAGTGCTCCTAGCTTCTAACTTATCCAGTGCTAGGTTCTTGACATAAGCTGGAAGCCTCATACCTTAAGGTAATTCAAGTTGGGCTTTCGACCCTTCCATATCTCATACGGAGTAGTCTGAACAGATTTCGACGGAACCCTGTTAAGAAGGTTTAGTGCCGTATCTAAGGCAAATCCCCCAAACAATTTTGGGAGCTTCGTACCACTCATCATGTACCATACCATGTCAAGCAAGGTTCGGTTCCTCCTTTCAGACACACCATTTTGATGAGGTGTGTATGGAGCCTTCAATTGTGAGAGAATCCCATTCTCTCTTAGATAATCTTGAAACTCTTGACTCAGATATTCGCCACCTCGATCAAATCGAAGTGTCTTAATCATCTTGCCAAGTTTTTTCTCTACTTCATTCCTAAATTTTTTGAACTTTTCAAAAGCTTCAGATTTGTGTCTCATAAGATACACATACTCCGAATCTTGACTTATCATCAGTGAAGGTGATGAAGTAAGAGTATCCTCCTCTAGCATGAGTAGACATGGGCCCAAAAACAACTGAATGAATGAGTTCTAACAACTCATTAGCTCTATGACTCACAAGCTTCTCAAGTTTGGTCTTCGTCATCTTTCCAGCCAAACAAGATTCGCAAGCTCCATAGGATTCGAAATCCATGGAGTCTAGATAACCATCTTGATGGAGTCTAGTTAATCTTGCCTCATTTATGTGTCCCAATCTACAATGGCAAAGGTAGGATCGATTATCTAATCTTGATTTCTTAACATGAATGTTAAGAAGTTCACTATTCAATTCTAAATCTAAAACATATAATCCATTAAATCGAGATGCACAGGCATAAACAATGTCATTCATAATGATAGAAAATTTGCCATGCTTTATTATAAAATCAAAATCAAATTGTTCTTAATGGGAAATGGAAATAATGTTTCGGCAAATAGAAGGTGCATAGAGGCAATTTTTCAAACATAAAGAAAGGCCCGTAGGCAACTTGAGGTCTACATCTTCTATGGCTAATATAGCAACTCTTGCTCCATTCCCGACACGGAGATTCACCTCGTTTTTCTTCAACTTTCTAGGATTCTTTAGTACCTGCAACGAATTGTAGATGTGAGAACCACAACCGGTATCCAATACCCATGAAGTGGAATCAATATTTGAAAAATTAACTTCTATAGTGAACATACCAGAGACAGAAACATCAACATGCTTCTTTTCCTTGACGCTCGCAAGGTACGATAGCAATTCCTCTTCCAATGTCCTTCCTTCTGGCAATGGAAGCATACAGCACTGTCTTTAGATTTCCCCTTTTGTTTGGCCTTGCCCTTTTTCTTCTTGGGTTTAGACTTGGGCTTGAATTTGTTTGTCGCCACAGACTTGCCCTTGCCCTTAGCCTTGGAAGGCCCACCAATTAGAAGAGCTTGGGTTCTATTTTTCTTGACAGAACTAGGAATCTTCTTCTATTGACTCTAAGATGGAACATGACTTTTCATGATCACTTACTGTTCATAGATTTTCGAGTCAACTAGAAGTCATCCAATCCCTACCGGTCCTGTGAATGACTAATCCCTTGTAGGAGACTGTGAGTCCTTTCGGCATGTCCATCTACACTCATGCATTCGAGTCATACCAACAAGATTACTTTGTTCTCCCCATTCTCGCGAGATAGAGTTGTACAATCAAAGTATGACCTAAGACACGTGCTCGATGACATCCTCAAGTCTAGGACGATCCACACTACCAAATGTTGAGAGACTTTTATATCCAATGATACTTCCTACAAATCTTTGTGGACTCTCTCGGTGGGTCTGTTCGATGCTATTTGTTCTTCAACAAATCCACCCACGACATCAGCTAAAGCATCATCATGCCTGTATCCCATGAGGTCCCTACCTTGCATCTCTATACAAGTAGATGATGTCATACTAGTCTTATTGAGATCACCAATGCCCTTTCTTGGTGATTCAAGACTAGAAACTAGTTTTAAGCAATAGACATTCGGTGTTCTTGAGTCCTCATGATCATGATCCCTATCATAGATCCTCAAATGAACACCTGTTCTATTCCTAGGGTTTTTATCTTTAAACGCATATTAACTTTAACGTAAAGGCAAGACATAAATATGATAAAGATAAAATGTACTCAAATACATAAATCATAAAATACCAAATAGAAAAAGGTGTTCCTCTGTCAAAGCAGATTGTCTCTAGGACACCTATTTACTAACAGGTCTCACTACTACAAATTCACCGATACGTCATTGTAATCGAACATAAATCACGGTTATGAATTGTCATATATGGAGGCACTATATATGCTCGGCATAGATCAATAAGGGTTCTGAACTTTATTTAGTATCTAGTATAATGTTCTAATATAACACCCATCATGTATTGAGGCTTGGTGAGACCATAATGTGAGTGATGTAGGTCATAGTAAAAAAGGGCTCACATAAACAACCGTTATCTAATCATTAATACCGACATAATACATAACGGTTTCACTTAAACAACTGTTATTTATTCAGTAACTTACATAATGGTTTTTATGTAAGAACTGTGTCTTTTAGTAATAAATAACGATCTCATGTAGACAACAGTTATTTATTTAGTAACATAAATAATTGTTTGTAAGTTAGAACTGTTAACTTTTATAATACATAACAGTTTTTATATAATAACCGTGATGTATGGATGTTAGACTCTTCAACTGAGAGTTTCTGTTTATAATAGAAAATAGAATAGTACCTCTCACAACAAGTTGCCATACAATTTGGGATAGATCAAGACATTCTAGGCTTTGTGGGAGGAATCAATGGCAACTATTGACCTATACCTATGATAATATAACTACTGACCTATAATTGTGTCTCTCCATCATAGTAATTAAGTCAGAAAAACAATGATTGAGTAAAAGAAGAAGAAGAAGAAGTGAATATCCCTATAAGAAAAGGCGTAAGGGGTATGCAAACCCTTGAGCAACTTAAAAGTAAGTGTGATTGCTCCAAGAGGACAAGGTAGCTTTGTTTTCAGTCGTCAATGCTAGCTCTCCACTTCAATAGAGCCTTTGCTTTGTTATCTCCAGCAGCTAACAGATGCAATAAAGAAGGCAACACACAAGAATAATGCTACCAGCTGGAATCTCTCACTACTACAAAAATTTGATATTACTACCCTCAAATACGTCCTAAATAAGAAAAAGGTAGTAAAAACTGAGGCCAATGGCAATCTTGTAATTATATACAAGGAAAATAAGCCTTCAACGTCCTGAATTATTGTTTAGGACTTCTAAAATTAATTTTTGACGTTCTAAATTACTTTCGGACGCCTTAATTCCTTCCCTTCATGAGAAATATGAGAATTTTTTGTTTAGCGCCATGGTACTTACTTTTTCAAGCATGTCAAAAATCATTTTTGGTGACGATAATGTTTCAAGACGCCTAAAATCTGCCAAAAAATTGGCGCGAGGAAAATATGGGAGAATTTTTTTTTGTTTGCGCGCCATGTTATGTTTAATATAATTAATATAATGGAAAAAATGGCCAAATAGGCGACTTGATTTATATTCATGTCGCCTATTTTCAGGTTTTTTTAATATTAGGAAAAATACATGGTTTTTTTTAAATATAATGAAAAAAGGCCAAAATAGGCGATTCGATTGCCGTTCGGGTCGCCTCATACAAAAAAAAAATAGCGACTGAAGAAGAATCAGTCGCATAGTTTCAAAAATAGGCGACTGAAGAAGAATCAGGTCGCATAGTTTCAAAAATAGGCGACCTGAAAAATAATCAGATCGCATATTTTTAAAAATAAGCGTTTGATATGCTTTCGGGTCGCTTATATTTGATTTTGGGTGACCAAGCCTATTCGGTCGCCTCAAATCTCGAAACCAAACCCTTATTTTGTCAACCGCGATCGTCCAACCTTTTTATTTTCGAAGTTCCCTTGCTTCCCTCGTTGCCGTCAAAAACCCTCTTCATATCCACGCTATTTCCCTCATCTTCCTCATCGCCCGGTGAACCCTATCGACTCGTCGCGACAGGTCCATCGTCTCCTCCGTCTTCTCTCTTCTCGGCGTCCGTCGCTATCGACTCGTGCTTTCTCCATCCTCTCGGACTCGGTCTCTGTCTCTCGCGTAGTTCTGGGCGCCACGGCACACGCGGCCTCGTCTTCCTCCATCCGTGCTTTCTAGTCTCGCCATTGTCTTCACTTCGTGGTCGCGTCTCGGCGTCTGGATTCTGGCTGTTCTGATTTGCTTCTTTGGTAGGTGGCAGTAATAGAATAAATTTTTTCCATCAAGGTCTTAAATTATTGCTGTCAAATCAACCTGAAGTGATTTTTCAATAAAACCATTATTGGTTGTTCAGGGAGAAGGCATGTTTGTTGCTGGGTAGATGCTTACTTCCTTTGGGAAACCGAGAAACTATTATCAAGTTGGATTACTAACTTTGCCCGAAGATCTGTATAGACTAGTGACTACTTTTCCATAATCAAGTATTTATAGGTTGATTTTTTGCATGTCAACTCGTATAACTTCGAAAACTAGCTTCCTTATGATTCTGTGTTGCCATATTTGAGGGAACCTTTGTTCTAGGTTGTTTTTATTGTCATCCTTTATGTGAAGTGTTCTGCGTAGGAAATTCTTCCATTTATATTTCGAGATAAAGATATGACATTTTCTAGTTGGTTTGTATGAAGGTATTGTGGATAGCTATTAATTGACTTTTATATGCATGTGATGAACAATGCGGCTAGATTATGCAAAGCAAGAGACAAAGACACCCAACAAGTTAAAAAGCACCCTGATACTTCCTGCTATAAGACATGAACTCTAATAGCTAAGTAAGAATGCTTTAATCCTGGAAAGTTATTTGAGAATTTTGAGTGTTTAGTGAACTGTGATGACAAAATGAAGTTCATGGTGGTAGTAGTAGAGAAAAGAATCTAACACATGTCAATACATCAATTTTGGCATAGAAATTTGATTGAACTTTTGAATTGTGCAAACTAAAATCAAATTGGAGAGTATAGATGTTATTCTAAGACCCATAGATGTGAGTAGCATATTGCATACAACATAAAACAATGTGTGTAATATAAAATTTCCAATTTTAAACTATATTTACGATAAGGCTCATTCGATAGCATAAATATTCATGTATCAACTCATTGTAGAAGATTTTTTTTTTTTTTATATATATAGATAAGATTATCGATTAGTGAGCGTTTGGTGTAATCTATTGAAACACATTCTTTTCAATTGCACTAAAAGTGAGAGATGCAAAATTTAATATATTCATGTTATCATTACATAGAGACAACCACTTCTTTTCCTTATCCTCATTTCTTTTTAAAATCAAGGGTACCAAATCCTAATACTCTTTAACTTATCTAGGTGGCTAAGGGATGTGAAAGGTCAAGGAGTTACTCCTGGTGAAGATGTCTACATTATATTGCGGTTAGATGGTCGTGTTCGACGATCGTGGAAAGTAAGTTCCATGTTGGAGTGAATTTGTTTTTCTTTTCTTCCCTTGGATATAGGATTTTTACTTGCTAGCAAGTTAGTGGATGGTAACCAAAATTATATTATTCAAAATCCCTACGAGGCTTTATTGTGTGTTAATTTGTGGCTTGATTTATGAAAAATTTGGGTTATAATTATAAAGGAGACCCACGGGGCATATATATTTTGTTGGGCATGGCATTTGGTTGATTGGGAATTTTGATTGTTGAGGGGATATGGAAGTAGAATTATTTAATTATATGCATGTGGTTTATTAATCTTCTACTTCTTCAGCAATAAGGGAATTGAATCATAAAGAAATGGTCATTCCAGGTATTGACCGATCACCGATTAATGAATAATGGAATGAAGGCTCATTCTTGCAAATAATAATGAGCACCAAAAGACTAAAATGCCATCAAACAAAATACATGTTACACACATACAATAAACTTGTCATTTGATCATAGAGACGCTTAATTTGAATTTCCTATTGAACAAGGGTAACTTTTTATTTGCTTTTCTTATTTCTATACAAATTTAATGATGTAACCACATCTCATTGATTCTAATGAAATGGTTGTAAGTGACTTATCTATATGAAGCGGGGGTGGTGTAAGCCGCATCTTTACTCATACCATTTTTTAATGTAAGTTTGAAAGTTTTAATTTATTCACCAGTTAAGATTTCCTATTACCGCTTGCAAATAAGTTTTGTGCTTGGTTCTTAATAGAACAACCATATGTTGATATGCAAATATAGACGAGAAGAGATTAAAAGAGAGTCATATTTATCTATTTGACTACCTGTTGAGAAATCTTGGAATATGAGGTTAGATCACTTGTTTAATTCTGGAAATAGATCACTGTCATATGAGGTTTGATTTTGCCATTATACCTCGCATTTGATTTTCCAATAACCAAGACTTGAGAATTTTGTTGAATCATACCATCATAATTGATTTACTGAAAGTTTTATGTGTGCTTCTTGCTTGGGAGGTGTTTGATTTGCTTGTGTGGTACTATGATTATTACTAGGTGGCTCTCATTCACTTTAGCATTAGAGTTGAGCTAAATTCGTATCTTTGAAACCTTGAAATTCTGTTAAGCTTTGTGTGCAAAAGTCATTCGTATATATATATTTGCCTCTTGTCGCATATCAGTGTTATTGCCAATTGAAGGGAATGTTGATACTATCTAATTGCTGCATTAAATTGTGAAAACTATTGTGAAATTTTGGAGATTAATTGCCTCCAAATGTGAGAAAAATTTGTTGTCATAGTGGTGCTTTGTTTGTTGTTTTGGTCTAGTTTTAGTAACCTAAATCTAGGTCATACCTTCTTTCTTTTTTTTGTTGAATTTGCTGAAAGTTTCGGGATCGCTACACTTTAATTCATTATCGGTGACTTTCCGAACTTCTCTTCTTAGGCTCTGGTTGAAGTTTTCTCTTTGGAGTTGTTGATATTCTTGCATCCTCATGGTTATGTTGGAAGCTAAGTTGTGAATTTGATTGATTTTGTTGAACTGATCTTTGAATACGTAACATCTATATTGTCATTCTCTTGTATGATCTTGTATGTGTAGCCAATATTCTTTTGTTGAAGTCACTTTTACAATTTTCTTATTGAACCTTCTTTGTATTCATTGTTATTTCACCTTCTTTTGATGGAATGCACATACATATAATTCATACAAATCATAATATATTTCACATTCATTGTTATATATTGTCATTCACCGCATATGCACTTAATTATTTTGTGAAGTATTTGCAAACAAATTGGCCAAACAAAAAGCGACAAGCATATCTTTTTTTAAAAAAAATAATAATTTAAGGCGACTTGAAAATCAATTGGGGCATCTTTGGATCATAAGAGGCGACGATTTTTAATCAGTCGCCTATTTCTAAAGATGAGGTGACCTAATTTTTAATCAGGTCGCCTAAAATGATAAAAACGAACCCATAAGAAGCGACCTGAAAATTCAGGTCGCCCATATGAGGCGATTGAATGCTTTTCAGTCGCCTCATATGTGACGACGACCTCAACACAAATTTGGTCGCCACATATGAGGCGACCTGAATAGTGTTCAGGTCGCCTCATAATAGGCGACCTGATTTGTGTCCAGGTCGCCTCATATGAGGCGACCTGATTTGTGTTCAGGTCGCCTATTAAGAGGCGACCAAACAATTTCAGTCGCTAAATATACCCAAATACGACTACGCTCTCCCCGACGTCCGTAGAATAAGGACGTTAATTGGGTCTTTTTTAGGTCGTCTTTTAGGTATTTTGTAGTAGTGTCTTTCGGACATGTTCTATTGGTAAATTTTTGAATCGAATTATATATCCAAATGGTTGGTATCGAGGCTTGGGATGTTCAAGTTGATGATGCAGACCATCTTAGAGTATGGCTGGGCTTTGCAGGCAGTAATTTCTCGAAAGATAGAATAATATTTTGCTATGGACTTGCAAACATAATTGCCCTCAAGAAAGATTAACTAGGCAACGTTGCTTCAATGAAATTGGCATTTTTTTTTTTTCCTTTCTTTTTTAGAATTCACCATCCATGGAATATTTTTTTTTTTAACCAAAGCCATTTAATATTGTTATGTAGATAAAATTTGAATAATTTTCAATTCTCTCTAAATTTTCAGATGATAAAAATATATTTAAAAATTAAAATAATATGCTAATTTTATCAAATTATTTTTTTATATAGAAAGGTAGGCACAATTGCCTAATGAATAATAATAATTTTTATTTGGATCAGCGCCTGGCCATGATGGTGGGATCTTTTCTTTTTTTTTAACTACATGAGTAACATGATCGATCATTTTGCAATCAAAATTAATGCCAAAGAAATCCATGCAATAGAAACTTTTTTAAAAACTAATTAGGCCGTTTCATATAGTCTTAATGAGAGATCTACGTATTTCAAATGTGTTTTTAATGTCATTCTTCTAAAAAGGATTGTAACAACCTGTCGCCACAAAATTTTGTGCTTCCCATAGAACTTTGCTCATGTGCATGCTTTCGACTGGGACGTAAGTAGTGGCATCACGTTTATATTCCTTTAACTTTTAGTCACCTTTTACTCTCTCTTTTTCTTTTTTTGTAATTTAAAAATTTAAAACTCTATCTCCTAACAGAAGAGGGGACCCCCACGGGTACAAAAAAGGCTTTTAAGACCGGACGAAAGAGGTATCGTAAGACTGGATCCGCGACCAGTCTTGTTCCAGGCGGTCTAAAAAGTTTGTAACTTTTAAGACCAGATGCAAACCGGTCTTAAAGAAATTATTTTAGACCGGACATTAAAAACATTAGGTCTTAAAAGTCGTACTAAATAGACCTGATATATTTTTTGTTCAATCCTAAAACTCAACTTTTAAGACCGGACAAACAAATAGACCAGTCTTAACATATCGACATTTTAAGATTGGACAAAAACCAATCCGGTCTAAAAAATACCGACTTCTAATACTAGACGACTAATTATACCGGTCTTGAAGGACCGACTTTTAAGTCCGGATTATAAATACATCCGGTCTTAAAAATTGAACTTTTTAGACTGGACGGATAAATACACCGGTCTTAAAAGACCAACTTTTAAGACCGGCTAATATGTACTCGACTTTTAAGACCGAACAAATAAATACATCCGGTCTTAAAATTTGAACTTTTGAGACCGGCATATTTATTTCCGGTCTAAATTTTCCTGAATTTTTTCCCTATTTTGTTCTTCCTGATCATATATATACACACATCCACCACCCAATCCAGCAGCTAAAAGTTGATACTTTAAGCTACAAGCTATGAACAATTCATTATGAATAAATTGAATTGAGAAAAGAATACAAATATTATTCACTATGAATTACGTGGCCTCTTAATGATTATACTATGACAGTACAACACCTAAATGAATATATATAATAAGATAACTTACAAATAAAATGATTTACAAATACAGCACATAAATCAACATACATGCCCAATATATATTCACCATGCCTTCATTTGATTCCCACCCAACAACGTAACATCCTCTTTTATAACATGCCCCCTTTCACAAATCCCGCCACAAAAATAAAACAAGAACAAAAGCTTCATCGGTGACATTGTTTAAGAACATAGAAGGAATATAGTTAAAACCTTAAAGTTTTCAAAGAATTCTACATATGAATATTACCTTATGAATTGTCTCTTTTATAAAGGGGTATCCTCTCATATCTCTTCCTAAAGATCATTTCTTATGCCGAGTTCATTATCCACTTCATCTTCTTCGTTCATGTCCAGTAGACCCCTTGAAAAAGGAGTACTCTTAGGAAGACCATAATTTGAATGAATTTCCTCATCAATATTAATGACCCTTTTTCCTTGGAAAGCTACATACCACATTTTATTTTCCTAATCGGTGATATAGAACACTTGTTTCGCCTGGTCTGCCATAATAAAAGGTTCATTCCAAAAATTCTACTATTGATATCGACTAATGTAAATCCTAACCGATCAATCTGAACACCATTATTGACATTAACCCACTTGCATTTGAAAATGGGAAATTTAATTTTAACATAGTCCACCTCCTAAATCTATTCAATAACCCCATAATAAGGCATGACTGCCAATTGAGGCCTCTTGTCTTTCAAACTAAAGAAGTGCATAGATTCAGCCTCTAATATAACAACATTGTTCTGGACGGTGCTCCTATCATCTAGGAACTTCACGTAAAATGTATAACCATTGATCACATACAAATTCCAATTTATGACATCAACCTCAAGACCACATGCTAACCATTTGATTGTATCAGAAACACATTCATCCCCCTCGATCTTTTGTTTGAACTAGTTTTCAAACATTCTGTTATGCTCCCTAATTAACCTTTGTTCAGTCATTCGATATTTTCTTTCCTTACAGCTTCTTTATGTGCACCTATGCTGGCTTGAACTTCATCAACATTATTCAAGATGTATAAGTGGACATGTGACAATTTATCAGGATCCACACTCTTTACTAAAGCCCCTCGTCTACCCCCTTAGCATGCGGACGTTTAGTAAGCCCAATATGTCTCACTTTGGCCAAATAATTTTGACATAATTTCATGGCTTCTTCAGAAACATATTTCTGAACAATTGATGCTTCTGGCCGGTATGCATTCTTCATAAACCCTTTCAGGAATTTCATAGAACTTTCAATTGGGTACATCCATCTTAAATGGATAGAGCCCACAACTTTATCTCCCTCACTAGATGAATAATTAGATGAACCATGATGTCAAAAAATGTAGGAAAAAAAAGCTTCTCAAGCTGGAACAAGATAAGATATCCTTTATTTTCCAATTCATCCAACTTTTCAATATCGAAAACTTTACTACAAACCGCATTGAAGAAGAAACAAAGTCAATCTAGTCAAAATGTGTTGAAGATCATATACAGTGATGCCTCGAAAAGCTAATGGGAGTTGCTGTTGCATTAAGACATGACAGTCATGAGACTTTTGGCCAACTAATTTCAAGTTCTTCTGTTAGTTCTCTAAGGGTTTTGATGATCTCCAATGATTGTAAACAAAGCATGAGGTTTTTGCTCTCAATTGATATAAAACTCACTATAAGAGCAAACCTCGAGGTTTGCACTGAAACCTCGAGGTTTGGCCTTACAGATGAGTCCTCAAGGTTCCGTGTTTTAACTTGAAATATCCGGGTTTCACAAAATTATGTGAAACCATGAGGTTTGGCAAGAAACCTCGAGGTTTTGCCCTTCCAGAGAAAACTCAGTTTATCGCCAGTTTTCAAAACCTCCAGGTTTGAGGTCAAATAGTGTTTCTCAAAATTATGAGAACCTCGAGGTTTCTAACAAACCTCGAGGTTTGTCTAGGCAGAGAGGTTCTGCATTTTTCCAAGTTTTCAAAACCTCCAGGTTTCTCTCAAACCTCCAGGTTTCTGATTTGGCGCAAAACTGAGAATTTTGAAATTTAAGGGAAACCTCGAGGTTTATGGCATCCAGAGAGCAAACACTTTTCACCGACTTTGAAAACCTCCAGTTTCAAGAAACCTCCGGGTTTGCTCTTGGCGCCATTTTGTAATGTTTCACTTTCAAAGTGAAACCTCGAGGTTCGAGAAAACCTCGAGGTTTTGACACTCGAGACAATGACGCTTTCGCTACTTTGAAAACCTCTAGTTTTTGAAGAAACCTCCAGGTTTGGCGTTTTTGGACTTAAACCTCTTTCACTTGCTACAATCCAAAACCTCGAGGTTTGAAAAACAAACCTCCAGGTTTCTCAGCGTCTTCAGAAATTCAAATCGACGATTTTGCTATACCTTCTTGTTTGATCTTAATACTTCCTATGATTATTCTCTAATGTTCCTAGACATGTTTAACCACTTTATTGCTGAGTTTCAGACAGATTAGAGAATGTACATTGAAGGTTTAAAGCAAAAGGCAAAAGTGATGTTAGCACATTAAATGCAAACCCAGAAAGTTGCATGCTTTTGGGTAATCCATCTGCACACGCTTACAAAGAATTAAAGAATGATTTCTACATCCAAATTAAGTTTGCTATTCTAACGGACAAATTCACGAGAGAATCAACTTTGAACTTCGCCACCGCATTAAGTGCAGTTTAGAGAGAGAAGAAGACCTAAGCTGAATTAGAACCTTGTCTAATGAAGGCAACGGTTATAATCAAGATTACAACGGTCAATTAATGCCATGGTTATTAAAACCGGACCGGACCGGCCGGTTCAAACCGGAAACCGACGAACCGGCCGTGAAGCCGGTCCGGAACAACATAGAAACCGGGGTCAGCTCTTTTTAAAAAAAATCGATTGAAGCTTCTACATGAAAAAATAGAAAAAAGAGAGATGAACATAGAGAGAGACGGACAGAGCCGGCAGCCAAGAAAGGTGCTGATCGACGGCGGACAACTGGTGAGACTATAGAACAGACGGGGAGAGAAGACGGAGCAAGACCACCGGAGAAGAAATGGCTTCTGAACGCTTCGCGAGAGACAGAGGGCAGATAAGGAGGGAGAGAGAGAGGGGAAATAAATAGAAAGAGGGATGGAGAGGCTGAAATTTCAAATTCATTCAAAGAAGGACAATCACGTGATGATGCTTGTGGAAGAAGTGATTGGACAATTCACTGGCCCTACCTTTTCTTTTATTCGATGGATGCTATGTCATCTGACATCTTTTTAGCCATAGGTAATAGGTTATAATTATTAAAAGAAATTATTTTTGTTATAATTTTATATTCATAACCCTAAAATCTTTACTTTCTCACCGGTTTGGCCCCGGTTTAACTCCGGTTTGACTCCGGTCTGACCCACTAACCCTTGACCCAGTATCCCGACCGGTTCAGTGACCAGTCCGGTTTTAATAACCTTGATTAATGCACTCTTAGTATAAATGAGTTGCATTCAAGTCTTCTCAACTAACACATCTGCTGAAAACGCATAGCATCCAAAGTTCATCAACTATCTTTCAGTTTTCACTAATATTGTGTCCTTTGACATTATAAGCTTCAGTGTTTATCATTATCCACTCTTAGAGAGAGTTTCTATTTGTAAAACATTTATTGTAAAGAATCACAAGTCTGGGGACTTGGTGATTGGGTACATTGATTACAACTTGTAACGGGGAGTGAGTTCTAGTGAGAGAACTACTCTTGAGTGCAGAGTGTGTAATCAATTGTGATAGTGAAAAACCCAAAGAGTCTAAGGACTGGACGTAGATCAAATGGTTGGACTGAACCAGTATAAATCCTTGTGTCTAGCTCTTCTTCTCTACACTCTGTTCATCCCTGTTTTGCTATTACAAAATAGAACAGTTTTTAAAATATCCAATTTACCCCCCTCTTGGGTATTTTGCTCTATTTTCACCTTCATCAATACAAGCCTCTTAAAATTTGAAGAATACCCCGAGGGAACTTTTGTGCCATGTAAACACTCACAAAAACTTCGTTTCTCATCTTTAGACAAAGTATGAGAAGCTGGGGGACAATAAGTTTTCTTACCATATGGCCTTGGATGTAAGTCTTCGCATATTGATGGTCGACAGTGGGAAAAATGGAGGACAGCGACGGCTGAATTGAATAGGAAGAAACTCGCTGGCAAGAAACAGAGCTTCACCAGAAATCACAGAGTCTTGCCAGAGGAGACACACACAACGCTGGAAATACAGAACCTCATTGGGAATGAGGAAGAAGGTTGTAGACCGAAGATCTGGTTCTGGTTCCACTGCATCTCTGTCTTCTTGTTGCTCGGCGGAAGTGCAAGTGGAAACATGGCAGTGATGGTGATCGACGATGGATGGAGAGGAAGGCCGATGGTGAGAATGGTGGACACACTTAGAAGAAGAAGGCAAAGGTGCTAGTCTCTGTTTTCTGGTATGTCACCTGTGCTCTTTCTCTCAGCTCACGGTGAAGGTGGGCGACGGAGGTCGTTGGCAGCAATGGTGAGGAAGATGAGAGCCACCGACGACAAAGGAAGAGGAAGGATGAGGTCAAAGGTCCCAACTCTCATGTCCCTCGTGGCGCACTGTATATATTCTCCCCCGCTCTTGTTATCGCATCTCACAGGTCTCCTGTATCTGACCTAGCCCCTGGCCAAAACACAAGTTTAGACCAAGGACTAAAGTGAAACGATTTGAAAGTTTTTCAGAAGGGACTAACATGTGAAATTTCAAAATATTTTTGGGTTTGAACTATGATTTCCAAACCATATGGGTCATTTTCTATAATTTTTCTCCGCCCTTTTCCCATTGATTTCCAATTTTCAGAAATTGTTGGGGTCTTTCTTGTAATTTTCCCCATTCCTCAAAACATTAATTATGGCCTTCAAAAATCTTCATTTTCTTCTTAAACACCTACAATACAAGATTAAACACAATGTAGCATCAAAAGTCCAAGAATCATTTACATGAATAATTAATAAATTATGACCATTTTGCCCCTAATTTCACTTAATTCAATACAAATGTCCCTAACTCAAATTAGTGCTTAATCATGCAATAATCTCCAAGAAAATACATTAAAAATCCCAATTTAATTAGGAAAAATCATATTAAAAAAATATGGTTTGATCATAAATACAGGTCAATTAATTTCCATGTTAAGAAAAATAGTTAAAACAATTAAACTCAATAAACATATAATCATATAGAAGGCTTGTTATCTAAATATTTGTATTATATATTTAAAATAATATGAACCCAAATTTCAGAATTTTGCATTTTATTAGTACATATATAACAGCAGCTTGAAAGCTAAATAGATTAAATCCGTGACCTCCACTACTAATGAATGCTTGGTGTCACTTAGACACAAAGTCATTGAAATGGATGTGTTAGTATGTTGTGAACGTTTTATCTTATAAGTTTTTCTATTTATATCTTTTTTTTTTAAAAAAAAAAAAAAAGGGATGTTACTTTACCTTTAAGAGATATTTACTCTCAAGGTACTTGAGGTATGGAAGACAACTCCCAACTAGATATAATTTTTCATATGAGAGTTGAGAATGGAATTTCTTATTACTTCCTTAAAATTTTAGCTAATTACCAACGGAGAGAGAGGTTGGATCTAAAATAAGAGGCTAATCCCTCACAATGTGATGTATTAAAGTTTGAATGGCCTATTGGTATCAAGCATCGCCATTTAGTGCGTGTTAGCCGTCTAGCTTAACCACAAGTGCACGGATCTTCATAAGTAGTATAATAATATCATTCCCACGAGGACTAATTAAGACAAAAACAAGTTAATTATGTCAATTCATTTCTCAATTAGGTTGAGTAAGAATATTTTAAGATTTAATTTGTTTAAGGAAAAGTATAATTGAAAATTTTAAAGTTACAACTTTTCTTCAAGATATGAGGAGCCTAGGATTATCATCCCCTTGTATTGTAATAGTACTTAATAAGATTTCCTTTTTGTATTTGCTTCTTAAAGTCAATTATGCTAACCCAAGACACTATTATACCTGTAAGTGCCCTCTCAAGTCTCCAAATAGGTGTTTAATTCAATTAATCTATTAATAAATTAATTAAACCCAATCTCTAAATCAAGTCCCTTTTTTGGCTATGTGAGACGAATAAGTGCATCTCCACCTTATCAAATAAATTATCCATTCATCTCTCAAATTTTAAGTTCTCTCACATGATTAAACTTAAGTTCTATACTCAACATAGCCCTCTCAAGCATCAATCAAGTAAACTAATCAATCTTATTGATGGCCAATCAACAAGAAGCATTAAGTATAGAGAAAAATCAATATAAAAAGAACTTTGATCACAAATAAAAGAAGGGAAATAAAATACTGAATCCATACAAGGTTCAAATAATCCTAGGGCAAAAATGTTTAGCTACTCATGTTCAGAATCAAACCAAAACCAAAGATAATAATTGGATTCATAACAAAAGCTAGGTGAAGGAGAAAAGAAAATCAATGAAAAATATAAGATTAAAGCTGCAAATCTTTCTGAATCTTCAAGTTCCAACTCTCTAATCGTTCAACCTTCTCTCTCTAGCCCTCATCTCTGATACTCTCCTTTGCTCTCCGTATTTGAACGCGAAGACAAAGAACCCCTAGGTTAGGTTCTTAAATCCTCATTCCAAAAAGTTCAATATCCCTCTGACCAAATAAAATCAAACAAAAAGATAGAAAGATAAAAATAGATGATAATGATAATGATAATAATAATAAACCGAACTATCTTTTCATTTTCTTATCTTAAATTATTATTTTGATTATTAATATTTTTATTTGTATCCTTAATATTAAAATCATTATTTTTATCCTAAACTGTAATATTTATAATGAAATCCCCTTAATCATGCACCCAATTGATATGTTATTAAAATCTCACTCAAATCCTTTTAATTAACATAGATGACCCCCAAATATATTAAAATATATCTTAAATTTATCTAAAAGTAGGGAGTCATCAGTAGTGCCTTATACAGGATTGCCACCAATATATAGGTAGATACTGGCGCATGTAATAAAACATTTAGCTAATAAACTCTTATTGTGCATCAGCATCACATTTGTAATTTCTATTACTTCTTTAAACATATTTGTTTCATTCATAATTGTTATTTGTCATGCTTATGGTTATTTCTACATGCTTTAGATAACTTACCCTAGCATTTACCAATATTTAGACAATGTTTAATATGGTGCTATATGTAAAAGAAATAAGAAAGTGTGTGTATTGTTATGCAACATAAGATAATAATAAGAAAATGCACATTTTTATTTTCTTTTTTTCTAAAAACTCTCTTTACGCATCATCTTGTTCCAGTTGTGCTTAACTTAATTTGTTGAATAAAGAGAGAAGCAATTAAAATAAACAACTAGCTCTTTTAATAAAGAAGGAAATTATATCTATAAGTGCCACCCCTAAAAAAAAACCTCAGTCTAAATATTATATTATATTATATTATCTGGAGTATCCCATAAATTTATTGTGAAATTGCAAGTTCTCCAGTAGTTTGCGAGTTGAAAGTTATGTCATCAATATCAATTTGTTGAAAAATTCGTAGACCTTGACCGTAACAAAAATGATCATTTTACCCAAAAAAAAAATCATTTTTACCACATTTTCAAATGTCTTGTCCTCTAAATATGTTTACATTTTAATTCTCTAATACTATGATCTTTTTACATTTAAAAATCGGAATCAAAACCGTCAGGAAGAATATTTTGCTGAAGGTTGAAGGAAATATGGATATTAAAAATATTTGCCTTAATACGTATTCTTTCACTTTTGATAAGAAGGAGGAAGCTACTTTAAACTTAAAAGATGGAGGGTATATTGTAACCCTAAAATTAAAGTTTTTTTTTTTTTTTTTTTTATATAAAAATGTTAGGAAAGGGGTTGGGCTCACCCTTATTCGACTGCATCTATACACTTTAAGCTGGTGATTTGGGTGGGTCAGGCTTATTCAGGACAATCTGAATTAGCCCAAACTTGTAAAATAGCCCAAATAGCAAAACCAGAACTAAGAAGTCAGGCTTTTTGAGCCTGTGCAAAAGCCTAACTTGTTAGGGGAAAAAATTCTATTAAAATATGGAAAAGACAAATCGGAGATTTTAATATCACAAATTCTAAGTCGGATCTGTGGAGGAATCTGAGATGAGCAAATATTTTCAAAAGGCCTTTTTTCCCCCAAGTTATATGGCAAATAAAGGGAAAAAAAAAAAAGAAAAGACACACGTAGTCAATATGGATACTCATATTGTTAATTGTGATATTAAGTAATCATTTCCTATAATGAGTCGTTAATTGTGATATTAAGTAGTCATTTCCTATAGTGAGTCGTTAATAACTCATTATAGGGTTGACTTCAAGAAATTCTAAAAGGTTTTTTTGCTGACATTTTGGACACTCAAGTAGTTAATATGAATATTCAAGTTGTCAATTACAAATTTTAAATAATCATTCCTTATGCTGTGTTATCTGGGTGGCTTCAATAATTTCAAAAAGGTTGTTGATATTCGGGGCACCCAAGTAGCCAATATGAATACTTAAGTTATATATCAATTGTGATTATAAAGTAGTCATTCACAATACATAAGTCATGAATGGTGTTTTTGTAGGATTTTGTAATCTTATATTCCTCTCACATGTCTAAATTGAGATATTATGATATTAGAATCCGTGATTTGATTTTTCAATATTTTAAATCAATTTTTTATGGGATTTTTCTTTTATAAATATTATACATAGTACTGTTCGCTCACATCTTTCATTAAATTGTTCATGGGCTTATGAGTATATATGATCCAATCTATGGAATTGGGCTTAGGTCCAAAATTAATGGGCCTATTAAAGGTTTGATAAAAGTTTTTAAGCCTGCTTGATGCTTGTCAAAAACATAACAAAAACAAGCTCATTTTATTCCCTGGGCCTGGCCAGCCAGCTCAAAAATAAGAATCAACTAGCCTCAACCTGCCAAAGTGAGTTGGCATAGATGGTAAGGGATTTGGTCAAGTCCCAAAGGGATGTGTGTTCAATCCCTGCTGCCGTCGCTGAGACTCCTTTGGTAGGCGATCTCGTAAGTCCCCATTAAGTGCTCAAAGAGTCCGGGGCCGTGCCCTGATCTTAGTGGGGGATTGATGCCGAACCCCTCCAAAACTTTCTTATATCAAAAAAAAAACTAGCCTCAACTTACCTCTCGTCCTTGGGCTCAGCTAGCAAAGGGGTCAGACACTTTCACCAAAGGGAGGAGGTTCGATCCTGGAGTTGGTCAATGTGCTGGAAGAGGCATCCTAACTCCTAGGTGTGTACGTTAACACCTGAGGGTAATAGATGGCTCGCCCTACCTAACATCGGTAGCACCCAGAGAAAGAGAGATTTCGCCCGCCCTTAGATTCAGAAAGGAACCTAACCCCTTTCCTAAAATTTATATATATATATTTAAAAAAAAAAAAAAAAAAAAAAAAAAAAAAAAAAAAAAAAAAAAGCTAGCCTCAACCTATCGTACTATTGTTTGAAGATGTAGATCTTTTTCCAAGATAAGAAAATCAATTGGGAAAACAGAATAAATAATCACTTCAAAAAGAAATAAATAAGTAGTAAAGTAACAGTACTCAGTTATTATATTTTTCTATATAATATATTGATGTTCATCATCATTACTCTCTCCCATCCCTTTTATAAACAATTTTTTTATTATGCAAAAATAATTTGCGTTTAAGCTTAGTAAAAAAACTTTAAATGTATAAAAAATGTCATGATTCTTTTAAATATGCCCCTATTTATGAAAAGAGTATAGGAGAGAGAAAGAGTAATAAATAATTAAATGAAAGAGAATTAGTGGTGAGTGCGGGATAATTAATATAAAGTTGTGTATTTAGTAGGGGTAGAAAAGGAAAAAAAAAATTAAATTTTGAGATAGAAGAAAAAGTGGCTTATATGTTAAAGACCATCCTTAAGAGAGAGAAAGTTGCTTATAAAAAGGATTAGAGTGAGTAACTTTTATATAATGGCTCAAAGTTCAAATTTGAATTCCACTTAAAGAGAGTAATATTTAAAAAAAAAAAAGGGAAAAAAACTAATGAAATGGTTGTCTTTCTATAAATTATTGTCTGCCCATCTTTAATGAACATTTTAAATTTTAAACTTAAAAAATCAATTTGAGTAATATTTTTTTTATAAATAAATAGTATAAATAATACAATAAATTATGGAAGCTATAAGAAAGCATTTGGATAAGAAGAGGTTATTCTGTCATTTTGTTATATTGTAATTGAATGTTTAAGATACTGAAAACTGGACCAATCATTATAGAGGGCTCTAAGGAATTGTTCAATAGTCAGTAAGTTAGACCAGTGAAAAATATATATATTATAATTTAATTAAAATGTGTAAAAAAATATTCATATATTACTATAAAAAAATATTTAATCTTATTTGACATAAGAAAACTTTTGAATTGATGGATGTGCCCTATTACAGTGTGTTTGCACGTGAAATTCCAACGCACAAAAGATTGATAAACTCTCTTCCTCTTTGTCTTCCACGAGCAGCACGCGTTAGATAAGCTCTTATTAAAGCATCTCCGGCGAATAGATCAGCTCTTTTTAAAGCATCTCCGGCGACGGTCTAGTGAGTGGGAGGGAGATCTTGCTACCATGGAACGGTGAGAGCTGAGAAAGAAGCAACAGTGAACAACAGTGATGGACTACAGAAAACGATGATTAGGGTAAGGAGACGACCACATGCAAAAGTGGAGACATAGTAGGAAAAAAAAAAACTCTTGTGAGTGCGATGGACCAAGTTTCGTTTTTCCCCCAAAAAAACAAAACAAAACGGCAAAACCAAGTCTTTTAAGCATGTGGTAAGTCTCTTAAGAGTAAGATTGTGGATGGTTTAAATTATGGGGGAATTACAATGAAAACCCAATTTAAGGACTTTATTCCATTTCACTATTAGCTTTTTGACTCCACATCAACTGCTCTTCTAGTATTAATTAGTTCTTCTAATTCCCTCCAATTAGCTCTTCTTCAGGCTTATTCGGGTTTGAGACATTGAAGCATGAGTGGGACATATATTTGTAAGGCCTTCCAAACGTTTTAATATCTTCTCTTCTTTTTCATTCCCAAGTGTCCATAGACTTCTAGTTTCCACCTCCCAACCTCATTTGTGAACACTTGTACATTATCCTTCCAGCAGCGTTCCTTTCGCATGTACGCTGCATTAGGTTATTAAAGTCATTATGAAGTAGCCAAGGTGCAAAGAACCTAAAAGGCTTTTGGTGCCAGATGTTGTCTATGTTGATACTCTGTTAGGTCTCGTTTAGTACGGAGAAGATTTGGGGAGGAAAAGGAAAGGAATGGAAGATTTTGAGGATAAGAGAAGATGGCCGTTTGAGGGAAGATGAGTTGTTTAGTAGGAAGAAAATGAAGAGGTGACTTTTAGAAAGAATTAGGAAATATCTATTTTACCCTTAAAAGTAATTAATTCAAATATTTTTTTCCCATAATATGAATTATATACGAATTTGCTTACATTAAATTCGAATTTATACATCAAATTATAATTTTACAACAAAACATTTATTTCGGGGAAAAACAAATTTATGGGTTAAATTCGAATTTTATGACGAAGCATTTGTTTCACACAAAAAAAAAAAAAAAAAGTTCGAATCTAGCTAATATTTCTTATTATCAATTTTGAATTTTTCTAAAATATTTTATTATCAAGTTCGAATTTATCACATAAATTGAATTTAATCCTATTTTCTTGCCTTTAGAAAATAAATATTTTATGCGGGTAAATATATCCGAAAGTGTCCCGATTCACAAGGGAACTTAAGCTTCCACCTTTAAAACAAGATAGGTGGGCCCGGGAATTTGAATTCCAAGAAAGATTGGACACAAAAGTGTACCAAACAGAGAAACTTATTCATCTTTCCTTTCCTCCTCACATTGGCCCTTAGTTTCAGGTGGCTAGGACGATGGTCCGACCTGAAGAACGAAAGATTTATGACAACGGTATTAAGGAATTTATTCCTGAATCTGTTATTTTCCACTACTGATCTGTCAATATATACGACACTAGCGGATTGGAGTTACCTCTACGCCAGGTAAAAGGAGGTCTCGTGCAACACTCCAACATCATCCATCCATTTACGTAGTTCTCGATCCATCCATCCATGTAAATTTGATTTTTTTTTTTTTTTTTAAGAAAAAGAGAGATTTTGAATCTTGAAAATTAAAAATTTTGAAGTTAGAATTTATTATTTTCCTTATTGCATAAATATTTTGAAATCATAATTAATTATATAATATTTTCCTTGATAAATTAATTAGATAATATCAATAAATGATAGTTTCGAGAAACACGAATTAAAAACGTAGTCACTAAACTTTAGGTTATATGTGCCACATGAAACTAATTTGACATATATGGTTCATATCTTATAAAACGCAAAGACAAAAGGAAGAGACATTTGTTCCCCATACTTGAGAGAATGAGTGTTTTGTTCTCAACGAATGTAATAATATACTACATTTGGTTTTTAATATAAGAATTAATTGATTTTTTTTTTTTTTTAGAAATTAAGGAAGCCAAATATATTACTTGATAGTAATATATGTTTTGTATAATTAAATATATATCATGTAAGAAAATTAGTTTTGAGGAAAATAATAAATATAAATATTTTGAGGTAATTTATTTAACTTTCTTAATCTCTCCAGAAAAAAAAAAATCAATTAGCTCTTATATTAGGATTTGGAGAGAGTGCGTAGTTAATAAAGTAATACTCCCTTTAGTCCTTAATAAATGACATATTTAAAATTTGATTTTAGCTTTATATATAAAATCTATTTATAATAGTTGCCAATTTTTTTCCTAATTTATACTGTTGATTAAGGTATTTTAAAAAATGCATGTCATCATATGAACTAATTTAACTAATTTTCTTAATTTAATTAAATTTTACAAATATAGTTTATATAAAATATAGAAGGGAGTAATATTAACAGAAGTGTTATGAATTAGGTTGTTCATGATGAGATACATGGGATTGTATTGATTGGTGATTTTACACTTACACGAGATCAACTTCTTTAATTTACTTTCCATAAGTGGATTTTGTATTGTGCGTGTGTGTTGTTTGTTTGTGAAAACGCTTGTTAGTTATTTATAATATTGTTGATTCTTGATGACGTATATACTCATGATGAATATCGCATCATCGTGTATCAAGCTCTTCAAGACTATGCTCCCATATTAATAAAGTATCTATAAATTATTCTCCCATCATCTTGGAGAAATGCGTGCTATTCCTCTTTTTAATTAATATAATATTTCGATTATATTTTGCATCACGTTCAAAAATGTTGTAGTTTGCAAAATAAAAACAAATCTTAACTATTTATTTAATTACTCACTCCTATCTTTTTTAAAAAATATATATATAAAAATTTTAGGAAAAGTTGACGGACTCACCCACGATCCAAAAGTAAGACCAAGTCTCCCTTCCACCTAAGTGATACCAATGTTGAGCAAGGCGAGTCATTTATTACCATCAGCATTTACCTAACTAGGTACCCAGGAGCTAGGATATCTCCCTCAACGCCCTGACCAACTCCATGATCAACATATAAGAGGCTAGTAAATATCCAAAGCCCACCCCACAAAAAACATATATATGGTTTGAGTTGTGCCTAGAAACATTGTCTTTAAGAGCTACTTTTTAACTACTAGAAAATCAATATGCGTCACTTCTCAGATTAAATGAACTCTTATTACAAAAAACAAAGTGACAGAACATCACAAATATAACATTTTGAAACTCAGGAGAAAAGAGAAGAGAAGAGCTCAAGAGTAGAGTTTGGTGCTCTTTGTCCCCGTTACCCACGGACTAAGCGCCATAAATTGTCTTTCATAGATAGCGAATAAGTGACCATTGAGTAATCATAGTGGTGATTGAAGATAACTCAAAAATAATTACATATGGTAATTTCTAAGAGTTTGTAATCATGTTGGTTTCTGGATATTCAATGTGGTTAATTAATGAAGAAATGAAACTGGCTAATTAGAACACATAAAAGCTTCAAATGTTAGTTTCAAGACTCCCCTTCTTAGCATTGTACTATCTCAATCAACATCTTAGTATGCACTAAGGCTTTCCAACCTTAAATAATATGAGACTTCTATTGACAAACTAGCAAATTAAAATTCCAACAATATAGGGGTTTACTTTGATCCTTAATATAAGACTTGACTCTATTTTATCTCATACAATTACATTTTCCCCCAAAACTCTCAATATCGATGGCTCAAATTAAGGATTTTTTTTTTTAAACCAATGGACTAGTTTCTAATGGACATAATTAAAATGAGTACTTTAAGCAACTAACTTAACTAATTTTTTTAATATCAGTGAATTAATTATCTAACACCTATATGAAGGGCCAAAGGAAGCATCAAATATCCATCTTATCTGCAAAAAATCCATTTGATTAATTATCAATTGTATTAGACAATGAACAAAGCAATTAGACAGTTAGAGATAAGTAGATATGAAAATGCACTTTTTTAGTTAAGTTTTCCAATCACACTTTTTTATTATTAATTGTTAAAATAGATATTTGCGATTACAAATTCACTTATGGACACTTATAAATTTCTGTATATGCTCTAACAATAATATAAATCAGGATTTGTAAATTTTTAAATGGACCTTTGTTATTTGTTAAAATTAGAATTTGCAAATTTTCATGTGATCACATTTTATTTTATTATTGTTAGTTGTTAAAATGGTTATATATATATATATATATATATATACATATACATGTAAACTCACCCATAAAGTTAACATGATATAGGCAACTTGAATTAAGCTATTTCCCTTTATAATTTTATAAATCTGTGACCAAGTGTCATTTTTCTCAGTTGCCTGATCCTTCAAAGCCATTCTAACTTGAAATTTAGAGAATTCAACGGTCAAGATCTATTCATCTTTACAGATACAATCGAGTCGGCTCCTCACCGTAGTTTACATTCCTACCACCACGCGTGGACTTGGTCAAAGAGTCACGTCTACCACGTGGACCGAATTCGCCGTTTGCCTTCAGCCATAATGGACACGACAATCCTCACTCACGTGGCCTGTTTCGGACCCGGATTCTCTCCTTTTCTCTCTCCCTCAGAATCTCTCAGAATCGTATTTGGACCGTCCAAATCGTGATCCAACGGTTCAGACTAAAAAAAAAAAATTTTTTACTTTTTGTCTTTTTCGAAAAAGACAAAACTTCAATTTTTTTTTTTTTATCCTGACCGTTGGATCACGATTTGGACGGTCCAGATGCGATTCTGAGGGAGAGTGAAGAGGAGAAAATCTGCTCCCCTGTTTAATCCTAGCTCACGTCTTTAATATTCCCCGGACCCAGTTGACTTTTATCAAGAAAGTTAAATAAATTATGCAATTCTAATATTTTCTGTCTTATCATTCAATTATAATTGTAATACAAACTAGAATAAGAGATAGTATAAATTAATTTGAAGAAAAAAATGATAACTATAAATATTGTAAAGTGATTTATTTAATTTCATTAATATCTTTAAAATAATTAATTGAATTTTATATTTAGAATCACAAGTGGTGTAAGATCTAGTTAACTTTTTTTAAATATTAAAAAGCTAAATAAATTACTTTAAAATATTTATATTTATATTTTTTAATACTAATTAATTAATTTTTCTTACTTATGAGCTGATATATAATCAAATGATACAAAAAATATATTATGATTAATTTATTTATTTAACTTCTTTAATCTCTCTAAAAGTTAAGATCAAGTGAGTTTTATATTGAGGACCAATACAAATAGTTAACCATTAATAATTAATGCAATGTTCTCTTCCAATATTTTTTAAAACGGAACACTGCGGGCCTCACAATTAACAAATGTAAATCATGAAAATTAAAAATTTTATTGATTGAGATAGTAAACAGTTTCATTTATATAAGAAGGAGAATATAAATTTGTATCCCAACAAATTAAAATACTTGTTGAAAGAAGTTTAATTTTAATGATCTAGCCCGATTAGTCTAAAGTTCAAAGTAATTTAGGGATATTATGATTTTTTATAAATAATAATAATAATAATTTTTTTAAAAAAAAAAGATTAGTCTAAACTCTAAAGTCTAAAGCAATTTAGAAACCCCTAAGTCTAATTTCACCGAAAATGATATTTTGTTTAACTGAATATGTACATATGGCAATTTAACGTTCATAATATAAAACTGATAGCACTATAATTATAATCAGATGCATGCAATAAAGAAGAAAGATGGTCATAATAAAAATAGGAAGATACACAAAGTATCATAAAATTTAAAAAGAACAATAATAAATTAAGGATTAATATAATTGTTGATTCTTATAGTTTACCTTTATTTTAGTTTTGTTCTCTGAAATTTGAAATTAATATTTTTAAGGGAAAATATCAATGAGGTCCTAAAAAAAAAAAAATATCAAAAAAGTTTGGAATTAATAGTTTGACTTTTTTGATATGGGATATGAGGTTGAGACTTTTTTTATAGTTTTTCTTTTCTTTGGGACCTTACAGATATTAAAAATGACTTGGAGTTGGGGTTAGCGGTTTTAAGTTTGTTTATGTGGCCCTAACACCATTAATCTTTCTTACAGGGAGTGGTGAGGTGGATGTTGAGCTGGAATGATATTATTTTAAAAAAAATTGTTATGTAATAAAAATAAAATAAGAAAAACCCATCGGAAATTGAACTAGCCAAACTCCGGCCAGCCTCCCTATCTTGCATTGCCTTCTTCAGTTTCTACGCCGACTCCGGTAGCTCCACGTACGTTCTAACTGGTACTAGCTTAAACTTGGACGAATAGAGAGCAAAAGGAGAAGCAATAATACCCTCGTTTCCCTTTATTCCCCTTTAGCTCTTTGACCTACGGGCTCTCTCTATCAAACTTCGAAATCCATTATATAATATACCATCTCACACATGACTTTGTCTCATACCCCAATTTTCCCAACATCACACTTCAATTCGGCTGTAATTTTCGTTTCAATGTTTGCCTTTGTAATTTTAGCTTATCTTTGCAATCACGTTGATGAGAAGTTGGTGGTTTTACTCCTTTGGTTCTGGTAGGGTTTGATTTTTCACTCGACGGTTGGGAATAAGCAGAGGCTGTGTTCAAGATCATGGGTCTGGTGGGTGTTTCGAAAGGGATGTGAAGGCATTGCTGGAAATCTTAGTTTGGAGCGTTATTGCTGTTGAAAATAGGGAAAATCCTTTTCAAGGCCCATATTACCAAAAGAATACCGAAAAGGCCCTAACATTCTGAAAATACCCAAAAAGACCCTAAGATTCTGAAAAAATTCCTAAAAAGGCCCAAGGTGAGTTGTTAATGGGGTTGATCAAGTTGTTAAGCGGGGGTGATTTAGTTGTTAGATGTGATTTAGTTGTTAAAAATAAAAAATTTTAACAACTAAATCATCCCCATCTAACAACTAAATCAAATTTCTCCCGCTAACAACTTGACGCCCCCATTAACAACTTTCAGAATTTCCGAAAGGCCTTTTCCGAATTGTAATAATCCCGGGGCCTTTTTGGGTATTTTCATAATGTTAGGGCCTTTTTCGGTATTCTTTTGATAATATGGGCCTTGAAAAGGATTTTCCCTTGAAAATATCAGTTTATACTTTTTTTCCAGCTCAAAATCCACCTCAGCAGTCCATGCAAGCAAAATTAACAATGTTAGGGCCACATAAGCAAACTTAACACCGTAATTCCAACTCCAATAATCAGTTGTCAATAAAAAAATTTATTCAATTAAGTTTCTTGACCTATCGTAAATCGTCATGGCAAGGAATACTTTTGGTCAAACAAGATATTTGACGGCCAAAGTTTATTTTTGTTGATGGTATAGGCCAGGTTCTTATGTTTTCGAATATCTGAGGAGTTATTGTAATTTGTACCCCTTAATAGTTTATGATACTCAATACTCTTAAGATAATAGTTCAAAGATAGACATGCGCATTAATATTAAAATAAATAAAATAATAAAAATGATTTTATAATTTAATTTATGCAGTATAATTTAGATAAAAATGAAAAAAATGTTATTTATCTTGTGAAATTACAAGTTCTAAAAAGGTTATCTCAATTTACAAAATTTGAAATTAATACTGGTATAATATTGCTTTTTATTTCAAAGAAGAAGAAGAAGAAGAAGGAAACACTAACCACCATTGCCATGCATGCCAATGACCCAACCGCTAAAGCTTCGGTGTTGGCTGCCGGCAGGCCCATGGAGCTCCGGTAGTGGCGGTTGTGATTTTTTGGGTCAAAGTTCACGTGATGGTGGGATTTGATTCCTCCACCTCGTGAATCCCAAAAGATTTGGTAAGTAATATAATACACACATAGTAAAAAGGTCAAGGTTAATTGAGGTGATTTATTGTACTACCAATGTGGTTGACAAAACTTTCAATATGGTTCACCATTAGGCAACACCATTCACAACAACACCTTTATAATTTGAAGAGTTCAAGAAAAATCAAGAGGGTTATGTTTGAGGTGATTTAAGTCACTTCTAAAAGAAGTTCATATTTTGGGAAATTACGCCTAGGTCTCAAGAAAGACATTATTATTGGACTGTCTTTTGAATGAAATAGGGGCTAGAGGAGGAAGATAATGGAAAGAGCTGGAGGAAGAGAAGAAAATGAGGGTGACATTGGACATGGAGATCAAGGGGAAGAAGAAGTATGGACTTGAGCATGAGATGGGACCTACTAATCTAAGAAAGCTTGAGGATTGAGAGCACCGGCGGGGTTCAAAAGAGAGGGAAAAAAGAAAGTGACGACTATATGTCAGAAGAGGGGAAAGAGCAAGAGAGAAAGGAAGGGTGAGTTGGAGGTAAAATGATGAAGTGGTATAAATGAAATGCCAAGTAAATAAATTATTTAGCTATAACGGTCAAAGTTAGTATATTAAATGATAAGGTTAAAATCGCTCTATTTTTTAACTTTTGGGATAATATTACCCTTTTCAAAATTTTCGGGGCAATATTACCGCTTCAAAACGTTTAGACACCTACTACCCATTAGTGAAAACTTCTTAGACATTTTTGTCCCTTAGCCCCATATTTTATACTCATACTTTCTTATTATTTATTATTCATTATTCATTTTCTTTTTTATACTCTTTTTATAAATATAAGTATATTTAAAAGAAACATAACATTTTCGATACATTTATCATTTTTAATTAATTCTACTCTCGAGTTCATTTTATATAATAAGGATAAAAGTTGTTTATAAGGTAGATTGAAGGGAATATTTAATAATTTAACTCCGATATGTCAAAGGATGATTTAGTACGAGAATTTAATTTTTTTAACTTTGGGTTTCGCTGTCATTCTCACATGTCAGCCTTATTAAATTTAATTTTTTTTTTTAAAAAAGTAAATAGATCTTGTGGCTGCCACGTGGCGAGACAAGTATGGGGATATAGATAACGCTCGCCATGTGCTTGGAGAATTAGATTTCATTGGAGCATTTAAGATTGGAAGCACCAAAAACTCGGAGACGCAGTTTTCACAGACAGACCCCATTTAATTTAATTTTCCTTCTTCGACTTACCACCTGTTGTACAGTGCGGTTAATCCCATGTTTTTCTCGCTTCTTCTTACAAACCCCAATCTATATCCCCTTCGCCTTGAATTTTTCGTCCCCGCCTATCTCTCTCTCTCTCTCCCCATGTCGCTTTCCATCTTCCCGTTAAAAGCTCCCATCTTCTCCGTTTTCAGACATTTCCTTGAAGGTTCCTTCATTTACAGTCGCTGAGAGCTCTGAAAGCGAGCCCTTCGCTTTCGAACTAATTTAAACTTCCGCTTCTGGTTCCTGGAGTATCAGAATTCGCTTCAGTTCAGGTGGGGTTTTTACAATTCAAGTATATCGAATTTTTCGGTGGTAATCTAATTAGGTATAGTATTCCGAAATTTGGGGATTTCTTTTTGACTTTGGAATTCGTGCCTTTTTTTTCCCATGCGTCTGTGAATGCGTTTTTGTCTACTAGTTTTTTAAGCTGGTTGTCTCAGAATTTGCCCCATTTGCCTTTTCTTTCTCAGTTGGGTTCTGTGTCTGGTGGGAATTTTCCCCCCTCTAAATTATTCTTGTACTTCTTTCCTTTTTGCTTTCCGCGGGCAAGTGTGTGTAATGTGCTTGTACTTTTCAACTTTAAATTTTGAGATGAAATGCCTTTTTGTGCTTCTTCAAGATAAAACTTTCCGTGCTTTACTTATTCACCAATTCAGATTGATAAAATAACTTGTGGTTCCATTTCATTGGGTTTTGCTCCATACTCTGCTGGTAAAGCTACAGGATCCAGAGGCTTTCTTTATTTTATTTCTCGTTTTACTTAAAAAATTGTTTTATGCTTGTTTGATTATTGAGCTAGCCTGACTATGCAGATTATTTTATTCTGCTCATAAAGTTTGCTGATGAAGAGTCAAACTCTGGCATTTAACAGGGTCTCTGATTGTGTTCTGTACAAAATTTGAAACTAAATTCTCTTCTCTCTTGTTCCACAGATTGCCGGTTTGCTTAGCCATGAATTTTCCTGGTTGGAATTTTGAAAATGATGCTTGTGTCACCAATCAAAAGAAGCCCATGGGGTGTGTGTCATCTATAACTATAAAAGCAGAATATTGTTGTTCTCTCAATACTCTTTGCTTTAGTCATAATTCCCTCTGGAAAATTCTACAGGCCGGACCAAGAGCTTGTGGAGCTGATATGGCAAAATGGACAGGTAGTTATGCACAGCCAAACACAAAGAAAGCCAGCTGCAGATTCTCTCGACACGAGACAGTTCCAGAAAAATGACCAATCGACAATCAGGGCTAATGAGTCGTATGGGAACTCAAGTCATTTGATTCAAGAAGATGATGCAGTCTCATGGATTCAATACCCACTTGAGGATCCATTGGAACAACAACTATGTTCAAACATTTTATCTGAACTGCCATCCTCTGGACTTGAGCCTGACAAGCCAATAAGGCAACTCGAGGAGGGAAAGTATGTCAAATTCGGCCCCTACAGTGCCTGCCATGTGACTGCAAGTCCACAAACACCAAATATAAAAGCCTCTTCTCACGAATTATCAGGAAATCCTATGCCTGCTCCAAGAGTTCATTTTCCTGATTCAACCCAGAAAAATATTAATTTTGGTGGATCACAAAATGTCATCAATTTTTCTCAGTTTTCAGAACCCTCCAAAGTAGCCTCGACATCTTCTAATGCACAGACTGAAGATAAAGGTACTGGTAATCTGTTGCGAAACAAGGGCAAAGAGTGCTCGGTCATGACCGTTGGGTCAAGTCACTGTGGCAGCAACCAAGTCCCTCCAGATCCTGACATAAGCAGGGCATCAAGCAATGGGGTTTGGACCACTGCTTTATATTCTGAGCCTGAACCCCAGAGGGATGGTGTCCAGAAATCAATTCCTCAGAGTGAAAAAGGGACGCCAGAGGTGCTTGAACCAACTTTGAGTTCATCATCAGATGACTCGGGTAGTCTTGCAAAAACTTGCTCCTGGTCTGCAAGAAGCCATGGCCAAAAAAGGAAAAGGATCGATGCAGAAGAGTTGGAGGAACAAAGTGAGGTAAAGCCCTTCTTCTCCCGATTTATCTTTATGATTAAATTCTTTTCTTTTGCTTTGTATATGACCTATTTCTCTATGTATAATACAGGCCGCAGAACCCAAATCGGCTGTTGAAAACAAGGCAGCTCAGGGGACAAGGCCTTCTCGAAGGAACCGTGCAGCTGAAGTGCATAATCTCTCAGAAAGAGTGAGAGCTTGATCCTTTATCAGGAAGCTGGATTTGATGATTTTAACTCTAACCATTACAGTGTTCCTAATGCAGAGACGAAGAGATCGGATCAATGAGAAGATGAGGACATTGCAACAACTCATACCACATAGTAACAAGGTTGGTTTTGATGCGCCTATTGATTTGTTAATCTCTTCTTAACAGATTTTATTGAAGATGTGTCCTTTCATTGATTTAAAAAAAAAGACGTAAAACATGTCTGGAAAGGGGCAGGGGAGAAGAGAGAATTTAAAATCCAGATGGAGAAATATCCTGTTGAGTTAATTATTAAAGGATTCATAATGCTGCTCCCCACATCTTTCTAAAAAAAAAAAAAAAGTGGTCAAAATTAGGGAAAAAGTAACAATATAAACCAGTTTGCCTTGTTTAAAATGATTCTCTTTTCCATGTCACCAATCATAGAGGCACGCTAATTGAACAAGGGCTTATTTGCAGACAGATAAAGCATCAATGTTGGATGAGGCAATTGAGTACTTGAAATCACTTCAATTACAACTTCAGGTACGAATTGCACTCAAGAACTTGCCAGTGGCAATTATCTTTACATTTGTAATTTGGTGACGAATGATCATTTCACTCTCATTTCTAGGTAATGTGGATGGGAGCTGGAATGGCACCAATGATGTTCCCAGGAATTCAACACTACATGTCCCAAATGGGTATGGGAATGGCTTCGCCTTCTTTTCCTCCTATTCCCAATCCAGTGCAACTACCAAGAACTTCACTTGATCATTCCATGTCGATGGCTCAGACACCAAACCAGGGTTTGATGCATCAAGCTCCTCTTATGGGTCCCTTTACTTATCAAAATCAGATGCAAAACCAAGCTTTCTCTGAGCAATATGCACGTTATATGGGCTATCAATTCATGCAAAGTGCCTCCTCTCAGGTTTTGGTTTCTTCCAAATTAACCTCTAACAATTTTTTGTAAAAGGAATAAACTTTTTTTTTTTTTCATGGTGTTCCTGTTAAAATTTCGATCTTGTTCCTGTTCAATAAATTTCCTTTTTTCCATCTGCCTTGGCCATGCAGCCAATGAATGGATTTAATTTTGGATCTCAAGTACAACATAGTCAAACAATGATTCCACCCATCTGTAGCAGTGGACCCTTGAATGGAGCAGCAAATAATGATGATAATTTAAGGGGCAAGATGGGTAAGCCACTTATATACTTCTCAATTCCTGATCACATCAATTATATGGAGAATTTTTGCCTGTTGCTTTTAAGTAAACATTTACAAGTCTTGGGGTAGACAGCACATGAAAATTGTTCTCTGGCAACTGCTGATGCTTTAAATTGGACTCAGATATCTTCCTCCATCAAGTCCTTGTCCTTTGATTCTTCAAACGTATCTTTATTGATAGCATTCTAATTCTAAACCGCAAAATTGGCACAATGCATAGTGAGTCAGTGACTCAGGCAAATTGTTTCTTGCTGATCCTTTGCCCTCAATTAACATGGCTTCAACATTGACTGGCTGCTAGATTTTTCACTAGTTTTCTCACTTCCAGATTTATATTATTAGCCAGATATAGGTTGTCATTATGAAGTGCACAGCTTCAATACCTAGCTTATTAACTTCTGTTGAGTGTCTAACTTTAGCACTACTTGAACACATTATTCCTCAATAAAATTTTCTACTCCAATCTTAATTTTTATCTTTGTTGGGCTCACATGTGCCTTAAGTATTGTCACTCCATAGCTTTCACTTGACAGTTTTGTGGTGTTCATTGTTCACAGGTTAACTAGTTTACAAGCATGCTTACCGAAATCTACAGTGTAATTAATATTCTGAGCAGGAAGACACAGGCCATCTCATGATTTTCAGTATGTTCGCCTACTCAAGTACTTGAACACACTTCTCCACAGGGCTGACAAGTCACTTTGCTTGTCCATCAGTGACTGTACGTATTTCTCCAAAGCAAAGTGGGGTGGAAATGGAAAAAAAGGGAATTATGTTGAATCCAGAAAATCCATAGCCACCATGCCATGCATATAATGAGATGAATGAAGATTCTAGTTTTGGTTAAATGGCTACCCCCAAAAAGATTACTGCTTTCCTCCTAAAGTCTTCCAACAATAAGATGGATGTATTTTTGCAAGTGAAAGGTGAATTGAAGAAGGCCGGGGTCTACTTGGCTTTGGAGACCATTGTTGTGAGCCACTCATCGTTGCCTTTGAAAAGTTATGATGAAAGCTTTAGCAGACCACCTTTTAATGTAGATAACTAGATTAATTAGGCCACCTTTCCATATATACATACAACACTATACCACTGGTTTTCACCAAAAGCTTAATGTTATATGAAGATGAGTTTGAAAAGACTGGTACTGCATGCTTTGTCCCTGTATTCTTATCAGCTCTAGAATCAACTACGTCACCACACTACTTTGTCGTCAGATTGCAATCATTTCATCATGTTGTTTCTTAACGTTACTATATACATGTGTGTAGGCGCGCGCGTATATATCTCATCTTGAAAGTAGCATGAAAATTGAATCTATCCCACACCACTTTCTGTGATGTTTTATCTTTATTTAGTCAAGCTGCAATTGAATGTGTGGTACTGGTCGCTCCGTGTGACTGTCATTTCATGGGACCACAGGATTAATAGAGGCGTTTCTCATCCCTGGCCTTATTGCAATTGTGGTCCCTTCAGAATGTTTATCTTCTCACAATTTTAATATCATTGGTTTAATTCAATGGTGGTTTGAAGGATATGTTCATTACAGAGAACATTGTGTACTGTTTGTAAATTTGAGGAAGAAAGGTGATATCCTCTTTTTTGCTATAGTTGACAAAGCTCCGGATTGAACTTCTCAAGATTTTGTAATTTGGCTTTGTATTTATATTTGGAGAAGTAAGAGTTATTACTATTCAAGATGATGTGCAAAAATACCTATTAGCTTTTTCAATAAGTGATGCTTGCACCGTAATTAAACCTCGGATAAAAAAATACATATGAACTTTTAAAAATAGAGAAAAAAATATTATCTCTGTTAACCCCATAAAATGTTTGTTACTTTTTCAAAGATATATTTTTGTAAGGGAGCAAAAATACCTATAATCTTTTCAAAAAAACTGTTGTCACCATAATCGAATTTCAAGTGCCTATCTTATATTAATCATAAATGTCATCTCTCTCCTCTCTATACTGTACATCACTTGTAATTATTCTTAATATTTGTTAACAAAGAATTTCTCTTCCTCATTCTCTAGATCTTCTTTGGCTCCTCCAATGAGTTCTTCACCGCCTTCATCAATCTCCCCCCATCACCACCACTCTCATATTCATCGTCACTTTCATCGTTACAGGATTAAGATGATGATGATCGAGAAAAATCATCACACATAAACTCAGATCTCGAAGTATATAATAAGCCCAAAAATTTTGGCCTCCATTGTAGCTTTACACTGTTGTTTAAAGAAGAATGATGACAAAAGAAAAGAGAAGGAAGGGATGCTTGCACATCTGCTGTCATATTCACCTTCAATCATTCAATTAGCCTCAAATCTGAGGAAAGAGAGTTTCATTGATGGAGAGATGATGAAGAAAAGTTTCTGATGAAGGAAGGAGAAATAGGAGAGATTTGTAAAGGAAAAATTGATTCAATTATTTAACAAAATTGAAATTTAGAAGAGTTATTTTTTAAATGACAGATGACCTGACAACTAGGATTAAAATTAAGCGAGGTTTTGTGCTCTGACTAGCTATACTACAGATGATGGTGATGGAGGTAGGCTTGGTGACAGTGGAGAAATTGCTAGAGAAGGCGAAGAAGGTCAGGAGTAGAGGAAGAGAAATTCTTTTTTTTAAAAAAAAAAAAAATAGAAGTGATGGAATATCATTTTTGTATGTGGTAGATGTTCAATTATGGTGCCAGTAGCACATTTTGAAAAACATTAGGAGTATTTTTACACCTTTATAAAATATGTCTTGAAAAAGTAACGAATGTTTAATGAAATTAACAAAAATGATATTTTTGCTGTATTTTAGTAAGTTTAAGCGTATTTTTGCATTTGAGGCTTGATTATAATGCTAGCAGTACATTTTTGGGAAAAAAAAGAAAAGAAAAGAAAAGAAGAAGGTATTTTTGTACCTTTATCCAAATATTTTTTATTATTAGATTAAGAGTTTCTCCTTGAGCTTTCGAGGTTAAAGTATCTTCACTCTACTCTCAATAAGTACGTTTTTGAAATTCGAATTTATATTCTTTTTACGGCACGGAGGTGATGTCTTTTATCACCTTAACCAACATTGTTTTGTACCTTTACCTAATAATTATGATATAGTAATTTATGGTTTGTCGTTAATGCCTAAGTAGCGTCAATGTTTTTTTCCTTAATTATTTAGATTCTTGAGTTGGGTCACCTATAAAAGCTATACTTTTTGTCATATGAATCTTATCCTTCTTTTTGTATCAAAGAATAATTTATAAGCACTTTGTGTTTCTCCCTTTTTTTCCTTTTGTTACCTAATCATAGTTAGACTTATAACTAGACTAGGCTAATGCTTTGTCGAAGATTAAATATTATATTAAAGATTGAAGTTAGTATATAATTTCTTGAAGATTTTGTATTGCATATATATAGATTACGAATGTCATGACTTATATATGTGTGCGTAGATTTAACAATATATATAGAAATAAATTATGGGAAAAACAACTTACCGTGTTATAGGAGATGTGTATTAGAAATGTATCATGTCTAGCGTAAGAAATAGTGGAATGCAGCGTATATATAATGAGCGTTATATATATATATATATATATATGTGTGTGTGTGTGGAGATTTCCGTGTGTGTGTGTATAACTAACTTTTAAATGCAACGTGAAAAGTTTAAGCGTAAATTATATGCCCTTTGAAACTCAGAAATGCAAACATGTCTAATTTCTCATGAATAAATCATGCTTAATAACTTAATCAAGAATAATTATATAATTGAGTTTGAAATCAAATCTATTGCGAGTTACTCAAAGTTTGCATTGCTGAACCAGGCCAAAAGAACTAATGAAAACTATATTTGAACTAACAGGGCAAAAAAAGTATGTTACGTGGTCCTATTATGACCATACATATATGAGAATGTACATGCACAAAAGTCTCAATCCAGAGATAGTGATAATTATCATTCTTTTCACGTTTTATCATTTTCATTCAAAACTAATAATGTCATATACACATGCACCTTTAGATCATAGTGCATGTTTTGGGACCTTTCACGATACAGATATGTGCCATTATTACCAAGTACTACACCATTATATTACTATTTTGACTGAGCCAATGAGAACTACTTTTAGTGCCCACCATTATTTTGAAAATCGAGTAAGACCATGGGGTTCGACTATTCGTTAAACTCGTCGTGGACTTAGTTTGGATTGAAACGTTATTTTCATGGTTGAGTCAGATTGGATTAAGTTGAGTCACCATTGAGCCAAAAGTTGAAACAATACTTATAGAGAATAAGACGGATATTTTTTTTTTGCTGGTTGACGAAAAAAAGGCTAAAAAATATTTAAAACCTGTAAAAAAAGAAAAAAGAAAAGCCTAACAGAGAAAACCCAATAAACCTTCATACCAATTATGCCGCTGATGGAGATATACTGTTATTCTATTCAAAAATTTATATATTGTAGTGTTGTTTTTGTTGAATTCAACTTATGGATTTAGAGTATTTCTTTATATATATGCTGATAT